>CM034540.1:39381102-39784798 GCA_020002185.1 Paraescarpia echinospica | reverse complement strand
CCCCAAAACGCCCGTAGGGCGTTTTGGGGCCCCGTCGTGGGGGCTCCTGAACCTTTTTTATTTTACACACAAAAAAAGAGAGATAAAAAGTGACCCCTTAGGTAGGTAGGTAGGTAGGTAGGGATAGTCCTTATGTTAGGTAGGTTGTTTATACGAGTATCGGCGCCGTAGTGACGCCGTCGTCGAGCACGCGACGTTTGGCGTAGAAGTAGCTCAACGCCGCGCGCTCCTGAATGTTCGTCAGCACATAGCACATAATAGTGGTTAAGACATAAGTATCACGTACCTCACTGCCGAACGGGGGTATCGTATGTCGACGTGTACTGTCAGACTTTATGCAGTGTATGAGCGTTAAGCGTTAAGCGGGGTTTGTTTATTTTGGCTGTCAGCTGGCTGTGCGCCAGCATACGCGGTGTGTTATGTGCGCTAGTTGGCCATAGGCAGGCGTTCGTTGACAGCTGATACTTGTGCATTAGGCTTGTGGTGAAGACTGGAGGAGATGGAGACAGGGGCTGTGGACAGGAAACACTGGAGAAAGAACAGAACAAGAGATACATTACTGTACCAGACCCTCACCCCTATACAATAAGACTGGAGGAGATGGAGACAGGGGCTGTGGACAGGAAATACTGGAGAAAGAACAGAACAATTGTCACATTACTGTACCAGACCCTCACCCATATAGAATAAGACTGGAGGAGATGGCGACATGGGCTGTGGACAGGAAACACTGGAGAAAGAACAGAACAATTGTCCCGTTACTGTACCAGACCCTCACCCCTGTAAATAAGATTGGAGGCGATGGAGACAAGGGTTGTAGACAGGAAACACTGGAGAAAGAACAGAACAATTGTCACATTACTGTACCAGACCTTCACCCCTATACAATAAGACTGTAGGAGACGGAGACAGAGGCTGTAGAAAGGAAACACTGGAGAAAGAACAGAACAATTGTCACATTACTGTACCAGACCCTCACCCCTACACAATAAGACTGTAGGACATGGAGACTGAGGCTGTAGACAGAAAACACTGGAGAAAGAACAGAACAATTGTCACATTACTGTACCAGACCCTCACCCCTATACAATAAGACTGTAGGAGATGGAGACAGAGGCTGTAGACTGCAAACACTGGAGAAAGAACAGAACAAGTGTTACAATACTCTACTTGACCCTCATCACTATACAATAAGAATGGAGGAGATACTTCATCTGTTCTTTCTCCAGTGTTTCCTATCTACAGCCCCTGTCTCCATCTCCTCCAGTCTTATTGTATAGGGGTGAGGGTCTTGTACAGTAATGTGACACTTGTTCTATTACTGTACCACACCCACACCCCTATGCAACAAGACGGGAGGAGATGGAGACAGGGGCTGTGGACAGGAAACACTGGAGACAGAATAGAACAATTGTCACATTACTGTACCAGACCCTCACCCATATAGAATAAGACTGGAGGAGATGGAGACATGGGCTGTGGACAGGAAACACTGGAGAAAGAACAGAACAATTGTCACATTACTGTACCAGACCCTCATCCCTATACGATAAGACTGGAGGAGATGGGGACAGGGGCCGCGGACAGGAAACACTGGAGAAAGAACAGAACAATTGTCACATTACTGTACCAGACCCTCACCCCTATACCATAAGACTGAAGGTGATGGAGACAGGGGCTGTGGACAGTAAACACTGGAGAAAGAACAGAACAATTGTCACATTACTGTACCAGACCCTCACCCCTATACAATAAGACTGGAGGCAATGGACACAAGGATTGTAGGCAGGAAACACTGGAGAAAGAACAGAACAAGTGTCACATTACTGTACAAGACCTTCACCCCTATACAATAAGACTGGAGGAGATGGAGACAGGGGCTGTAGATAGGAAACACTGGAGAAAGAACAGATGAAGTGTTACAATACTGTACCAGACCCTCACCCCTATACAATAAGACTGGAGGAGATGGAAACAGGGGCCGCGGACAGGAAACACTGGAGAAAGAACAGAACAATTGTCACATTACTGTACCAGACCCTCACCCCTATACCATAAGACTGAAGGTGATGGAGACAGGGGCTGTGGACAGTAAACACTGGAGAAAGAACAGAACAATTGTCACATTACTGTACCAGACCCTCACCCCTATACAATAAGACTGGAGGCAATGGACACAAGGATTGTAGGCAGGAAACACTGGAGAAAGAACAGAACAAGTGTCACATTACTGTACAAGACCCTCACCCCTATACAATAAGACTGGAGGAGATGGAGACAGGGGCTGTAGATAGGAAACACTGGAGAAAGAACAGATGAAGTGTTACAATACTGTACCAGACCCTCACCCCTATACAATAAGACTGGAGGAGATGGAAACAGGGGCTGAGGACAGGAAGCACGAGAAAAAAAGAACAATTGTCACATTACTGTACCAGACCCTCAACCCTATACAATAAGACTGGAGGAGATGGATACAGGGGCCGTGGACAGGAAACACTGGAGAAAGAACAGAACAAGTGTTGCAATACTGTACAGACCATCACCCCTATACAATAAGACTGGAAGAGATGGAGACAGGTGCTGTGGACAGGAAACACTGGAGAAAGAACAGAACAATTGTCACATTACTGTACCAGACCCTCACCCTTATACAATAAGACTGGAGAAGATGGAGACAGGGGCTGTAGACAGGAAACACTGGAGAAAGAACAGAACAAGTGTTACGATACTGTACCAGACCCTCACCCCTATAAAATAAGAATGGAAGAGATGGAGACAGGGGCTGTAGACAGGAAACATTGGAGAAAGAACAGAACAAGTGTTACAATACTGTACCAGACCGTCACCCCTATACAATAAGACTGCAGGAGATGGAGACAGGGGCTGTAGACAGGAAACACTGGAGAAAGAACAGAACGAGTGTTGCAATACTGTACCAGACCCTCACCCCTATACAATAAGACTGTAGGAGATGGCGACAGAGGCTGTAGACAGGAAACACTGGACAAAGAACAGAACAAGAGTTAAGATACTGTACTAGACCCTCACCCCTATACAATAAGACTGGAGGAGATGGAGACAGGGGCTGTGGACAGGAAACACTAGAGAAAGAACAGAACAATTGTCACATTACTGTACCAGACCCTCACTCCTATACAATAAGACTGGAGGAGATGGATACAGGGGCCGTGGACAGGAAACACTGGAGAAAGAACAGAACATGTGTTGCAATACTGTACAGACCATCACCCCTATACAATAAGAATGGAAGAGATGGAGACAGGGGCTGTGGACAGGAAACACTGGAGAAAGAACAGAACAAGTGTTACAATACTGTACCGGACCCTCACCCCTTTACAATAAGACTGGAGGAGATGGAGACAAGGGTTGTAGACAGGAAACACTGGAGAAAGAACAGAACAAGTGTTACAATACTGTACCAGACCCTCACCCATATATAATAAGACTGGAGGAGATGGAGACGGGCTGTAGACAGGAAACACTGGAGAAAGAACAGAACAAGTGTTACAATACTGTACCAGACCCTCACCCTATACAATAAGAATGGAAGAGATGGAGACAGGGGCTGTGGACAGGAAACACTGGAGAAAGAACAGAACAAGTGTTACAATACTGCACCAGACCCTCACTCCTATACAATAAGACTGCAGGAGATGGAGACAGGGGCTGTAGACAGGAAACACTGGAGAAAGAACAGAACGAGTGTTGCAATACTGTACCAGACCCTCACCCCTACACAATAAGACTGTAGGAGATGGAGACAGAGGCTGTAGACAGGAAACACTGGACAAAGAACAGAACAAGAGTTAAGATACTGTACTAGACCCTCACCCCTATACAATAAGACTGGAGGAGACGGAGACAGGGGCTGTGGACAGGAAACACTGGAGAAAGAACAGAACAATTGTCACATTACTGTACCAGACCCTCACTCCTATACAATAAGACTGGAGGAGATGGAGACAAGGGCTTTAGACAGGAAACACTGGAGAAAGAACAGAACTAGTGTTACAATACTGTACCAGTCCCTCACCCATATACAATAAGACTGGAGGAGATGGAGACAGGGGCTGTAGACAGGAAACACTGGAGAAAGAACAGAACAAGTGTTACAATACTGTACAAGACCCTCACCCCTATACAATAAGACTGGAGGAGATGGAGACAGGGGCTGTGGACAGGAAACACGAGAAAAAAAGAACAATTGTCACATTACTGTACCAGACCCTCACCCCTATACAATAAGACTGGAGGAGATGGAGACAGGGGCTGTGGACAGGAAACACTGGAGAAAGAAAAGAACAAATGTTACAATACTGTACCAGTCCCTCACCCCTATACAATAAGAACGGAAGAGATGGAGACAGGGGCTGTAGACAGGAAACACTGAAGAAAGCTTCGGGGCCTCTCCGTGAACAGGCGGAACCATGGTCAACAACGATCTGCAACGGCAACGACACACCCAGTTACTGCAACGGTAACCAACATACGGGGCGTTGTGGTACACTTCGTTGAGCCTGCCCCTCGCCCAATCAGCTTCGCGTCGTCACCACACCGCCGCCCACTCTTAGCCGTCGAGCCACAACAACAACAACAACAACAACAACACGACACAGAAAACTGATGCACGCGCATCAGCTGTTACCAAACATCAGCTGTTACCGACCGGCCAGATGGCAGCCGCAATAAACATTTATCCGGCCTTCCGACAAACAACGCACATAAACTCCAACAGACTGACATACGAAACCCCCATTCACCAGTGAGTCGTGAAAACCAGGCCATTCGATTGCCCTCCTGATCTCCAGCGCGCCAGGCGTAAACTAATCCGGCCGACTAACCTCGATGATCCCCCGGCACGCCACCTCACCGCGTTACAGCCTAGAAGCTTCTAGAAGGTTCTAGAACTTTCTAGAACCTTCCCGTGAGCTCTAGAACCTTTCCCACCTCCCCCGTACACCTAATTAATACTAATTAGTCGATAATTACTATTTTTAGTTATTGCTAACGTTCTCCTCCAATAATTGCACTACTCACTTATTACTAATTAGTACTTAATTAATTACCCTAATTTTTACCTAATTAGTACCTGATTAGTCACTAGAGGTCGACAATCACCCTATTTATTTCCCTTATTAGTGCCTCATTAGTTACTAGAGGCTAATCCGGCCGACTAACCTCGATGATCCCCCGGCACGCCACCGCACCGCGTTACAGCCTAAAAGCTTCTAGAAAGTTCTAGAACCTTTCCCACCTCGTTCTAGAACCTTCTAGAACCTTCCCGTGAGCTCTAGAACCTTTCCCACCTCCCCCGTACACCTAATTAATACTAATTAGTCGATATTTACTATTTTTAGTTATTGCTAACGTTCTCCTCCAATAATTGCACTACTCACTTATTACTAATTAGTACTTAATTAATTACCCTAATTTTTACCTAATTAGTACCTGATTAGTCACTAGAGGTCGACAATCACCCTATTTATTTCCTTATTAGTGCCTCATTAGTTACTAGAGGGCGACACCCTCTTTCTAAGGAAACCCATCAATCACTTTGACGTCCCGTACACCTAATTAATACTAATTAGTCGATAATTACTATTTTTAGTTATTGCTAACGTTCTCCTCCAATAATTACACTACTCACTTATTACTAATTAGTACTTAATTAATTACCCTAATTTTTACCTAATTAGTACCTGATTAGTCACTAGAGGCCGACAATCACCCTATTTATTTCCCTTATTAGTGCCTCATTAGTTACTAGAGGCTAATCCGGCCGACTAACCTCGATGATCCCCCGGCACGCCACCGCACCGCGTTACAGCCTAGAAGCTTCTAGAAGGTTCTAGAACCTTCCCGTGAGCTCTAGAACCTTTCCCACCTCCCCCGTACACCTAATTAATACTAATTAGTCGATATTTACTATTTTTAGTTATTGCTAACGTTCTCCTCCAATAATTGTACTACTCACTTATTCATTTGTTACTAATTAGTACTTAATTAATTACCCTATTTTTTACCTAATTAGTACCTGATTAGTCACTAGAGGTCGACAATCACCCTATTTATTTCCCTTATTAGTGCCTCATTAGTTACTAAATCTTTCCCACCTCCCCCGTGCACCTAATTAATACTAATTGGTCGCTATTTACTATTTTTAGTCATTGCTAACGTTCTCCTCCAATAATTGCGCTACTCATTTGTTACTAATTAGTACTTAACTGCTACCCTCTAGTGAATGCGCTACTCATAACCATTACATAACCTTTTAGTTATTGCTAGTGCTTCCCTCTAGTGAAGGCGCTACTCATTTGTTACTAATTAGTACTTAATTAGTCACTAGAGGCCGACATTCACCCTATTAGTACCTCATTAGTTAGTAGAGGGCGACACCCTCTTTCTCATGACCCCCATCAATCACTTTGACGTTTACTAAAACATTAGTGCTAAAAAACGTAGGAATTCTACTTATAAAAAACTCAACAGCCTTTGATCTTAGGTCACTTCCGGGGATGGCGTGTCCTGAACCACTACTCACACCGACAGAAGACTACGAATGGTCATCAACCATTTGGGTAGACATGACAGTTTACGCGTGCTTCCAGACTCAAGTGACACAAGCTATTCTATGGTTGACAGAAGAAACTCCTTGTGCCCAGATGTGTTTCACAAAGCAGGTCTCATCTGTTGCTTGTGCTTGAATGTCTTCCTGTTGAAACAGTTGAACAGACGGTCTATACGTTCCTAGAATAGTGCTGTTTCTTCTGCGTCCCCAGGGAGTGACTTCAATGTAACCATTGTAGAAATACTAGCAGCCACACAGTGAGAGAAGACTTGGGTAGCATATTTAACTCGCAAAGCCGAAAACGGGGGCAAGTCAATGTGGTTGTGTATCAGTTTAAGAGCCGTAAGCACAGCATTTCTGGAATCGATCAGGAAAAACTGACGAATGTAGCTTCACTTACTGCTTTTCCCATCTCTTTTGAAGCCTGTTTTCTTGAGGTTGTTCCTAATGTTTTAGCAGATGAGGTGGGTCGTACATGACATAGATCTGTTTATTGTTTTGGAGGAAGAAAGACCAATAGAAGTGTCTCAAGTGTCTTTCGATTATTCGACCATTGGTCGCATATATTCACTTGGATGTCCAAACCAACTCTGGTAATCTAATTCATAGTCGTAACGGATTCTCGTCCATTTCAAATAACGGCACTGTTTGTTGACATTCCCATAACACCAGTTGAAGTACACAATTATCTAGATTATAGTTTATCACAAACCCCCTAAATAGTGTACGTAAACTACAAAAACAACTTCTTAGTCTCTCTTCCTCCACCAATTGTTACATATAGGTGAGCATTCAATTCTTCCGTAGTCTAGTGTACCCGTAGGCTAGGCGCGTTGAGCCAGTGAATTCTTCGATTATTTCATCAGTTATAAAATATAAGAATGTCAACAGTGATCTATAACACAACCATGTTCAATTGTTTGTACCTTTCAGCATCTTTCGGAAACCGAAAACACACTTATTGAGACAGAATTTTAGAATTGGAACAATTCGGTGTGCTGCACCAAGAGGTGCTGTCGTGTCTCTGTGCCATCGTGTAGATATCGTAGATAGCCGCCCGAGGGCGCCGTTGCATGCCGGCTTCACTAAAAACAGCGGGGTGGTGCCTCTTTCCTTCTATTCTTTTTAATTGTACGGCGACACTGACGACGCCGACGTCTTGATCACCGCCTACACGCCTCCGAAGAAGAGGCGTGTCGCAACGCGTCTGGTGTCTGCCCTCCGGAACGATTATTATATATATACATCGACGGAGCCCGTAGAGCAACTCCTTCCTGTTGCGTCGTCACCGTCTTCGCCGCCTCCGATGCCGCCATCGCCGCCGTCGAGATCGCCGTTCCCACCCCTACTGGCTTCGCCGTCGCCGCCGCCGTCACGAGCGTTTCGTCGAGCGTCGACTACTGGCGGTGTTCGTCGAGGAGATCGGCAAGATGATTATCGCGAGTGCAAATGGTACGTGTGTGTGGCCTGTAACGTGCCAGGCGCTTGCCATCTCGATCATCTCTCTTGGTGTCTGGATAGACCGTACGAGACGAGTTCCTACCAGCTGCCGCCGCCACCGCCGTCGTCGCCCCCTAAGCCAGGCGTTTTTGACTGCCCTGTCTGCGGTAGAGGTTTCCGTTGACGGGACAATCTGAAAAGGAATCTTACTACATGTCGTCCGACGCTGAAGACGAAGATAGGAGGACGTTACGTCTGCGTCAAGTGCGGTCATACTTTTTGCCAAAAATCCAACCTACAGAGGCACGAGAGGGGGGCCTGTTGAGGTGGCAGGTTGCCGGCACTGGAATTCCGGCGTAGGGAGACCCCAGTACACCGCCACCACCGCCGCTGCTGCTCCTGCTGCTCCTGATGCCGGGGATGTCACCGGCACCGTTGAGTACATGGAGGGTGCGGCTGCACTGGTCAACGATGGCGTGTAGGGGGGCTTGCATTAGATCGTCCGCGAGCACTAGTCGAACATACGGACGTCGACGGTTATCGATCCTGTACACAGGCTTCCACCTGACCGGTTTGAACGCCCGCGATCTAGAAGACCGACTGCGCGGCATGTTCGAGGAACAGACACACGCGTTCTAAATCAACACGAGTTCCGGCTTCGTTCTTGGACACAAGGAGACGGGACGATATAGGTACCACCACTCGTCGTGAAACTGCTGCGGTCGGTACCTGGAGCAACCAGTCCTCGTCACCAACGCCGAAGATTTCGAGGCCTTCCTCGGTCGAGTCTTATGAGCTCATAAGCGTAAACGCGATCGTCCGTCACCCCATCGGCTGTCTCTTCGTGAGACTCCCGAGTATTTGAGAAACAACAAAGCGGTCGTAAGCCTCGAGAACGACGAACACACCGGCAGACCATACACCAACAATATATGTATCTTCCGCTATATATGTATCGTCCACTGTGCCCATTACAACGAGGGGTTTGTCGAGTCGGTAGACGCACGCTCCTTCAGCGGCCTCATGCTAGACAAACTCGACCGAGTGTAGACCGTATTTCAAACGAACGTGGTCGTGTACCGACTGGTCGAACCGTGCGACGGGAAGACAACTGCGGAATTGGTTCGGCGATCGATGTACCGCTACCAGGTTACCCTGAACGTGAATCTCTACGAAACTCACTACTCGTACATACGAGACGTGACGATGTTTTGTTTGCTCGTATCGCTGCAGCAAGTGCGGCCACTCGCTGTGGACGACGTCGTCGCTTCTCCGGAGGCCGAACACACGTGCAAAGGAAGTAGTTGATACAGCTACCCCGACGGTATCTACCACCCGAAACCGTTCGTCTTCCAACAACTCGAGAACGAAGGTATCGACGTACCTCGGGCTTTGCGCTACTACCCGTACATGGCGGCATTCGATTTCGAGTGCTACATCGACTCTGAGGGACTGCCGCAGGACAGCGACAAACGCCAGTGGCTAGGCTGGCACGAGCTTTTGAGTATGAGCCTAGCGTCGAACGTCTCAGGGTACGAGTTGGTGCACTGCTCACGAAGCGTATGAATGAGTCCCTGCAAGAAAATGCGCGGCAGCACTCAAAGCGTTTGAAACGCCTTATCGAGGCGTCTTCGAAGATCTCACCTCACTCCAGGCCGAGTGGTGAGAGAAAGCGACGGGCGGTGGTGAGAGAAAGCGACGGGCGGCGGTGACGACGACGGCAACGCCGGTTGCGACGATGTTACGTCCTCGAAGGCGAGGAAGTCTAACACGTACACCGCACTCATCAATCGGCTGCGCGTGCACCTCGCTCAGCTCCCCGTCCTCATTTTTCGGAGAAGTCCGACATGAACGTCGTGATAAAGTACCCCACACCACCCTTCCGGTGTGATTGGGGTGCCGCCAAACCTGTTCCAACTGTCGAGGCCGCTCCAGCCGTCGGTTCCGTTGGTCCTGCTGTTGCTGTTACGGTCGTTGCCGGGTAGGTCGAGCGGGACGTGTCATCGGCATTCGTGATCAAGGCAACAACTTCATATGCCTGTAGACGCCTACTCTCAAGTTCCTGAACATCACGAACTATCTCGCGCCCGGTGTCAGTTACAAAAAGTACCTTAAGGCTTACGTGTTTACGGATGCGAGCTAACGACGGGCAGTTCCCCTACGAGTATCTCGACGACTTGTGGAAACTGGTCGGCCGCGAGCTTCCTCCGAAAGAGGCCTTCTACAGGCACCTGAAACGGAAGGGCATCTCCGACGACGTCTACGAGCGATGCTGGGCTGTGTGGCGCGACGAAAGCTACATTTCTCGTTTGGTATAACAACCGAGACGTGGTCCCATTCATGGAGACCGTCGATTAAGCAGTTCGCCTTCTATTGTCACCGACGCATCGACATGTTTACGGACAGTATCAGCGTACCCGGACTGACGCTATTCTACCTATTCAACGACCTGCCGACGACGACCCACTTCACAATGTTCAACGAGGCGAACAAGGACATGCACCAGTTCGTGACGTCCCAGGTTGTCGGTGGTCCTGCGATTGTGTTTTGCGGTATCACGAGGCGGACGTCACCAAGCTACGGCGGGGCGAATACGCGGAAAACGTCGCCCAGACGTACCGGTCCGTAGTCGGCTACAACGCGAACGTCCTGTACCTCTAAGCTTTAATGCGGGTGATGCCCACTGGCTGGTACACGTGCCTACACAGAGACCGGCTTTCGACCAGAACGGGTGCATCGGTACGGTCGCATGGCCACGGAATGGAATCATAAGAAGTTGAATACCAACACCATATCACATTTTCCTATTTTTATATAACCGCGGCTATCAAAAATTTCTTGTTTCGTTAACTTTGCTTATAATTATTGGTTATTTCACAATAAAATTCACACCACAGGGTTAGTTAGCACGAACCGATCAACCACGACCTTCGACATAAGGATTTAATTGCTGATTTATGTACATTTCACGCCTTATGGACACCATCGACACCCACCATCTTCCCACACTCCAGCATCTGTGGTGTTGGTGGGTTCCCTGATGGGCCCCCCTGACATCATATCGATCTACCGCTCACGCCAACAACTAAGGTTCCTCCTCATACCGAATTTTCCCATTGTCATGACGTCATCATCTCCGAAAAAAGTAACAATAGTGGCGCCTCTACCGGGTAGATCGTCAGTTGATGGCAAATCAGCACAAATGTGTCCATGATATAAGATAGGAAAACATGGCAAAATTTATGCAAATTTACTCAATTTTGCTTATCTGGGGGCTGGTATGAATATACATTACTACTTATGATCAGCCAGCCACTGACTGTCCCCCCACAAAAAAAATAATCCCACCAGATCCATTCTGCTGCTAGATGTGGGTGCAGTCTGTTTATAATTTATAATATTTAGCGTTATTTCTAAGCAGTTATGTCAATCTTCTGATCGAAATCATCTTTCAGCAACTATCAAATGCGTCTAGGACAAATATGCATTACTGCACAAAATCTGTGAAAATGTTGTCCCCCAGAAACTGAGATCAGGAAATTGGTCGTACAATCTCCTTCAAAATCATGCGGCTTAGATCCACTCCCTACGTGGCTTTTGAAAGACAATCTCGACGAATTGTTGCAGGTGCTGATTCAAATTGTAAACCGTTCCATTGTATCTGACTCTTTGAAGGAAGCCTTGGTGACCCCTATGCTGAAAAAGAACAATCTTGATCTCGAGCTAATGAAGAACTTCCGACCAGTGTCGAATCTATCATTCATCTCCAAGCTGATAGAACGTACAGTGGCAGGTCGACTCAACACCTACTTGTCTGAACACGGATTGCACGAGGTTCTCCAGTCAGCCTACAAGAAACACCACAGTACTGAAACAGCGCTCCTCCGGATCAGTGGCGATGTGCTCCGCGCCATGGACAGCAAGAAATGTGCTCTCCTAGTGCTACTCGACATGTCCGCAGCGTTCGATACAGTGGACCATTCAGTGCTCCTCTTCAGATTGCGTACTAGACTGGGCATCTGTGAGACAGCCCTCTCGTGGTTCAGGTCGTACCTAGCCAACAGAAAGCAGTCAGTTCTCAACCAGGGGACATCATCCAACTACCAGCATCTGGACTTTGGGGTACTCCAGGGCTCTGGGCTGAGGCCGGTACTGTTTTGTGTCTACACCCTACCGCTGGGGAATATTATGCGTCGACACAACATTGAGTTTCACCTGTACGCAGATGACAGCCAACTGCTGCTCACCTTCAACCCCGCATCTTCCCAGTCAGCGCTTGACGCTATGGAGAGGTGCATCGCCGAGGTCAAGATCTGGACAGCTTGGAACTTCCTAAAACTGAATGACAACAAAACGGAGTTTGTTGTGATTGGAACTAACAGGCAGCTCGCAAAAGCAGCCGTGACAGACATCTCCACTCGGGAGAGCATTATCCCAGCAACATTGAAAACGAGGAATATTGGCGCAATTATTGACTCAAACTATATATACATGGTGTGTCGGTCAACTTACTACCATCTACGGAGCATCGGGAAGATCAGAAAATATCTGGATGCGAGTACAGCCCAGATAGCTACCCACGCCCTCGTCACGTCAAAACTGGACTTCTTTAATGGATTACTGCATGGCCTACCCGCATGGCAGCTGGCCAAGTTACAACGAGTGCAGAACACAGCCGCGCGCATTGTTTCCCGTGTCCCTAGACGATCTCACATCACGCCAGTCCTTCGCGCACTACATTGGCTGCCTGTGAGGTATCGTGTGCAGTTCAAATTGCTCACACTGACCTACAAGGCAATCCACGACGAAGGCCCATCCTACATCAAAGACATGCTGGTGCAACACAATCCGAGAAGATCACTTCGGTCTGAGAGCAGGTTGCTGCTGGCTGTGTCCATGTCAAAGACGCAACTGGGGAACAGGGCCTTCTCTGTGGCTGCACCCACACGTTGGAACAACATACCTCTATCCATTCGTCAGGCTCCATCGACGGATGTATTCAAAAGACAGTTAAAGACTTACTTGTTTTGCAAAGCTTTTTAGTAGTTTTAATTATTTATGACATTTTATATATAACACCTGTATTGTTCATAGATAGTTCTGCATGTGTTTATTTTAGAGCTACCTTTTTATATATCTACTTAATTAATTTATTTATATATATCTTAGATATCTAGTTTTTATTTTCCATATTTTTTTAATATAGATATATACAAATTTTTTTGTTTTGAGTTATTTTTATGTGTATTTGAATGTATTGCTTCAATGAATTTGTAAAGCACCTTTGAGCAGTTTAGGCTGAAAGTGGTGCTATATAAATATGCATATATTATAAAATGGTTTACTTCAGCATAAAATAGTGTTTACAGTAATATTTATTGGAATAGATCCCATGAATGGCATACATGAATGTGCTTCATGTTGCCAATTATTATAATAAAATGAAAAAATACAAACAACAATTCCTACATCTATATTACAACTTGCAGAGCAGCATCAGCACCATAGTCGTGAAAGGGTAGATTTGAGAGTAACATGAACGCTGTCATTGCACAGATGGCATCTGTGACAAGGCAAGGGCAACTAGGAACTTCCACAAAAATACGATGACGTCATCCAACCTGGAAGTCAGGTGTACTGACAAAACTGTCGTGATATGCAGGCAAAGGCCTCAACAAAGGTAATTACCCGTTTGGATATGTCAAAAAGAAATTGATTCAATAAATCAGAAATACGGATTTAAATGAAGAAAATGTGGCATTTCAGTTTTCCCATATTGTCACTAAATCTCTTTGTCATGTGCACACTGAGTGAGACAGAATTGTGTAACGTATACACAAGCATTTGGGTGGATTAATAAAATATGTTGTATTAAGCATTAATAAAATATGTTGTATTAAGCATTACATGTACATTTTGCAATATCTTTTATTTACAAAAAATCAATCTACATTATAACACACAATAAAAAAAATTGCGAAACAGTTTTACGTGGAAAATATTGTAAAACACGTCCAGGGTAAAATATGTTAATAATATATCACAGCGTGAGATCAGTTCTGCGGGTAAAATCCAGAGCAAACTTCTTCTCACAATAAAGTCGAATGGTGTTGATGTTGGCATGGCTCAATATCTTCCATACACCAACGTCTGTGAGGAGCTTCTGGGTGCTCTGTGATAATCCCTACTTCTGCTATCCCTAGTCCTTTATTACTGCCTCATCCCATGGTCCATGTATTGTTCTGAAAGCAGTAGAAAAATAATCAATGCCTTATATAGCATCCCATCGAAATAATTGTTTTTAGGCATTGTACATTGGTGTTTACGTTATGTTGTGCATTATTGTAATTGTAAGAAAATCATACAAATTTTAATTACTAATGTACATAAAATCTAGTACTATTTAGGTATACCACATATGAATAACAACCATCATTATAACGTTTACAAACAAATATTTACAACCACTATAGTCATGCAATTCACATGCGAATGACATCTGTATAAATAGTACGCGGACCATGACCAGCTTCCCCCTTTCATACACTTTGTACGAACATATAAATGTCGACAACTGTGAGGTGAACGACCCTAAGGAGAACAACAATGCCTGGGCATGTCTCCGTAACACAATGAGATCATGAGAAAAATCAATCATTAAACTGAATCTGTTAAATTTGAGGAGCGTTTTCAAAATGTACAAAGTCAACACTGTATCACTAAGGACACTATTTATAATGATAATATTAATTTTGCATCGTATCATATCCATATATTAATATTCGCAATGTTGTATATAAAATAAATAAATAAAAATACTATTTTTGTGACACACTGGCGAAAGTGTCTTGGTGACACAGCCTGGCATTGACAGTTTCCAGTATATAAGATGATTATTGTTAAGGAGCGAAATTTATTTTAATGAGCAAAATCAGGCTTATGAGCTCATAAGAATGTGAGTGAAACCCTGCCCTGAACAATACCTACTCTTTATAGTCTTGCAGCTTGATGAGCCACGCTGGACAGACAAATGTGATGAAGAGATGAACACTGACAAAGAGCAGCGCTGACACACCTGACAATGTGTATATCGCAACGGCAGCTGACACACCGAGTACAACCGTCATGGCTGCCTGACTGTGAACTAGATTTTTCTGAAAAGAACAGTACATGTTGAAATTAATTACAATTTTTAACCACATCAGTGCACTGAAAACTTCACCGGATTTCATCAAGTTAATTATCCAGAGATACCACATCATAACATTAACAGATATTTAAGTTTAAAAATGGGCCAAGTGGCCCTGAAGTCCTTTGGACTAATACGTCTATATGTGACCCCGGCTGACCAAATGAGTGATAAGTCGGAAAAATGTTAACATTGTTTTCTTACATCCTTGTAAAGGTTTGGTAGGGTGATTTACACAGTTTCAAAAAATATGACTAGGTACTACAAAAATTGGCAAAGTTATGGAGCATTGAACATGGTAGGGATCAAAAAGTGAAAATGAAGAAAAAAGCTGTTGAAGTTTTACATTATATATGCAAATGGATTGCATGGAAATATTACATGCACAACATTCAAATGCGGCACACAGTATGTAATATATATGTTATATTGCAATGATACACTGGAAGTACAAATGTGCTGCTACAAAGACTTATCAAGTTATGCCAGATGATGTCTTCATGTGTAAAACTAAGAGGACAGATTACTTGAGAGCAAAAGGTAGACTCACTGTTTGACACAGTTTAAAACCTACAGGCAACTGTCCAGTTTAACAGGGGCCTAGTGGCTTAATGCTGTCTGTTGACACAAGCTACTGCCAGTGACCAATTACAGATTAGTCACAGTTTCCATCAAACAATAGCAGGCAGAGAATCTTAGCTCCACAGCTGGGTGTAATACACAACCAGAGCCACCACTGATTCATGGTCAAGTAGATTAGCTCAATGCACCAACTAAGACAATACACAACACTGTGAGTGACAGTGTCCAGAGTGAGGCCTAAGCAGTGTCCTCATTGCTGAATAGATCAATTAAACCTGCCAAGTGGGTGACATTCTGCACAAGTGTTCATTAATCCTTAGTGATTGTTCAGAACACCAGACTGACCACATACCTAAACAAAGCGAATGTAATAGGTGAAGAACAGGCAGTGTTCAAATAGGGGTATTGGTTGAATTGTATTTGTCTCGACACAAAAGGGTTTATTGTGCCTTCATCGATTATAAGAAAGCATTTGATTTAATAGACCGGTCCTCCCTGTGGTCTAAGATAATTTAATGCAGTATTAATTGTATTGTGTTGAAAGTTGTATACAACATATACAAAAATGCTAAATCATGTATAAATCAGGACCAGGCTGTGTCAGCCTTCTTCTCATGTGATGTATAGGTATGGCAAGGAGAAAACTTGTGTCCTTTGTTATTTGCTATTTACCTGAATCATTTTGAACACTGTTAGTCACAATTATAACGGACTTGACATGGCAGCTGGTGAAATTTACAACAACCTTAGGGATGATGATGTAGAAAATGTATGTTCTACTATATGCTGATGACACTAGAATGATTCAATCAAATACAGATTTCTTGCTTGTGTATAGCGGAACTATGTCAACTCTTCTAATGGTTGACATTTGGTTGTTTCAGATGTCAACTATATTGTGAATCTGTAATTATTAGTCTATATTGATGCAACTGATTTACACAGTACCATGTCTACACAAGGCATGGCAAGCGTAAACAGAACAGTAGAATGCATTTGATATCAATAAAGTGTAGGATATTTCACTCTATCGTTGTCCAGAATATTAATTTTCTATGTTTGTCACCTACAGGTGACAGAATATTAATTTTCTATGTTTGTCAACTACAGGTTTCTACAGAAAATACATCTTTAACCAATAGACACCACAGTCACACCATTTTATAATAATTAAATGAACATCAAAATAAACACAACTTGCAATTATAGAAAATCAATAGTTTTGAAGATAAAAAGTTAGGCAACTGTTCAGTCTAACAGGGGTCAAGTGTGTCTACTCTGCCTGGGCGCTGTGACCAATTAAAGATTAGTCAAGGTCTCAATGGAACAGTAGCACTAGGCTGCAGAGTTTAGTCATGGTGTTGACTTTGTGGCACATTAAACAAAATCTACTGTTGGGGGTGTCTACTCTGCCTGGGCATAAAATTATTCAATGAAATACAGATTTTTCTTGCATAGTGGCAGTACCCTAAGATATGTCTATGCAAAATTAGAGAAAAAGTTGCTGAACGATTTCTGAGATACGGCAGCTAACGGCAGACGGCGGATGCAGAGTGATGGCAATAGTCCCTTGGACCTTCGGCCAAAGGACTAATAAAAAATGGCAAGACACGCTACCATGCATGTCACATGCAGTACAGTATTTCAAATACATGAACTTGATGCACGTTAGCAAGACAATTGATTATCTTTAATGCACCCAAACGACAGCAGACGTCAAGGAAGAAGATTGTATCAATACTCCCTAGCATAGTCAATACAAAAAGGGACACAATTTAAATTATCCTGAAATGAACCATGGCTGGACCACAAAGACAAGAAAAACAATTAAACATCTAAGTAACAACTTACTTTTAACTTTCTCCTCAGCATTGGCCACAGAGCAAACATTTCTACCGCAAAGGTGATAGTAGCGAATGCATGCCATGTGGTGGTCAGACGAGATGCGAGACAAACTGATGCAAACATGGCTGCATTCAGGGACAGCGACTGCGAAACTCTACAAAACACGTATTAGATCCACCAGAGACCCATCACACAAAATACAAGGAAATATAATTCAAAAGCTGAACAACTCAAACGCTTGTGCAATAAGTAATCTAACAATCCATGTCTAAAAACAAATTTAGCAAATACCTCAGGGCGGGTTGCAATCACTGTGATTGCAACATAGATATATGATCAGCCAGCCACTGACTGTCCCCCCCCCGCCAAAGAAAGAATCCCACCAGATCCATCCTGCTGCTAGATATGGGTGCAGTCTGTTAATAATTTACAATATTGAGCGTTACTTCTAAGCAGTTATGTCAATCTTCTGATCGAAATCCTCTTCCAGCAACTATCAAATGCATCAATGACAAATATGCACTACTACAAAAATCAGTGAAAACGTTATCCCACAAAACGGTTTACCACAACAGATTTCTTCAGCATAAAATAGTGTTTACAGTAACATTTATTGGAATAAATCGCATGAATGGCATGCATGAATGTGCTTCATGTTACCAATTATTATTAAAAAAAAGGAAAAATACAAATAATAATTCCTATATCTATATTACAACTTACAGAGCAGCGTCGGCACCATAGTCGTGAAAGAGTAGATTTGAGAGTAACGTGAACACTGTCATTGCATAGATGGTATCTGTGCTAATAGTGTCAGTCAACGTCATAAACACTGGTGAAAGTCCATAGCCGAATGCAACAAATATGAACACAGTTTTCATGTCGTCCCATCCTGATGAAAACAAAATAAGAAAAATGTCAGACTGACCTATATTTCATGTTAGATCATGTTAGATCATGTGTACGTCGGTTTTGTGTAGATTTTCCACAACATTATTATACATGGATTTGGAGGAGGAATTACCTTTTTTATACAGATCTGTAAAATTCTGCCACGATAGAATATGTATTTTCGCGTCTTCATTATAAAAATATAAATTGAATGAAAAATGTCTAGTTGTGTCACTTAAATAACGGCTCAATAATTGTCTGTACATCGTTAAAAGCTCTCTTGCTGTTAACCACACATCCACAGGAATAACATGCAAACAAACTCAATTTGTGTATGTTTGCAGCAATAGAAAAGTAACAGACTATTATCTATTACTTTCGGATCTATTACTATTACTTTTAAAAAAAGCCTCATCACCTATTACTATGACAAAAAACTAGTCTGTTACATATTACAAATTACTATTACCCCAAGCTTGTGGCTAACTGGGATTGGTTGGTCATTCAGCCATTCATACGAGGGAAGGAGTAGACCAGTGCTGGCCTAAGTATTATAATGTCCACCGGTTAAATTAATTGAACAAAATTAGAAGTTAATTAAATTGAACTGACTGATAAATATGTGGAGTTAATTTTATTTAATTGGACAATTTGTGAGTTAACTGCAATTTATTTGATTAACTTATCAAGTTGATTGTCCAATGCCTGATCTGAAGATTATGCTTCATTTATAAATTGAAATTTTGTATAAGTATTTTAATTTCTATGTTTCTCCTTTCGAACTTTTCACCAATATGTTTCCTATATTTCATTTGTACACCTAATTTGTTTGATTTGTTTGAATAAACGCGTTTGACTTGACATAACCTAAACATAATTATTATAAATTTCATGTAATTCTAATCAGAACATCGCACCAAAGCATGAATTACTCTTGCAAGGTAACACATACTCGTCCTTCCTGTTGTTTTGTTGTTCTGTCGATCGACGAGCTCATTGAGGATGTAGCCAATCACAGCGAGGTTGAGTGTACCCACAAACAACCACTGGGGGGACAGCCATTCCAGCTGCATGTAGCGAAACATAACGACAAAGAGACAGATGCTGCAACAGAGACATAATTACACATATTATATGTACAGTGGAACCTCTGTATTAAGGTCACCCCTGGGACTGGACAAACATTATCGCAATAGTGCGGTGATAATAATAGCAGAACTAATTTCCTAAACTTTGTTGTTATGAAAGTAATTTGGGACTATGCTAGGGTGACCTTAATTGTGAGGTGGCTGTATTATGAAGGTGATCATAAAGCGAGGTTCAACTGGGTATATAATAATATATATAAATATTAATTTATACAAATAAATTAATGACATAAAATTAACTATTCAAGTTAATTATAAATATAATATTATTACTACTAAATCAAATCAACTATACTGTCTTTAAGAAAAACAATAAATATATATAAATAATAATATATAAATTACACATCGATAACTTGGCTGAACATCCAGATATGTTCCAACTGAATAGAGAGTAGCTGAATGGGTGACTCAACAGACAACAGACCTGCTGACTTGCTGTGTGACGACGCCAGATTCAACCACAACTGGCCAGAAGTGATACGTCCTTGTGTTGACTGCAACAAGGATCACATACATGCATTCTAGCTGATACAACTGGAAATGCTAACAACTAGCTTATAAGCAACAAACCACGGGCACCATTTATCACGGTTACAGTGGCGTCATCTGGCAGTTCTCTCAGGTAGGAAAAAACCCTCGAAATACAGAAAAAAGCAAACTGGACCTCAGCACCTCCGATGAGATCCACTTACAATAATTCTTACTTAAAGATATCAACCATACTGAGAGAACTTGATTGGCAGACCAGATAGGGATGGGAGGAAAACTAACAAAGAGAGAGAGGGGTAGCCAATAATGGAGTTGGAGACATAAACACATAGAGACATTGGAAGAGACCATTAAAGAAGATTACTGACAGTGCATGGTCTGTGCAATTCTCCACACCATGAACTATGCAGTCTTGAATTTTACAATATACCTCCTATAACATACTGGAGATATCTGGAGAGCAGATACTAAGCTGCAATTGAAAGTCCCTCCAAATACAGGTATCTGAAAGATTTATCATGTTCCTGACTTACGTAAGTACCAGGTTCCGAGCACTGTTATAAATTTCATACATATAAGAACTAAATCAAAACAACTACGGATTTCGTTAAATTCGCTTATAATTGTCGTTTTTTTTCGCAATAAAAATTACACCACAGTTAGTTAAATAGTACGAGCCGATCATCGATGTACATAGAAATAAGGATTTAATAGCCGAGTTCCTATACTTCACGCATGTACATGATATATAGCGCGTCTCCCAATTCATCAAGTCCAAGGCCAGGCACTTGCTTACGTCATTACCAACCGCGTCAGCTGACAACGCTACGAGAAAAAAGTGTCGGTTGTTGTTTTCGATACATCGAGTTTGGAGAAATAGCACAGTTCTTATTTTATTAAATTCGTTTATAATTATCGATTTTTTCGCAGTAAAATTACACCACGTAATTAGTTAATGTGAGCCATCCTCGCAAGCCAGGGCTATTTGCCATGCAAAACTAGCCCTGGCTGATCTCCTACGCGAAGTGCGGAAGTTAGTTGAGTTAAACTAATAATTGACTTTGCCAGTCGCGACTGCGTCACCCGTGAGAACAGCGCAAATACACGCCCCAATTTGAAGACGGATAACCGACTTCTGAGAATCCCAATATTATATATATAATGACCCGTTCGCCCATTAGCACGAGCAGCTGAGCGGTATTGTGTATTTGAATAATTGCTTCTACTTCCTAAACACTGTATGTAACACTAGCCACGGTTGGTTGAAATTAGTTTTATTATCACCACCTGACCTGCCGAGATCCACTGATCTAGTGAGCGATTTCATAGGCTGAGCTTAAATTCAGAGTTTCGCAAATCGATCAGCCAGGGAGTACTGCTGGCTGGCACTGACGTAATCAGCAGCAGCGACCCCTGACGTGCGAGGATGTGTGAGCTGATCATCCACGTACTTCAAAATAAGGATTTAATAGCCGATTTCGATACTTTCACATCTCAAGCGGTTGGTTTGCGCCCGCGCAGCCGACGCGGCTGACGTAAGCGGCAAATAAATTATTAATAGCACAGCGTCGTCGGATGGCTTCAATTTTTAATTAGCGGGGTATTTTCTACAGAACGTTCTGACTATATAATTATAGTTCTGTTTTTTTCGCAATAAAAATTGCACCAGCACCAATTTTAGACTCGCCTACCGACATATCGTTCCGTTATAATTCCACCCTATAGGCATTCCACGTCTCGCTTACAACATACTACATAGTAACCGCAGCGTTTACTTCACAACCCTTTATTTGGTAAACGTCGCCTTTTTACAAGAGCCCCCCTCGTCCACGCAACCACCACCGCCAATGGGCGGCGCCCCCCCCCTATTTTCCCATGGTCCAACGCATACTTCTGTCTCCGACTTCTAGGAAGAGGATATTGAGCGCCCCTGGTGGCAGCTGTGTTTTGAATATGCTCGTGGATTTCACTAGTTTAATGCGTTTTCTAAACATTCGATCAACGTTATAATTGTACAACCGTTTTATGATACTACGCGCTATGCTTGGGTTCATGCTGATTGGAACTATACTCGTGAATATTTGGACACTACAGCCTGCAATCACACCTGTTGACCCACATTCGATACGACAGGCACGAACTGCAAGGTAATAACGAAAGACAATAGACTCTCCGAGCCGGTGTATTGCCTGTTGAAGCTACTTACACGACTTAAAATATCACAACTACGCCGATGATATACAACTGTTCTGTCACTTCGATCCGGATGCATCTTCTCTGTTGACCGCCGTGCGTCGGATCGAGCGATGTATTGATGACGTGAAGGAGTGGATGACTTGGAATTATCTGCTCATGAATGACACCAAAACATAAATTCTACCGGTTGTCTCCCAAATCAGCATCTGCCATCGTAAGTGAGCTCCGTGTGCGCGTCGATTCAGATAAAATCAGTGCAACTGATCATGTTAGAAATATCGGCGTCCACCTTGATAGACACCTGGATATGACTATGCAAGTGTCACGTACTATCAACACTTGCTCGCTGCAGCGGACCGGGTAGTCAATGTCATGATTACATCCCGTTCGGACTACTGCAACTCTCTACTGTTCGGTACCTCAACCAATAACATCGGTCGACTCCAGAATGCTGCCGCTCGCCTTATTACTCGACAGTCACGTTGTGAAAGTGCGACCCCTATTCTTCGCGAACTGCACTGGCTACCTATTCAACAGCGCATTGCATTCAAGATCGCTGTTCTTGCGTACAAGGCGCTGCACGAAGACCTCTCGCCTGTCTACATACAGAAACTCGTGCGTGTCTACATGCCACCCAGACGTCTTCGGTCTGCCAACTCGAACGCACTAGTTGTTCCGAGAACACGCAACAGAGCCGGTGCCTGTTCATTTGCTCACGCAGCGGCAGCAGTGTGGAACGCTATGTCGTCAAGCGTTACCAGCAAAACATAATTGGAATCATTTAAACATGTCTTGAAGACTCACCTGTTCGCTGCAGTGTATATGTAACTCTGACGCTTACCAACACTGTTTTACCATAGCTGATTGATGTTTAACGTTTATTTATTATTTATTTATCTATTTGTTTACTTTTTATATATATTTTAGCCTAATTTATTGATGTTTACATTAATTTTAGTTTATTTATTAAAATAATAATAATATGATCTTAACTATTTTATTTTATGATATTTTATATCACATTCCTTTTCTACTTCTACTATATTTATTGTCTTAATTACTATTATTATTAGTTCATTTTATCTGATATAACAAATATTGTTTTTTATTCAAATGCATTATTTTTAACATATATTTGTATATTGTTGTAAAGCGCTGTGAACAATATTGGATGTGGCACTTAACAAAATAAAATATTATTATTATAGCTTCTCTGGAGTGGCAAGTGATGGTGAGGCCCCCCTGGGGCCTCCATCACAGCCATTGCGATCTACCACCAACGACTACTGGGGGCCCTCCTCCTCGCGTCACCGATTGGACAGATCACGGTCACGTGACCTCATTCAAACGCCCGATGCATCTTAAGATATTGACCAGTTAAAGGTCAACGTCCAAAAAACAGGTCTGGTAAAATCATTAAAAAATGTGTCATGTTAAAAGATTTAACATTAATTTAAATTGACACAATTTAAATGAATAGGGGGCTGAAACGAACACTATTACTACTCACCCCACATCAATCTCTATCTCCACTATATTTTGATGTCAACCTCCCAACACCTGTCACCCCCAGCTCCCCCCTCCCACCCCCATCACTGACATGCCCATTTTGGCTGCGTAACCTAGGAAACAGTGTCAATGACATGGTTCATTTCATCTGGTCTGCAAAATCTGTATCTGAATAATATGCTGGCAAAATTTGATGATTATAATATTAGGATAACATAACAAGTGTATGCATTTGTGTTCATGTTGATGTATTAGGTTAGTACTTGCATTTTATTAATCGCCTAAAAGCAAAATCCAGCATGGTTCCCATTTATCACCCACCATAAGTCATTATGGAAATAACTGCTCTTCGGAAGAAACTGCAAACCCTGTACGGGCACTTGTGTAGAATCCGGACCCACCTCTATTTTGCCGTTATAACTTGAGTTATGCCTAACTTTTTTTGATACCTCAGTGTGTTCCATTATTCAGCACTAACCCAGGCATATTTACGTTTAAGAATATTGTGTTTTAGTGCACTTTTGAGGCGTAAATAGCGCCCCGGTTTGCATCAACATGCCGTTATATCGCTATTTTTTGCGAGCGCGATTTTTGGTAATGCACGACCGCAGCGGTGCAGACTAGCGCAAAGCCAAATACACAATATTTTCGTAATGTAAATACACCTGGGGTGTTGTTGAATGATGGAACTAACGCTCTGTCTCTGAGGTATTAATGTTAGGCTAAACTCAAGTTGTAATGACGTAATCGAGGTGGGTCCGGATTCTACCTACACGCACCCACTCACTATGTATGACTATGTCACTGTCAGACCCAGACCGTGTTCACGATGGTTGTTATATTATCGCCCGACAATATATCAACAGTGTTATATTTGACATACAATTGTTGTGATTACAATTATATTCAGTAATACATACGATTTTTCTTTAATTCTTCGAGAAAGGTATCGTCCACGAAGTTGTCCGGAACACCCTGATCTTCGTAAAGAATCTTTTTCCACTTTATTTTTCGTTCCATGTTTACAAACATCCATGAAATTGTCACCATGCGATGATGTCACCGTCAATCGCCCTCGTGGACATCATAATTGCCATACGATCCATTGCATTAATTGTATGCGTGTGTGTGTGTGTGTATGTGTGTGTGTGTGTGTGAAAACCATATAAGTTACGTACTTTTCAGCCTCTATGGCTGCCAAAGAAAATAAACTTATTATTATTAGATCCGAAAGCAAAACGCAGTTAAAAAAAAGTGTAAACATTTCTTGTTATTAATCAATTAAGAGGACATAGGTTATGGCTATAAGCTTTACTAGGAAACATATGTTAGGTGTCTTATTGCACTTTTATTTAGTGATCCTAGTGTCCCGTTGTTATTGTCAAGTATTGATGACGTGCACAGTGCACCGAAAGAGGCCGAGATCACTCGGAAACAGGCCGAGATCACTGTGAACCCGGAGCGGAGGGTACCCAGTGATCTCGGCCTTTCGCGATCTCGGCCCGAGTGATCTCGGCCTGTTTCGGTGAACTCGGCCTGTAACCTCGGCCTGTTTGAGGAGTGATCTCGGTCTGTTCGGGGGTATATTGTTGACCAGAAACGATAGCGGCATGAAGTCGGCCGGTGAATTCGGCCTGGGCAGCAGTGAATTCGGCCTGTGCAGCAGTGAACTCGGCCTGTATAGCCAGTGATCTCGGCCTGTTTGAGTGATGTTAGCCAGCGTTTTTTTGTGCAACATAATTATATTGTATTATGTATTGTGATAACTGCTACATAATGTCCAATATGTTGCATGGTTGTTTTCGACAGCGACCTCTGTTTTTTATAACGTCTTTTTGTTTTGTTGGGTTATTTATGTGAGGCAGTGATCTCGGCCTGTTTGAGTGATGTTAGCCATACATTTGTTGTGTGTATATTGATGTATAGTTTTGTTTTGTTTGGTTATTTATGTAAGCAATTCGACATTATCATCGGCAATTTCTGCGTGATGTGTACTAGTATTATAGTGATTGCCGCCAAATATAAATTAAATGCAAATAAAACTGACTTGATCATTATTGGTAAATCACTGCAGTGTAGTTAACTTGATGTGTTTTCCCTACGCGTATTTTGAAACAGCATATCACGCCAGCAACCTCGGTGAGCAGGGGTGTCATGTAATAAACATTTATATTAACTACTTCGACTTGTAACGAAGTAGTTTTATTTAAGGTAACGCTACTTTTTACCTCGTTATTTTAATTTACTTCCGCGATATATTTTCGTTACTTTGTTTTCTGAACTCGCTTTATGGGTGTTAAACAAATTAGAGCTACGGTAAACTATATTAACGCGGTGATAACTGTCACTTGTTTGTGTGAGTATTGTCAAATCTTTAGGAACAGTAAATGTGGTGCGATGCATTGACATTGTTTGTTTTGCGCCGACATCAATCGAATCGTTTCCCTTAATTCTGCCAATCGTGACTTCCGCGAATAGGCTTTATGCGACTTGCAATTGAAATTCACACATAGGCTACGCCTTGCATAATAACGGGATTTATATGCTATAATGTAGCGTAGCTAGTAGGGAAGATCAGTATGCTAACATCGCGCCTTTTACCATCTGTTGACAACTGGAATACTGCTTATGGATTTTGAGATTGACCAATCCTTTTGTCTTGATGCGCCTCTGAGCTTCGTTTCCAATGATTTCTTGGTCTTGTCACCGATAACATGCTATTTGTTGGCACAATATTCGGAATGCTCCAACGGCGTAGTCACAATGCTCCAACGGTCTGGTCGCAATGTACCACTTTTGGTCGGAATGCCCCACTGATTGTAATATTGTGAAACCTATGCATATATAGATAATACAATTGTATATATTAAAACATTAAATGCCTAATTAATGTAGAAATAACATGTTTATGTATTTTCTTGAAAGTAAACTATGTTTTGTCTTCGTATACACGTGTATGATCGTATTAAATAACCTATCGTGAAATATCGATTACATATTTGTCCTTTGATGTGTAGAAGTCATGTAGTAATTGCCTAATAGGCATCCTGCTCATGCGTTGAGCAAATCTTTTATGTTGGTTGTTTTGGATGTGTGCCCATACTAATTGGCTAGCTACTCTGGTATTGTTTTATTGAGCAGGTCGGTTTGATTGAATAACGGCATTGTACCAAAAAGATTGTACAAAGTACATTGAAATAAAGCTTTAGACATCAACGACATCTAATTTATGTTGGCTTGGACAGCGGGTTGAAGACGGGGGGGGGACTATATATATATATATACCTTTATTATGTTATGATTGATATCGTATATGCATTATATATATGTATGTATATAATACATACGATATTAAATAAAATAATAAAGGCATATATATATTCTATTTTCGATTTATATATATATATATATCGTAGTTATGTGTTTTATGTTTTAATGCATGCATGTTTACGTTTTTATATTATTTATTATAATTTTAAAACACATATTTTTTTATTTTAATTTATTCTTTGTACATATATTGTACGATTGATGTAAATGATGCATGAATGGCTCGGCCATCGAAAATAGTGTAAAGTTAAACTAAGTATGTTACCGAGTATAAATAGAAATTATTAATCAGTCAATATACTAATAAAACAATTACTGTATTGTTTCGCGGAAGTTTTCGTTTTGATTTTCTATAAATAATTGAAGGTTATATTTTCTTGTAGTGTAGACATTCATTATTAAATTACACTGAAATGATGACCTTTGATTTTTAATGTGACAGGCTGACAACAACAACGACAATAGTGGCGTGTGTGTTAAAAATATTTAGAGGCTTGTGTAATTGGCTTCTCTACTCCTGCTTTGTTTTATTGTTACATGTTGTCTGTTCTTTGATTTGGAGGCCAAAGCAATTGGCTTAATACCCTTGTATTGTTTCATTGAACATACCGTTTTGTTTGACTAACGGCATTGTTGAAACAACGCGTCCGACATTAGCAGCTTCTAGGTGAAGTTGGCTTCCATTTGACTTTGATGACGTGAAGGCTTACTTGGGTAATCTAGTTCTTACTAAGTTCTCCTTGAATGCTTTGAATAGAAATTAGGAACTGAGCAGATCTTGCGTGTTAGATTTGTGTTAGTATAATTATTGTCTTACGTTACATTCTAAATAACAAGAAAATATAATTGCCTTTAAGAAAAGGAATAGATCACTACTGGTCAGTAAATACAATATATAGTACATTTTATTTTATCGCTATAATAATGTTCAAATCTTAATCTTGTATAAAGTATTCTTAGATCAACGATACTTATTCCTATTCGTCAGTAAAATTATATACTCTTCGAATTCTCAATGTTTTACTCTTTTGTTATACATCATGTTCAAATCCTTTTCATTTGTCAAATTTATCTACATCAAAGATACTTGTTCCTGTCTGATGATTTATGTCATCAAGTCCGCATTGTCTATAATTAGTAAAACATGATTATTAGCAATTATGTTTTAAGTACATGTATTATGAAAATGGAACTGCTAACTATAAGTATTATACTTCTTGCATTTCCTTTCAACATTTCAATATATTATATTACATTATTTATTTTTTCTTCTGTATGTATTATAGGGAATTTCAGCTTAATTGCCGCTGTCATATAAATCTCATTATGATGTATGTTTGTATGTTAAAACAATACTGTATATATGTATGTTGAATAAAATTCAATTCAAAATATATATAGACATATAGAATTATGTAAATCATAGAATTGTGTAAATCATACATACAAACATAATCAAACAAGTGTAACAAACGGTGAAACGACATTCAATTCCGGGCTGACAGCGGAGCCAACCAAGGCTGTAACCAGTTTATTAATTTAAACTAGTATAAAATAAGTACTTATTTCGTGAACTGGTCAACCTCAGAATAACTGTGTAAACAACGTAATAATAATTCCACGTGTAGCGTGTGAATTAAGTTGCTATAATAGATGTGATATGTAAGATGTACCAACAGTAATAGTAATTAATGTTCAATTAAGTAAAGTAACACAAATATTTGTTCATACTCTTCTTCTCTAAGAATGTGTGTAGTGCAGTCACGGTTTGTGTAAACACTGAATATCGCACCTGTTGGAGACCCCTTTGTGAAGTGGATTTGTGAAGATTGGTCAACACTACACGTGCTTTTGAGTGTCTGTGCTTTCTTCTCAATTTTCTTCATCTCCGGAAACTCTACCGCCATCAGAGCAAGGTGACGACATCACGGCAGAAGGCACTGAAAACCCTGTGGACGCAGTGTGAAGAAGCGGACAGGTTGTCGACGTCAGAATATCTGCGTCGATGCAGCGAGTTGATGACTATCGCCGAAGATTAGATCTAGGTTTGCAGGCGCCATCTGGATGAACATACTACTACGTTAATTGTCAGCATTATTTGCACAGAGTCCTCTCTTTCTCCCGTCTTTATCCCAACCACTACTAATCCCCGTAATCGAAGCACTGCGATCGGAACGAAATAAAAAAAATCACCGGAGCAGTGTCAACGTTACGGGCTACTTTATTCCTTCCAAGTTTCTTTTCACCACTCACCCACTAACACCATACAAGGATTTCCATATTTTTGCCGCATTTTTGTATTAATTTCCTTCTTTATTATATTTGATTGATTGGTTGGATAATGTTGTACGACATGTTGCTTAACATTGCCGAGCTGAATTATTGCTTACTGACCTTAATTAAGATGTGTTCATTAACGAGTTTGTCATGGAAGTGACATTGCGTCATGTAGGAGGCGAATGGTGTGTCACGGAGGTGATATTGTGTCATATAGTAACTGTCAAATATGGTTTCATTCCGTATGTATGACTACGATGTGCTAATGCAGTAACATGTGTAGAATGATTTTTTTAATGTGCTCTACATTATAGGAACATTCGATGTAGTCACGAAGGTGACAATACGGCCTACGGATGTGTTTAATTAATAAAATTGTCATCCCGATTTCTGACACATCTTTTCAGACATGTTGTGTGTGTGTAGAATTTAACAGCGTAACTTTACAAGGGAAACAACCATCAATGTTCTTGTTTTATGTGTAGCGAACGAATCAGCTTAAACACATGCAACGATCTAGTAATAATAATAACAGTATTAATGTATATGTATACATCATGGAGGTCTTTATATAATCGAACTACAACATAACTACGAACTATTCTACTTATTTACCAAGTTCCGTTCTTTTATCACCTAATTCACAGCTCAAACATCGCCCATCTAGTCGACAAAATTATTGTCTGGTACGGGTATAATTATCGTCGTGTCCTAACTTCGTGTATCGCGAAATACCGTGCCCTGCAAACGTCATATTGGGATTTTTATGTAAATTTGTTCAATTCCATCCGAGACCCGAGTCGGTGCCTGTGGGTTAACAACAAAGTTTTTTTAATTAAAATGGTAGCTAGCTGCAGCTGCAATTGTTAATAAACCTGGTTGAAATGTCATCATCCGTTATAAGTGTTATTTTTTAATATTCACCTACAGAATTGGCAATGGCATCAACACTTTTATGTTTCCGGACTGTTTTTAGCAGTCGTTCACATTGGTGAAATAGCACAGCATTTTAAATGACGTGTTTTTTTTATGTCAACAAGATAATAATTTACATAAATTTTTACAGAACAACCTTTTATTACCTCTATTGTTGTAGCCGATTCACCATCATCCCAACCTGTGGCAGGGTCTTCATCCCTACCTTCACCAGTGGCAGGCCCATCACAGAAACCAGACATCATGCATATCTCCGTTGGGTAATTTTTCACAGTTGCATATTTATAAATGTTAGTATTGCTTCACTGGAATGTTACGGTATGATTTTCTACTCTAATTTTTACAAGTAACATAAGTCATTGTATTATGCATGCCTTGTTTCAGTTTTACTTAAGTTATGTGGTTGACATTAAAACAAAAAAGAAGTAAAAAAGTTAATTTTATGACACCGTTACATACTAATTTGTGGAGTTTAAACAGATGTAGCACTGTTTTGTCAACTAAACATACAATTATTCAATAAGTATTTGTTTGTAGCCCTCTGTCGTGTGATGAAGACAGTGAGGAGGGTGACAATGATGATTCATGGCTACCATCACTATGCACGGAGGATGCTTCATATGAGCTTGACATCAGTGTCACTGAAAGGTACACATTATTCTTAGTCAATGTAACATGGAAGATAATGGGAAATTAGAAGAAATTAAATTTAGCATGAGTGAAGTCTCACAATACTGGGCCAAATTGTGATGTCCTGTAATTTACGCTATATTTACTCCATAACCAGCTTCTTTGTGGACAGTTCCTGTTGATAACATTTGGCCTGTATCATAGGCCCATGAAGAAAGAAGAGACAAAAACACATTCTTTCTGTTTATTGTTGTTGTTTGAAAAAAATTGTGGTTGTGGTGGATAACGTAAGTTATAGTGACTGTAACTTACGTTATCCACCATTTCAGGTCCAGAGTCTGATTATTCTCAACATTTTAAAAGTCTTGGTTGGCCATCATCAAATAATATAGATTGAAACACACAGGGAAGCAACAGGAATCAATTTATCAGATGAAATTACTTATTGCAGCTTCCCGGTAAACCGGGCACAGTCCTTCTGGCAGCGATTGATTATCAGAGTCACAAAGATTTACCATTGAAAAGAAATCGAAAGGGACACACCGTGTAAGTATGCAGGTACACATTAAGTATACATGTAACAACATGAACATGTAAATATTTTTGTTATGCATTATAATAACGACTATTGCCATTCCATTATAGGGCTAATTGTTGATTGGATTTATTTATGTTGGTGACTACTTTAACAATCAATGCCTGTGATTGAGCAAGTAATGTATGAGAAGAGTTTTTTAGAAATGAACGGTATTTATTACGTTGCAATACATAAACAATACAAAGCACAATAATAGCGTATGTACATTATGCATATAGTATATGTAATATTTAAAGTAACTTTATTTGCAATAATTCAGCTATTTACATAACATTTTTATATGCTGATGTATTGCACATGAAAAAGTTACTTTAAATATTTACATGTTTGAAAATATTTACATGTTGAATAAAAAAATATATTTTTTGCAAATGCCATACTGTGTAACAATGCAAGTTCATGACACATATCATTAAGTTTGTCTATTAATCTACAGCTATCTCATAGTCTACAACAAACGGGGAAAGAAGTGGACTATTATCCTGAGCGAGAACCGAAACAGTATGTGTACATAGTGTCCCTTCAGGAGAAGATCATCCGAGCATGCACTGACAATCCACTACCAAAACGCAGGAAGCGTGGACAACCTGATGACCCGTGCAACATTGCACCAACACTAGCAGCAGTGCCTGCGCCACCAACAGCAGATCTAATGGCAAGGCATCAAACCCGATTTGGAAAAAAGAAATATGCCTAAGATGGAAGTTGTCAATGAGTAGCCTACATGTTCAGTAACATTTATTTTTTAATAACAAACTATTATCAATTAATTTAGAAATTACCATGGTTACCTGATGATGTGTGGTTGTATAAAGTTTACACACTTTATTCTTGACAAGCAATGATTTCAACCTAATGTATGAACTTTGAACCCAGAGTACTGTCCACTTGCACTCAGAAAAATCTGCCTAATTTTCCACACACAACAGCTCGGAATAACATGTCGGTTCCCTGTTCCCAGTTTGCCATGTCGCCAGAAAACAAACTGGTGGTAGGCATAATGTCACATGGCATCATTGTCTCCTCATGCCTGGCACGCCAAACACATCTGCTCTGTAGCGTCCCACCATTGTCAAAACTGTGAGGTCGAGTACGAGTAAGTCCATTTCCTAAAAAGAAATGTATACACCAGTACATGTTATGCATTTAAGCCATAGCAGTTGCATTGGCATGAAACATCACTATGTATATGTGATTAAGTTTTTTGAGTAAAACTGGGTTCGTGGTCTGATTTTGACTTTCAGACGCGGAATACATATTTTTGGATTTGCGTAGAAAACCCAGTATATTAGCATTTTCCATTCCTGTTAAATTTTGTCGCAATGCTGATGTTTCTGTGTATTATCATTGGGATTAACAAGGTTCCAAATAATTTGTATTTGTTATCCATCTGTTTGTTGTAATGGTTAGACCTACTGATATGTATTTAGGATGTAGGTCAAATGGGTGCCAGACGTTTTGGTAAAGGTCACTTTGGGCAACAGACATTTTGGTAATAGGACATTTTGGTAAACTATTGAAAATAATGAGAATTATTTGGTCATTTTTAAAGATGTCCTTTCGGAAATTGGATTTTTTGGTAACCACACATTTTGTAACAGGACATTTCGGTAAGACCAACAAAATTAATAATCTTTACAGCGTGTACCTCTTTTTACAAAACTATTTAGAATACCAGGCGCCAATACTGGCTAATAATAATGTTTTAATTTGAATAGATGTGAACTACGGTTGTATTAAATAACAATTTATTCCATCCAAAGTAACACAAATATTCAGTATAAACATTCTGATGCTGCAGGTTCAGGGCAGTGGTTGTGGTCAATTCTCAACACTGAATTTGATGGTAGCAAGTCTGTGTACACACCACCATGACACGACTTGCTTGCACGACATACATGTGCAGCGCCATTGTATCACACCATTTTTCTGTTTCCTTGGTACAAGCAAAGCCATTCCACAAAAGCTTAGCTTTCCCCTTGTTGTTGTCGACAACTCCATGTTCACAGGTATGACATTACCTTATGTGTGTCTGGATAATGTGTGCAGCGAGCCACAGATTGGCTGTAGCAATTGAGCATTCTAACCTGTCCCCTCTAACCCATGGATTTAAATAACCCATACCCCCATGACTGACAGACTACTGTTGCCTGGGAAGCCATGTTCCCTTCCCCTGCCTTGAAAGTTCAACAAATAAGCACTAACTAACACTATCTCTGACTGCTGGTGGGGAGCCAAAAGTGACCAACCTAATTTCTAAATGGTTTAACTGATTGGCACCACTGACATGGCAAACTGAACAGGTTTTAACTCATTGATAGATTTTATTACTTTACAGATTTACTTTATCATGTGTAATTAGTCCTTTGGGCCGAACGTTCAGTGGACTATTGCCATCACTATGCGTCTGCCGTTAGCTGCCGTATCTCAGAAACCTGTATTTGATTTAATCATTATTTAATCTGTATTTGATTTAATCATTCTAAGGGCACCAAATGTCCCCTAAAATGCTAAATTTGTTAACTAAATTGTTTACAGCAGGGAGAACAGCCTGTAGCTCTATTGACTGATTGACACTTTCTTAAACAACCTTTAACTGTGCTACATGCAAGATTGCAGCTCACCAACTATCCTGCAAGGTTTCTACAACCACTGGATATCGGCCTAAATAGCAGAGTATTGGGTTCAAATTGTACAATATTTTTATAACACATAATATATACAATCTTCACGAAACGGTCTACTTGAATATTTTATTTCCAGGTGTTTCTTCACTGGCATGTATATAGTCTCCACTAAACATGCCAATATTTTACTTCCATCATAACCCTTAGTGATCTGTAACTATGATTCACCAAAAACCATTCCATTAATAATTACAAATTCACAATAAAGTCCAAAGGACTTCAGGGCCTCTTGGCCCATTTTTAAGTTCAAGAAATCTAACAAAACATGCCAATGCATAATAATAATAAATTAAGAAAATGTACTGTCTATTACAAAAATGTATATAATTACCTATACAATGCACCTCTAAAAATGACCAAATAATTCTGATTATTTTCAACAGTTTTACTGAAATGTTCTATAACCGAAATGTTTGATTACCGAAATGTCCTGTTAACAAAATGTCTGTTGCCCAACTGTCAATGGCCAAAGTGTCCTTTATCAAAACGTCATGGATTCAGGTCAAACACACATATATGATGACTTTGTTTGCAAAAAATATATACTATATAGGTAGTAACAATATATAATTTCAGAAAATGGTGTTACAAATTGTACAGGGGTGTATGGCAGGAAGAAGGAGGTCAGTAATACATTTTTGGGGGAATTAGACATGGTTTGTTGGATGACATGGATCCCAAAAGATGTGGGAGAGAGATTCACACCCTTGTCACACCACCCTCATATCTTATAAAAGTACGCATCTCACCGGTCGCAGGCTGATGCATTTGTCTGGGCGCATGGTGCAGCACAGCCGCTCTACATCAGTTGCCATTTCTCGGCAGTGGCCGCATGACCACCAGCTCAGAGCGCCACCTCCCACTGGTCCTTGTTCGGTGCCTCTCATGACATCAAACACAAGGCCTGGCTCTCGCAGCACCATCTTCAGTAGCAGCGTCTTTGCCTGCCCCTCATCCAGTTCGTTAATGTCAGCCTAGAAGGATTGCAGAAGGCAATACCATGTAACTAAATATTAACATTATGGTTATTTAATTCACAAAATGTTGGTGTGCATGTTAAATGTTCAAACAAAATACAGTATCTGCTTTTTTATTGTAATTCCTGGGAAGCTCAAATTCTGCAATGTAGCATGTTTTTGATAACACCAGGCAAATTATGTGTGTGTAAGTATGTATGTGCACGTGTGTGCATGCATGCGTATGTGTGAATTACATTATATATGGGTCATGTCTAAAGGAAATGTCTATTTTGCAGTGCATTTGGAATAATACATTGTAAATTATTATTTCTGTGTTTGTGGATGTTTTTGATCAAAATAGGTTGATCATGTAATTTATTTTATAAAAAAGCATAGTTCAGTTTCAAACTTGGTACCTCGGCATATTCTGTGAGCATTTGGATCATAACATGAATATCAAATTTTTACCCTAAATATTTTGTCATTTGTATTTATAATTGTTATTAAAAATGTGCACTGTGATAACAATATTTACCTGCAGTTGCTCCTGTCTCTGATTGCGTAACCTCGCCATGCGAGCGCAGTCACTCCTGTTCAGTGAGTGATAGCTGCCTCGATCTTCTGTCACGCCCTCTCCCCACACCCTTCCTCTTGCTGCACCCTGTCGTCTAACTGCCCCTCTTTCTCTCACTCCATGTCTTTCTCCCACTGCAGCTGTTTCCCCGGAACCATTCAAACTCTGTGTAAACAGATAATGTGATATAGTAAATAATTTGTGTATATATATAACAATAACATTTATTATGTGTACTTTGTGTACTTAGTCACCATGCAGCGATTGACAGTGCATGACAATACTTTAGAAAACGTGCTTTTACTGCCATATACCTTGAAACATTGACGCACGCACATTACAGAAGAAAAGTAAATATACTGTCTTATTTACTTTTATTTCATCACGGTTGTAAGCCAGTAAGGCCAGTAAAATAAAGACGTCGGAGATCACCCCTACGACCTGCACAATTTCCAACACAACCCCCTCAACTAACACGGCAAGAAATGTCCCAGTCACTGAAAAGCACATCCCCAAAACAAAATAAAACACGCTACGAGTGTGAGCTACAGCTGGTTGTTATGTATTATGATTCGCCAGTCGACCTATTCCGCAAAGAAGAAAACTTTACACATGAATACTTCTCTCAAAACCAAAACATGACAGTCAATGACAAGTGGAATCTTGTTTCCACGAAAATCATCAACATTATGAACCAATATGTACCGCACCGTCTTACTACTTCAAGACACAATCTTCCCTGGTTCAATAAAGATTTAAAGAAAATGTGCAAAAGAAAGAAACAGCTATATAACAAAGCAAAAAGAACTAGAAATCCAGAAGACTGGAAAGAATTCTGTGACATCAGGAGAAACATGCATAAACACCTACGTTCTGCTAGACTATCCTACATAAGTCAATTCCTGACAACAATAACAGAGAAACCCAAATCATTTTGGAGCTTCATTTCTAAACTTAGACAGGATAACCAGGGTATTGGGGACCTTAACAATGCGGGTAACATCATTAGCGACGACAAACATAAAGCAGAAGCCTTAAACAATCAGTTCCAAAGTGTCTTTACACACGAAGGAAATTCCACCCTACCAGATATGGCCAGAAGTCCACATGGAGAAATCCCCAAACTAACAATTTCACTTAAAGGAGTACTTGATCAACTTTCCAAAATTAACATTTCTAAATCGCAAGGACCAGATGGCATTCCACCATGGTTCTTAAACAGATATGCCTCTCATCTAGCACCAGTAATACATGGCATTTTCCAATCATCTGTTAACTCTGCACAAGTCCCCAATACCTGGAAAGAAGCCAATGTAACAGCAATTTTTAAGAAAGGAAGTAGAGCAGAAACATCTAACTACAGACCAATAACCTTAACACCTGTGGTTTCTAAACTTCTATGTAAACTTGTAATTGGCTATTAGAACATGACCTATTTATTTGACCTATATTTCACATTTGACGTATGTACTGAAATTAATGGCGTAATTTATAAATGTGCACACTGGACGTTTGAGGGATTACAAATGTCAAAGACAATAATACATATAAACTTTAATGAACTGTGACCTTGTAAGTACCAATTTTTAATACAACCTACTAGCAGTACAAATTAATTCGAAAGTGGCGCAATCAATGTTTGAGGGATGGAAGTTGTTAATATATAATTTCATGCTATGTAACCTACATGCCTCTTTTAACATGGCCTATTTATTTAACTAGTGCTCACAGTTGACCTATGAACAGGGATTAGTAGAATAATATTTACCGGACCATTTTGTGTACTAGAGGACCTTTTACTGAACAGTGCCTAGCAGATTTATATTGGACATGTATCACTCCCCTAAATTTTGACTGAATTAAAAATGAGTTCACCATGGAAATAAAAAGAACACATTTTATAGGTCAATCAAGTAATGGTGTGGGAGATTAAAGTTAACTTGGCTCCTATAACTGAGTGTGAAGATTTTTTACAAAACATGATATCATTGAAAAAACCATCAAGGCAATTTATTATAACGTAAACAGTGCAGCACCATTCATAATATTTTACAAAGGTTAATGTCCCAAACACCAAGTTATTATATAAATGTCCATAATTTCACGATAGGTAACGTGCATAAGTCCGTGCAACATGCACTGAAGTTCATACCTTCACGATAGGTAACATGCGTAAGTCCGTGCAATATGCACTGAATTATAGTTCATAATTCACGATAAGTAATATGCATAAGTCAATGCAATATGCACTGAAGTTCGTAATTTGTGTGTGAAAGTCCACGAAAGTTTGCACTGGGTTTGCTACGACACCAGCCACTTCTACCATGATCAGAGAACTCTGCCAGTTGCTGATGAGTCGACCCATGCAAGGAGCAATGTCTATAATTCTCAGTTGAATAGCAGCTTTCATTATGTGAGCATATTTTCACTGCACATAACTTCCAGTTGAGCAACGGATGTGAGGTAAGCATAACTTTAGCTGCACTACCCATTTCTGCTGATACACAGTTGTTGAAGAACGGAAACATCCTAGTAGCGACGTCTACATTTCTCAAAGTCATGTAGCAATGTTCTTCAAGTGTGCACATTGTTATTCCACGTAAATTTGAGTTGAGCAATGGATATGAAGCGACTATGATGCCAGACACTTCTGCAGAGATCAAAGAGCTTTGTCAATTCCTGAAGAGTTGACCCATGCAAGCACTTGCCATTATTGACATTGGTGCAGGCCTACAGCTGTTTCCTGTTAGGCACAGTCTCGTGCGTAGGTAAGTCAGTAATTTGAAAATTTACTTTACAAATACAATAGCAATTTCTAAATAAATATTCTTAGAATATTTTAACAATGATGATTTCTAATTGAATCAGAATTTAATTTTGAAAGGTAAAGAAAAACAATTGCAAATTTTTAGCTGTATATATATGAATGAAAGGTTGTCTGCCAAGGAGGATTAAGATTTAACATGGATGGTTTATTGCATGCAGTTGAAGTTATGTATACAGTGACATCAAAGCCAAAGGTGTTCAACATCAACACAGAAACAAATGATCTAGACAAAGCTGATGCAAGTGAAGTAGTGATATGCCAAATGTTTTGCAGTTGTGTTTTGAAAAGTAATTTTGATTCATAATGGTTGTTTTGGTTAAACTGTTTTTTGAAGTGACAATTTTGATGATTGTATTAGAAAAAATAGTGACAGTGCACATGTTGTTGCATGAAGAAAGCAGCTAAACCTGTTGGCATCGCTTGAAAGCTAAATAGCTGCTCTCCTCATGCTACTGACATATCTCTTCATGCCAATGGTACTCATGTGCACTCCGTCTCTTGCAAAATGCTTTGGAAGAAACAATTCACGATGTGCCCAGAAATTTATTTTATTTGAATCAGTGATCAGCTGGGCTATTCGTGTACTAACAATGTGCCGGGCTTGGTCAAAATCATTTGGAACAACATAGTTGCTGCCGGACTTAGGAATTCGTGTTAGAATATGGCATATCACTACTTGTAATACAGAAGGTATTGAAGTCAGTTTGTGAGCAAATGACACAATACCTTCTGCCAATTCTTCAGGTGCACAGCCATTGCATAGATCATTCGTTCCTATGTCGATTAAAACAACATTTGGCGCCTCTGCACACACAGCTCCAAATTCACGGAACAAACCACCCAAGGTAAGTCCCCCCTTTCCTAGAAAGACAACCTTGTCAAACATACAAGACAGGAGAAGGTCGGGACAGAAATAGCGGTACTCAGCATTGCTGGTACACGCTTCTGACATGCGACGCACAAAACTGTGCCCAACGATTAGCAGTTTGGCCTTGCGTGCTTCGGAATCCATTCTGAAAATAAAATTAAAAACATTACATTTTTGTAATACCACACTTTTCTTAGTGCACACAACATCGATATCACTTCGGTGTTGTGATTCACGACAGAAGCCACGTGGAGGTGACAGTGTGAACATTCTGTCCTTGTATGTGAGCATGCAAGATTGTTTGATATATCGTAACTTATCTTTATCTTCACCACCAGAATTCCTGAGTATTTGTGGCATGAAATACAAATCACAACAAGATATTATGACTCGCATAAAAACACCACAAACAAAACAGTAAATATTATTAACATCAACAAAATGGATAGTCAACATGACTGTAGACTGAATTATAAAATGTGAATTCCAATAATATAGGAATACAGGTGATGTAAATTAAAGTGGAAATATTAACTGATCGTAATTTCTATCATAAAATACTGATACCGACACAATAATAATATACACGTATTACATTTTATTAACACAACTTACTAAAACTGAACTGTTAAAAATGTGGATTGTTCAGATTAAGAACGTATTCCTATACTGATTGAAAAGGAAGTAGAGCGCACAGCCAGTCACAGATGTGACATCAATAGACATCGCCGTAATTGTCACTGTTTTCGAAATTTCGTAACTTGTCCTAAAAATATTGATCACTAGAAAACAGTATTGCATATATAACAAATATCCAATCACAACTTTCTAACATTTAACTGATAAAAGTGGGGATGGCACAGATTACAATGTCGATCGCGCATACGTTAGAATGGCGCCGCGCCTCGGCGCATACATTATAAACAGCCGCTAATGCGCCGAGCGACATACAAAACGCATCAAACTGGCACGCTACCGGTCATCTAAGATTAGTCTTCCTTGCGTTCCGCATGGATATACAAGATTCATAGTTATACCATATGAAAGCTAGGATTCTAGTTTCACAAAGACACCTAAGCATTTTTAAGATACACGCTAAAATATATTAACATTTTTGTAAGTAAACACAACGCAAAGTTCACCAACCTTAATCTTGCCCGGCCGAATACAATGTAACATATTTTACCCGCCGAGCATCTTCTGATGGCATTCATTGGTCGATATAAATGTCAACAGTAAACAAAATTAGTATGCATATCGAGATCCACGACGTTTTCTGATACCATGTGATCCAGCAGATCGACTGCGCGGCAAAAAACCTGCGCCATTTCTGGAACGCGTTAAACCGACGCTGAGCGGTGCTGCCGCCCAGCGGATGTTGACATATACCTACCATAGGACATTTTGCCAGTCAAAATACAGATACAGAAAAAGGAATCGTAACGAGAATGCATTCAAATTAAATTATGCTACCGATTTCAAGAAAACGAGTACACACACTCATACTATGATATAATTTTAACCAATATACACTAGGCACGAAACTAGTCATACTGGTATTAGATGATAATGTTAATTGTAGGACCTTCGGCTTCGAATTCGTGTTCATCGGGCGGTATACGCGATATTGACGGACAAAACTAAAGTGCTAATAATAGACTTTCGTTGACGGACACGCGTTTGCTTAATAACAGTCGTAGCAGTAACACGATCTCAAACAAAGTTCATTTCACAAATACAGTGACAAACGGAATATTTATGACATTTCGTTGTTCAACTTACATCAGTCGATGAATCGTCGTTCCGCGCCATGGAAGCCACGATGACAGCGTACCGTTGACATCTGAAGCACGGCTCACGTCGGGTCACGACCTTCCGCGGAATTTTCCGAACTCCCAATTCGGGGATTTCAGTGACAGCGCGTTGATTCTTGTAAACATTTAACGGTTCAATCCAAAAGTTGATTTCTGCTTCGTTAAAACATATTTGGGCAGCCAGTACGCTATAATAGATATAATGTATACTGTATAACACGATTTTGCAATAAAAACGAAAAGCCACAAAGTGCGACTGTCCCTAACAAATCAAAGACAAGCAAAATGAAGAAATCTGCTCAATAAAGCATTTCAAGAGTAGAGAGCTGATTACGGCCTCAACACATTCTCACAGCACACAAATCAAAGACAAACAACATGAAAAGATCTGCTCAGTGAAGCAATGCAGGAGTAGCAAGCCAATTACACTTTCACACTTTCTTAACGGACACAAATCAAAGATAGTGTTAACATGAAAAGATAACTAAGGGAGATTATGAAGCAAATTACCATGACACCTACCCTTTCTAACGTACATGTAATATTTTAAAGCTGATTCTTGTGTATTGTAATAATAAATTGGTTACGTAATTGTGACTTTAGCAATAACAACAATAGCATAAAAATGGTTTTCCTAAAAATGAATTAGAAATTGGGAAGACAACTACAGAAAACTACAATTTGAGACAGCCTCAAAGCTCAAACTTGAGCAACTATTGACCTCAAACTTGGACAACTATTGACCATTCATGGGATAAGCACTTGCGGTAAGGTAGGAAGTAAGAATGAGATCAAGACAGATCGTCAAAACATCTTTATTTCATTGCATATTGTAACATACAGATGGATGCAACTTCATTATTTCTGGTTAGCATCACTCACATAAAAAGGCCGAGATCACTCCTTGAACAGGCCGAGATCACTCCCCGAACAGGCCGAGATCACTCCTCAAACAGGCCGAGATCACTGCCGCACAGGCCGAGGTCACAGGCCGAGTTCACCGAAAGAGGCCGAGATCACTCGGAAACAGGCCGAGATCACTCGGGCCGAGATCGCGAAAGGCCGAGATCACTGTGAACCAAACGGAGCTGTCTTTCAAGCGAGTATGTCTACGATCAATTTATTAGGAAGATTTAAGTATAATTACTTTTTCACTAAATTACGTTTATATGCTATGCATTTGAGAGGAAATTAGTCAAATTGTTAGTAAAATATATTTCAAAGTAACATAATTTCACAAAGATAATTATTTAAAAAATGAAATCGCCATTTTGGTTACTATTGACATGACGTCAGGGCTTCTTGACAACACGCCAGGATGCAGGTTATGCGTAACCTTTAAAACTTAAAACACACTGTTTACGTGAGTTTTGTTTGGTTGACTTACCTTAATAATCATTATTACAACAAGCGCCATCCTGATTGTCATAGCCATATGCAGTGTCAAACGGAAACCTGTTATTTCGATGTTGTTATGACGACGTAAACACAGTTTTGCCTTCTTAGGCTTCTAGTTGACCCTAGTTGTTCTAGTTCTAGTTGTTTCCAGCACTCGGCAACGTTCTATTAACTCAATAACTGACTAGTCTGTATATAGTGTGATTACAATGTTATGCTCTTACGAGGTCTAATTCAACTAGTCAGCCTTTTTCAGAACATTATCGCCAAGCCGATCTTTCTATGCTGGCACTGAGGGTGGTCACTGCCAGGGACCGGGTGCTTGTCGTCCTCAGTGGTTCTTTTAGTTTTACGTCCCAAATTGAGACGGGACCGACATTAACGTGATCTCCGAGTCACGAGGGATACACAGTCCCCAATGTTGAGAGCCAGGTTTTTAACCAAATATACCATACCGGCCTGGTCTGGGCCCGTAATCTCGAACGACTTAAAAATTTCTTAGCGCCATTTTGACATAAAAATGACGTCAAAAGAGCGTAAGTTACGATTTTTTCGCAAGTGCTATTCTCGAAACATTTACGATAGGAACATTCGCAAATATGGCGTATATTTCATCGCAAAGTTACGCCAACGCAACAGGTCGCGTAACTTTTTCGTAACTTTTGTGACATCGCTTTCAGATGGAGATTTCTCAGTTATTTGCTGTTACAACGTCGCAAAAACACATTAGTAAATTGTGTGTGATTCAATGACACTAATGTGTGTTTGTCAATTTTTATTGACCGCTGAAATTGCATAAATACCGTCTTTGAAAGCGGCGCCGTGCCTACACTGCTACCCAATGCAAAATTCCACAATAAAAAGTAAACAAGCGGGACCAGCCAACAAACGGGACCGATTAGTAATTCATCGCAGTAATTTATAGATTGACTGCGTGCTACACAATTACAATTTGTGTAGGCACGTTTAACTACACTTGAAACCACAATTTCTATTTCAGAAGACCACAATATTGCAGACATTAATTCGATGGCATGAAAATCTATATATTAATGTAAAAAGATGTGTAAAAAGGACACTATTTCTTATATAAACATATTTCATTTATTATTTATCATGGCCATGGCATGGCACACATATTTTGTCAAATGTATTTATTGTTTCATATGTACATTATGTTAATGTTCCACCACATCTACATAAAATTAATAGGTAAGTAAGCATGGCTGCCACTTTCAGATCTATATGCTGCTTGAGAAATGCTATATTAAATGCACCAATATTATGACAACCCGTGATAGATTGCATCATTTATTCAAGCATTGACAATACCATCCAAAACAAATATGTAACTATTATAATGTAAATGATAATTATGTATATAAATTATATGTGTATATAAAACTAAATATATATATATATATAGATTCTACGATGATATGTTTGCATACACCTACTTTTGTGTCTACAAAATAACATAACACTTGTAAATATAATGTGTGAGTACACCTGTATTGTTGAAATAAGTTTGATCTTGAAACAGTGCATATACACTAAACCTCAAATATAACAATATATAAAACATTATTGTAAATATTTGGCACATCCTATTTTCCAGGTGCCAATAATCCAATTTCTTTTCTCACCAAACCGACTTACCAACAGAAGACATAACATTTATCTTGACCTTGTAGTTGTTTTACAAAATGTAACAACTGAATAAGTACAAAGAAGATTGCTAACATACTGCTTTTACCAGTAGATCTTAGTATACCAGGTCATTGATTTTTTATATAGTCTCCAAAGTGATTGATCTGCATCATAGAAATCCTTTATACACTTTATTTTGAAAAATACATACCACTCTTAACAACTTATGCAAACAATGGATATTAATGAAAAGTATTATAATAATTCCAGATGTCATAGGAAAACAAGAAACTTGTCGGTATAATGAGGTGTTCTTACATGAATTAGTATTTAAGGTATTTGATGTATAATTGATGTAATGTGAATTTATGGTGGTCTTCCTGGTGTTCGTAGTATGTTCGAGTTTCAATGTATCCTTGAGACGTTACAAAGAGAAGAAATGTGCCACATCCCGCAGAGCATTGCAGAACATGATGTTAACAATCAAATGTTGATGTCACTGCAGCACCAATACATGGAGCAGCACAGGCTATGCATGATTCGTAGATTGTTTAGCCACTTTAGATTTTTCTTTTCTGCAGCTACATTGTCTTCTTGGTGCTACACAATGTCCAGTTGTATCTTTTTGCATCTTTTAATTTCAAGATGCAGCAGTCATTCCAGTCCACCAATTTTCTTTCTAAAAACACATATGTAGCACATCATAAATATGTTATTTTTCTTTTTTAAATACAACCGTATTAGACACACCATATTTACTGTGCTACTGCTGATATCTAAAACATATATAATAAATATAGACATATTATACATAGTTTTACTCTTTAGTGTCCATACAATACACGGGCAAAGTAGATACTACCCAGTATTTATAAAATGTTATAACATGTAAAAAAAACTAGGCTGTACCAGACAACAACACTACTGATAGAGTACACTATTGTGTATATTGTGTATATTTCATCATAACCATAACCACATATTGTAACTTACCTTTCATTCCCACTGGTTTTCAGCCTTTGGGTGTGGTATCATGGTTATTTGGTAGATGATGCTGGATGTGTGCTGTAAGTACAGAAAATGTCATTGTAGTTGTTTTGTAGCAATAGTGTATATTGCATTGATTTGTTATGTCATTATGCACTGGGTACATGAAATACTGGTCTTTGGTAATCTTTATTCCTCACTACCTTAGCCCTATACATAGACACATCATCTAACATAGTCAATATTCAGGGGCGGATAGTCTACAGGGGCACAAATTTGAACAATAGTAGTGGGAGTGCATGTATAACTGTCAACAAGTTTTATCCTATGATGCTTTGTGCTTAAATATGCATTGGCACAAAATAATAAATCTACAAAGAGCTTATACATTTACCGAAAAATCTCCACTTTAATTTCAATAGTATTTAGGCTTAATATGTCAATGTAGCACGTAATTAGTTAACAAATACATGCCCTAGGCCAAGTACTAGGGGCCTGCTAAATGAATATTTAACACAACTGCACAGCCACAAGTCACTACTATGTTAAATCATCTACTCACTACATTACAAGTAATAACAAACCACAAATCCTGATCTGGAACTGGAAGACACATATGCCTCTTTGATCACGCCCCTTGTTTCCGGTTACGTCTTACGAAGTTACAACTTTGAAGTTTGAGTTTGATTGACTTAGTCAAGTTAGTGACAGACTAGCGTCATGCCATGGTCATGCCATGGAATGCATTATGTGCGCTAGTAGAGCGATAGAAACACAGAGTGATCAAACTAAGTCTCACCTTCACCGGCGCGTCGTCTGAATAGTAATCGACATCATATACATACGCAGGTGGTATCTTCTAACTGTACTATGTAACAGTGTAGTGAGGATACGTAGACAAAGCGTCAAATTCCTAATTCTGTAATGTAAACATTGACTGGCTTGGCTTGACCTTGGCGTTAATTCTTCCCCTTGCTTGCGTTTTGTGTCTGTCATTTCCGTTCAAATGCTTCGCTGGCGTTAAGCCATTAATTATTACCTATGCATCAACATATCTCAATGGCAATGCTACATTATGTTTTGTATATTAGCTATATTGATTAGTCACCAGGTTCCCTAGGTTTGAACAGTTGTGTACGTTCGTATTCTTTTTCATGCACAGCCAGGAACACATGAGCAGCGTTAAAACGGTAAAACATAGCAAAACATCAGTGACCGTATTCGTTGCAATGCAAGCAAACCCTCACGAGATTTTCGTACGCAAGTTCCGAATTTTTTAGCTGCAAAAATTCGTAAGCGTTTCGAGAATACCAACTTGCGAAATTTTGCAGCTAAGAAATAATCCGCCATAATTGCGCAACTTCTTACGTACAAAATCTGTTTCTTCGAGAATACGGGCCCAGGGTATTGAACTCGGGGCGCCGGCATGTCAGGCGGATGTGCTAACCACTACACTATCGTGCGCCTTGATTTTTGACTCGCGTTTGCTTCGATTCTTGAAGTTTGACTTGTCACTTGGTGAAGTTGGTCCATCCTTGTTTTTTTCTCGCACTTAATTGCCATTGCCATTGCCATTTTGATTTTAGTTCTTTCCAGCACTCGACAGAGTTCTGTATTTACTGACTAGTAGTAGTAGTAGTCTGACTGTGTAACTGTATCAGTGTATGTGTATTATGTGTATTATGTGTATTATGTGTATGTTGACGTTGAGGTTAGAATGTTAATTATGATCTTGTCATGATTTATGTCACAAGTTCAGCCTTTTACAGAATATTATTGCCAAGCTGACCTTTCGATGCTGGCACTGAGAGGATGGGGTATGTACTGTAGTCGAGCTGTTACAGTACGTGCTGACTGCTTAATCTTGGTGCTGACCGGTCAGGGTTCCGTACTGGTATTGGCCACCATGTCAAAAATTGGGCAATTTCATTCACTATAAATTGCCTGTGTCTTTTGGAAGATATGCTATAAGCCGTTGGTCCCTTCTATCTCGTGTCTATGCCAGCAGGGAAATGGAAGAAACCTGACATGAACTCACTGAGCTGGGATCTCATTCTGTAAATTACCAATTACCAATGGAGCGCAGTGGTGTGGAGGCTAAAGTGATGGACTCTCAGTTGAGTCGAACCTTGGGCAAGTTTATTCACGCATGTTGTGCTCAGTTGTTCTTTTACATCCCAAATTGAGAGGGGACCGAATTAACATGATCTCCGAGTCACGAGGGATACACAGTCCCCAATGTTGAGAGAAAGGTTTTTACACCAAATATGCCATGCCTGCCCGGTCCAGGTTTTGAACTCAGAATGCTGGTAAGCCAGGTGGATGTGCTAGCCACTGCACCACAGCACTCTCCCAATGGACTCTGTAGCTGAGGCAAAATACCAGCCCCTTGAATAAATTTTGAAAACATTGACAACTCAGATCTGAGTCACACTTTCATGTACATGTAGCTTATGTGGCTTGCGCGTGGCTGAAATGGGTAGAATTTCAAGGTGGTGGCAGTTCGCCTTAGAGTCAGAGAAAGACCATGTGGAAGTTTGCCAAAGTTTGTTTGCTCGAAGTGTACATGCTTGCCTCTAAGCAGCTCCAAGTACTGTGTCAATGCTTGTTCTTGTACTTAGGCATGTATCTAGACCTACTATCTGGTGTAACATTTATCAGTTATGTCAGATGATAATATATATGTCCATATAACATTAAATATATAGGTCAATGTTTTGAAGCGAAGCCAATTCATTCAGTGATTTTCACAAAAGCGCACACTTTTTATTAAACCAACTGTATATTAACATGTTACAAATTTGAACATATCGACTGTGATTCCGCAGCCATGATTAAGTCATGATCCTCTCCCTAATTAGGTCATTATCCTCCCCTATCTAGTCAGATCATTATCTACCCTGAAGTCGGGTCATGATCATCTCCCTAGACCTGTTAGGATATGATCCTCGGTCCAGCTCGAATCAGGTTATGAACCTCTCCAATGTGATAAGCCGCGGAGCACCGTGGTGCAGTGGCGGGAGCTTCGGACCCTCAACAGAGAGAACCAGGGTTCGAATCCTGTGCTGCGATGTCAAAGTTTGGGCAAGTTCATTCACTCTACATTGCTCCAGTTCACTCAGCTGTATGAATGAGTACCCGGCTGTAGACAGTGGTGAATATTTGTGTACAAATAGTTGTCACACATTAATTGCAGCACAGTTGAATACTTCCTAGATAAGTCGAGATGTTCGACTGAACAGGTCTGTCAGGGAGTAAAGTGTAAAGCGATTTGAGCAGTCTTAAGGACGCTTTTACTTTACTTTTTGATAAAATAGTAAGTCGATGAATGATATGTTTGTGTTGGCAGGCTGTTGTTGACGGGTGAGTAACAAAAATGCCTCCCAAAAAGAAGAAGGCTGAGGGGAAGAAGGGAAAGAAGAGTGGGAAAGCTCCCGTGGCCGCTATCCCCCTGCCCGATCCACTCCCCGAGGCAAGCAGGGAGTATTATCTTGCACAAATCAGAGACCTAGAGCACAGATTGGAGAGGTGAGTGGTGCCATCTACACAGATGTGATGTAAGAAAATGGAGCACGTCTAACACCAAACCAGATGTTTTCTTTTGCTTGGAATCTTGTTTTGATTTAAAATTCTGGTCAATCTGTATAAATATTTTCATCGGCCTACAGCATCATCTGTGAGGCTACAAAATATTTACATGTACATCACGCAAAATCAGTCACATTTTGCCAGAAATCTACCTGGTGCTTTTTCCATAAATTTTAAACAAATCCGTATAAATATGCGATATGCTAGTATTCCTCATAAAAGTCCCATATATAGTGAATATATTATGGGTAATCCGTATGAAACAGCTAGCATATTTACATTATAGTTAAGAAATGCATGCAGTGTTGAATGTTTAATTATATAATACAATGTGTTGTTTTAATAATACGCTTATTATTATTATGTCTTTATCACGAGGTTATCACTGTACATCTTGTACGGTTTTATCTCTGTACATTTTTTCTGATTATGTTTCTAAATTTGTTTTTGATGATTATTCTTTCATTGGCAATGAGTCTGTTTGCACTACGCAGATACCAGCGAAAGTGCGATGAATTGTCAGTGATGAATGGAGAATTCAAGGCGCAGTATGACCAGTTAACAACAGACAAGAAGGAGATTGTCTCCTTCCTGAAGAAGTCATTAGAAAACAGAGGTATCATGTAGTAATCTTCTTTTGCTATGATATCCATTGTCAGATTCATTAACAATGTGTATTAACCCTGGGCTGTTGCAGGCACAGAACATTAAAATCAGGTTAATGTGTTTTTGAATAAGTATTACCAATAAAAGAAATAATAGGCAGTCAGTGCTGATAATTATAATCACAGGTCAGCAGGTAATTATTGTTTTGGTGTTGCTCAGCCTCAGAAAGACTAGCTAAATTTAGATTTGCCCAATAAATGGACAGATTTTGTGTTATTGGACATTAATGTTTTCACTAAAAAGGTACATTTTGTATTTAGTTACTAAAAGATAACTATTTTTGCAAATATGAATTTTATATCAGCATTATTTTACAAGTGGTTGAAAAATAGAGTTTTGGTTGGAATTGGGAGGAAACTGCCCAGTGTCAAACACTGGTGATCTACTGACGTACTGGTAGCATGGACATGTCTGTTCACATCTATCTCACTTAACTCATTCGAAAGTCAACAAACCTTTTTTACAATTGATCATATCAGAAACTATGACGGTAAAACAAACTTAGGTGATTATTTATTTTAAGTATGTGCAATTGTTTTTACAATAAAAAGAGACTGCATTGTATATAGTTCATGAGTTTCCAGATGTTTCCGTACTTTTGGCCCAATCCTGCCAGTTTTTGTTAGCTCTAGTACATTACACTCATTGGTCAGAACTAACATTGTGATGTCAGTCCACAATATGCTGCATGTTTTCTATGATTGACCTTTAGCTGACATAAACGCATAGACCTAGGGGATCATCTCAGAATGTTGACATCCATTATCAAACAAAAAAACTTTTGTCTTGCCTCAGCCCCCCCCCCACCCCTCAGCTGAAAGTTTGTAAACATTGATATGATGCTGTTAATATATTAACGTTATCTGTCTGAAGCAGAGCATATCGGTGTCCGATGCCAGATGAAAATGCCTCTGACCCCCCTCCCCAAACAAAAGTAATATCGTCTGATATCAGACATCTACATTCTGAGATGATCCCTAAATGACCTCCTCCAGCCTGCCCTTTTCATACTGTTCTACTTGCCGCATACTGCTCTGCCATCAACATCAAAACCCCAGCATCATCTCCTTCAAAGTGCTGTGGTCCACTCACCACTTCATTGGCCTCTGATCTACCAGTTGGCAGGGTACTTCATAAAACACAAGAACAGTTATTTAGAGTTATTTACTTATACGTGCTGATGTAAATGAGTGGTTTGTTGCTTGATGGGTGGGTGCAGGCCCTTAGCCAGAAATAATTTTTGGCCAGTCTTGACTTAATCAAAAGTTTGCCATTTAACACGCGAATGGCTTGCACGGAAGCCATTCGCGTCATCCACATCCATTTTTGGCCAGTTTATTTTTTTCAATGACTAACCAGTGTCATCACTTAATTAATAGTGATCCATTTGATTTGTTTCACAACCAGTTTTGCCAATGATAGTCACTAGTGTGGGCCCCTAGACTTGGAACTATTAGTTAATCTAGAGGCCAGCTGGTCCCCTCTAAATTCCACCAGACCAGTCTTATCAGTTGTAATTACCCATCTTGGCCACTCATCTGCCAGTCTTAAAGACAGGCAGGTGGGTATCGGGCTAAGTTCCTGGGTGGGTGTCAGCTACAGAACATGTCTTCAGCAGAATCGTGAGCATGACTTGTTGTCACAGGGGAGGAAATTGCTGACCTGAATGATCGACTGATTGGCCTCCAGCAAGCCAAGGACAATGACAAGGAACACTACGAGACGATGATTCAGCAGTTGAGGACAGAGTTTCAGGAGACGAAGGACCAACTCACCTCAGAGAACATGATTCTAGGTAGGCACTGATGTGCATGTGTGTGTGCGTGCGTGTGCATGTGTGTGCAAGTGTGTATATGTGGATGTGTATATGTGTGTGCGTGTTTATGTAGGGATATAAGAGGGTGTGCGTGTTTGCGTATGGGTGTATGTGTGTGTGAATGTGTGTGTGAACATGTGTCAGTGTGTGTGCGTGCGTGCGTGCATGCAAGTGTCTCTCTGTATCTGTGTGATGCATGTGCATGCACATGTGTGTGTGTTCGCGAGCATGGGCGTGTGCATGTGTGTATATAATAAACATCACTTCTGTCACACAGAAATGTGTTTGCAACAGGAGGCAAGTTGGCCGCGCTGGAGGAGTTCAAGATCCAGAAGGAGGACTACGTCCTCCAGATGGCGACACTGAGGGAGCAGATAGCACAACAGGAGGCAGACCACAAGGAGGAGATCTACCGACTTGAACGCAAACAGGTCGTCGACAAAGACAGGTAGGTGATATCTTCCTTGGAGAGGTCACGTTACCAGGCTGCGAAATAAGGCCGGTCCGATCGTCCCGGACGAGTAGTTTCGGAGCTCGGACTAGTCCAGTTTTAGGAGAGCAGTCCCGTCGGACTAACTGTAATGAGGTGAAAGAATGTATACTGTGTGTGTGAAAGTGAAGTGGTGTGATGAAATAAAGCAAAACGATAAGATAACATTTTGTCACTCGACTAAATTTTGCGTCTGACTGTCTCATCTGGTACCGGGATTACGGGACTTGAAAATGGCCGCTGTTTACATCAGTAAGTGGTGCCTCCTAGCGACCATGAGTGTGGAACCACATGATCAAAATACTCGGTTTGCAGACAGCATCGCGTTCTATCATATTATCGTTCGACCATGTCACAGGGGCGAATCGGTGATTATTTTAGCAAGCAAACAAACTCCAACAAAGGCACTGGAACACATGTCAGCACATACAAGGGAAAATCTAGCGCAAAGTTGAGGCCAAAATCGTCGTCTAAGACTAAAGCGAATGACGCAACATCAGCAACCGACATTGTCATCGCCGGTCATACTACATCGAAATCATCCGACATTGCTGGTCCTTCTAACTCGACACCGTTCGACACTGTAGTCATCGCTAGTCCTTCAGCATCGACATCGTCCGACATTGCCGGTCCTTCGACGTCGACCGACATTGGAGTCATTGCTGGTTCTTCTAGTTCTACACCCACTTCATCCGATACTTCCACTCCTACATCGTCCGGCACTGTGGCTGCCTGTCCATCTACTGCTATCGTCTTGTCCAGCAGTGACTCTACCCATGAACGACATGAACAGATCCAAACTGCACCCATCTCATCTGATGACTTTGCACGTGTACTGTCGCGGCATCACCTTTTTGCCAATGATGGTCCTGATCACGTGACCAGTCACTCTAACACCATCTGCGTGCCCCCAAGCACCAGAAAACGAAAGTCAGAAGAAGGCAATTCGAAACAGAGGTACGAAGGAGTGATGCGAAAGCGGAGGTTTTTGCAATCGTAGACAGAAGAGTTTCCGTGGCTGTACAAAGACGAACAGGCAGATAAGATGTTTTGCGGGTGGTGTTTAAGCAACGGAACTCCACACCCACTTGCTGACAAGAAGAGTCCTTTGGTCTTGGGTTCGGGCGGTGAAGGAAAATATAAAAAGGATGGGTTGATGACGTATGACCGAAGCCAGGCTCACAAACGAATAGAGGCAGCCCATAAGACACAAACAGGCCCAATGGATACAGTTATCACGAAGATAACCAATGAAAAGACCAATGTCATAAAGCACCATTTCAACACAGCCTACCATGTTGCTAGATATAAATTGCCATTCCGTCATTATTAGCCTTTATGTGAGCTGCAAGAGAAGAATGGTGTGTGCATGGGTGGCTGCTATGAAAATGACAAGGCATGCAAGGTATTCATAGACAATATCAGTGAGACAGAGAGAGACAGAGTCAGAGAGGAGGTGTGAAAGGCAAAGTGGGTATCTGTGATGGCTGATGGAAGCACTGACCAGAGCATCACAGAACAAGAAAATGTTTACGTGAGATACGTAAATGAAGATGGTATTCTGAAGACCGAACTTGCAGACATTGTCCCTGTGAAGTCAGCAGATGCCACTGGTGTATTCGATGCCATAAAGAAGGGCCTGGACAACATTGGTGTGACACTGGGGAAATGTGTGTGCACAAACATGGATGGGGCATCTGTCAATCAGGGCAAAAACAGTGGAGTGGCCAGGAAGATTACTGACGCCATTCCACACAATGTTGTTAACATCTGGTGTGTGGCACACAAGCTGGAGTTGGCCATGCTTGATGCTATCAAGGTGTCAAGCAATGTTGTAGCTCTTGTAGAAGAGTGCGTTGATTTTGTGTACAGGTTCTACTATCGTTCCTCAAAAAGACGCCGGGACTTCAAGCAAATCGGCGACATTATTGAGGAAGATGTTGCCTACTTCAGTGCGCCGAAGGGCACTCGCTGGATGGCGAGCAGACAACGCGCCTACTCAGCACTCAGACAGAACTTGGCAGCAGTCTGTCTTCACATGGAAGATGCTGCGACTGGCAAAGGAGAAGAAGCTGCAAAGTGCAGGGGGTACCTCAGGAAACTGAGGAGTACAAATTTCAAACAGGCCTTGCACTTCATAATTGATGTGCTGAATGTCCTTGCGGTTATCAGCTGTGCCTTCCAGAAGGATGACCTGCTTATCACGGACATTGCTGTGAAGCTGGGAGCTGGATGCCTGAAATTAAAGGCACTTCGACAGTTGAACGGCAAGGTGTTTGCAGAGTACACTGCCTCGGAGGAGACCTCACCTACTGAACTCCAAACGGCTGGCCTGTGCAACTTTGTTGACAAGGTTGTTGCCTTCGTTGAGACGAGATTTCAGTTTCTGTAACAGTCACCCTTCTCCAACTTCCAGGTGTTTGATTACCGCGATCATCCCACCACAAGTGAAGAGGATTTCGCTAGCTTTGGTAATGCTGATATCGTTGCTCTCTGTCAGCATTTCGAGGGCATTCTTGGAAGAGACGCAGATGACATCATTGGACAGTGGCCAGAACTGAAGATGTTGTTATCAAGAAAGCGAAGGCGTTGCCCAATTGAAACATACACCAACCTGATGGCTGACACACCAGAGGGGTTGGCAAACATAATGTTGTTGGTGCGACTGATGTTCACCATGTCGCCATCAACAGCAGCATGTGAACGTGGCTTCAGTGCTATGAATGCAATCAAGAACATTCGCAGAATGCAAATGTCAGGTGAAACACTTTCCACCTTGATGCGCATCAGTGCTATGTCACAAACCCTGAAGGAATTTGACCCAACCCCAGCCGTCAAGAAGTGGCTCAACAGCACAAAGAACCCTCGATTGTTGGCTCGGCAATGACCTGGACATGATTCGTTAATGAAGAATGAACATTCAGTCACAAATAACATTCTACATAACCCGTGGATGGACATTTAATTAAAGACGAACATCAAAGTAGAAAGCGTGTCTTCAGACATTTGCACTGTTCGTAATTTCTTAATTAAACACTATCATTGCTAACAAGCGGATGAACATTTAATTGTGGAGGACTATTGCTACAAGTTGATGGACATTTAATTATAGACAAACATTGCTAACAAGTTGATGGACATTTAATTATAGACAAACATTGCTAACTAGTTGATGGACATTTAATCATGGACAAGCATTGTTAACAAGTTGATGGACATTTAATCATGGACAAGCATTGTTAACTAGTTGATGCACATTTAATCATGGACAAGCATTGTTAACTAGTTGATGCACATTTAATCATGGACAAGCATTGTTAACAAGTTGATGGACATTTAATTGTTGACAAACATTGCTAACAAGTTTATGCACATTAATTTTAATCATGGACAAGCATTGCTAACAAGTTGATGGATATTTAATTGTGGACAAACATTGCTAAACAATTTATGCACATTAATTTTAATCATGGACAAGCATTGCTAACAAGTTGATGGACTTTTAATTGTGGACAAACATTGCTAAACAATTTATGCACATTAATTTTAATTATGGACAAGCATTGCTAACAAGTTGATGGACTTTTAATTGTGGACAAACATTTCTAACTAGTTGATGCACATTTAATCATGGACAAGCATTGCTAACAAATTGATGGACATTTAATTGTGGATGAACGCTGTTAACAAGCAACAATGTACCCATTAACTGTATATGTATGTCAATGATACTTCTTTCTATAAATTTTACTTGAAGAGAGAATTGATTTGTCATCTTCTCGAATAAAAGCACTAACTCATTTTAGTCAAACGATAGGCCAACGTGATAGAGCATATATGTGTGTGTGTATTATAATATATGTATATATGTATATATCTATATAATTACCAGGTACATTTAAGGACTAGTAAAAAAATTTCAGGACTAGTTGTTTGTGAATCAGCCAGTCCGATGGACTACCAGCTGGCTAAAAGTATCGTGCACCCTGCGTGACTCTTCAATGGCCACTTGCTGACTGGAGTGTAGTCTTGGTGTTTTTTTGTCTGATGTCATATAAAAAGATATAAGTATAAGACGTAGGTTTTTTATGTGGAGTGCAATGGTACTGTGGCTACTGGCCAGAGTGTCAGACTAACAATCGAGAGATTCCGGGTTCAAATCCTGTGCTGCCATGTTGAACAATGGGCAAGTTCATTCATTTTACATTGCTTCAGTTCAATCAGCTGTATAGTCTTCACACATTAATTGCAGCATGGCTGAATATTTTCCAGAGAAGACAAGATGGTGTTTGATTGAGTAGGTCTACCGGGGAGTAGTAATTAATTAATACTGATACATTCGATTTGTTTCACTACCAGTTGTGCCAATGATAGTCATTAAAGTGGGCCCCTAGACTTGGAACTATTATCTCCTTGCCAGCTAGCCCCTTGTAAATTCCACCAGCCTCGTCAGTTGAAATTACCCTTCTTTGCCAGTCATCTGCCAGTCTTGAAGATGGGCAGATGAGTCTCTGGCTAAGCCCCTGGGCCCAAGGTTATAAAGCCGTACTCGGTGCTCAGAATTTCATGCTCACATTAATGGAGGTTATAAAACTTTCTGAGCATGAAATCGTTCTCAGACTTGAGCATGAAATGCTGAAATCCTGAGTATGCTATGGACCTTGCTCAATGCTGTACTCCGACAAACAAAGATGGTAGCTCATGTCCAAATTGGTCGATTTCGCTGTCAAAGTTGTGACTGAATTGGTTGCATATGCGACTCTTTTTCTGTTTGGCGACTGACACATTATGCACGGTCGCCCGCTGGCGACCGCGACGAGTCAATAATAACAGATCATGCGTTGTCATTTGCCATTTCATAAACCACGTGTTGTCCTTTGTCGTTTCTTGGAAACACTGTAAACGATACTGACTTTATTTGCGATATTTTGAAACAAACATGGTTACTCTGCAACAGTATTATTTTATTTTGATGGATTTATGACACAGGATTTTTAAAACATGCAAGGCAAATTGCTATGAAGCGCCGTGCCACACGTGGAAGCGGAAGGCGCTAACGTAAACCGTTTCGCGATCGTTGTCTGGCTGTCCGCTAAGCGCATTGAAGACATGTTGCTAATTAAATGTAGTTGTCACATCATTAGAACACACACAAATGTACATATTCCGGTTTCGAATACAAAACTCGAAGGAATAACAACAGCCTAGGTTACGCTGGATCAAAGTGATATAGTCCACGATTCGTAGTTCTCACAAATTCCGTTGGATGGCGTCATAATAGTTGAACAAAATTGTCAGTGAAACAGCATCAGTGATTTAAACATTATAACTGTTAATATGACTGCTTGTGTAATTTATATTTGTTAACTTATATATTAAGCACTGCTGCATTAGAAACAACCAGTCATTTATGTTATTGTGTGAGAGAATTATTTTATTATCTAAATTGATTATGTACAGTTGTTACTGTGTTGCAAATACTGCACAAATAAATGTTGTTAGAAAAGTTAACCACACAGTAAAACAGTATTATATAGATGCATAGATCATAGCATTGTGATATTTTAAATATTTGACAGAATGTATTATTTCTCAAAGTTAACTTTGAAATAAAATATTACTTTTCTGAACAGAAATAGGCCTCTTTTCACTTTAAACAGGAAATGCATCATTTCACATGGAAAATGCGTTATTTGACACAGAATTTGCCTTTTTCTTAAACAGAATTTTGAAACGGAATTTGCCTTTTTTGAAACAGAAAATCAGTGTCCCTATACATACATGTATATTTAGTGTAATTATTGGTAATTTCAGGGATTCCACATATAACTGTTATTAATTTGTCAGTGTACCATGTTATAATGCATAAAGTTAGTATCTGGCCACATATTCACACGTTTTAAATTTATTTATATTTCAAACGGATGTTTGTGGTTAATTTGGATAAAATTTGTACTGAAAACACAATTACACACATACGCACACTCAATTACTTGGTTCCTACTTTTTAAATTTGGTTTTTAAAAAAATGTAGGTAGGAACCAGTTGGCTTCTAGACAAATTTTTTTTACAAAAAGTTAACTAGAGGGCTGTTCAGCATCCGAGTTGCTTCCGAGATGTAGTCGATCCATTTGAAGAAGTGGCTCAACAAGAAGTTTGTGAAAGATTTCGTTTTATGCCTCAAACTGCACTGTTTACTGAACTTTTCTAAATCTTGCGGCAGATACTACGACACAATGTTATAACATTTATGTTTTGTTGGCAGTTTTTCAATGACATGGACTGTTCGTTTACCACTACTGCTTGGCAACACAACAATGATCAGTCGTCGAGCGATTCATACGAAACAGTTCTTCAAAACAATGTAGTTTATTAGGATGATTAAGCCAACCGATGGGACATGTGTACATTCACATCTATATGACAACAACAATTTCAGGACCATAAAAAAACCCATCAATACAGCCACGTTTCGTGTCATATCGGTAATCTGAAACTGTAAATACTATTTTATATTACAATTATTACAAGTGGAATGTTATAAATAGTAGGCCTACACTATATCATTTAATATTGTTTTATCATTTGTTAACACATAAATACTATAAAACAATTTCAAACTACTAGCCCATGCAAAGTTGATATGATAATTTGTAGCCATGCCGAACACTTTTAATGGATGTCAAGATATTCCAGATCTGTAATGGTAATTGTTTTGCTACACAAGGCAGGGAGAGGACTTCAACACACAGTGTTACTCCCGCCTTTGAAAGTTGATGACATCAAATATGCAGTACATCCTGGATAAGTTTAGTTAACAAGTTAACTTATATAATAAATTATATAACATCGGTGAGATGGACACTCTGAAACTATTTTTTTCAAAGCGTACAGTCAGAGAATTAATTTAATCATATTTACTTGGCTACCAAAAATGTAACAGGTAAGTTCAAGTGGCAAACAATTTATGGTTATGTGTAACACAGATTTAGGTTAAATAACTATTTTGAACTGACGCTTTGCAAATAATAATTATTGTGTAATGAAACTGTTATGAGGTTATCATTAAGTGCCTCAGAATTACATAACGCACGAACTTGGGACACGCAACGATATATGATTGGAAGTGGGATACGCTGAATTTATTAGATTAAAGTATGTAATACCGAAAAGAATATATGTATATTCTTTTTGGTAATACTATTGATACTGAATATCATAAATAATACGTGACCAATGCGTGTTACTACTGTTTTACACAAGTTTATCTTTTGAATTGTCTTGTGCCGTGTCTGTTCCAACATGCACAGCGAAGTACTTTCCTTGCAACGTTATTCAGTCGATATTCCTCTGCGCATTTCACCATAAAATAAACACATTCACAACAGCGCAGATCTTCGTCCATCACCGTTTTATAGTCGGAAGTTGATATTATTTATAAATAGCTGTAGGTTTGTTATCTTCGGCAACAACAGAGTTCCAAAAGAGCTCTTACTTTACTTCACGTACTGAAGATGGGGTACTCAGTTGAGCACATACATAAGTTTTATAACCACTGTCAGCACGGATTCGCCTGTGAGCATGAAATTTTGAGTCTGAGCATGGAGTAGAGTACGAGCACTGAGTACGCTGTATAACATCAGGCCCTGGTATGCCATACCTAACGTTGCTGTATTGTTCCTGGCAGACTGAAGAAGGACATGGTGATGCGTGTGAACCAGGTTGCGGCTGAGTTCCGCAAGGTCTCCAACAAGCAGATGGCGGAGACGACGAAACGCACGATTCGCGAGAATGTGTCAATCAATGCACAACTCGCGAAGATGTCGGACAAGACGATGGAACTGATCCAAGAGAACGACGAGTTGAAACAGAAGGAAAAACAGCAGAAACAACACATTGAGATGCTTGAGGTGAATGAGAAAGAACTCGCCAAGAAGAATATCAGCAACCAGAAGGTATGGAGTGGCACAGGTGGAGTGGCATAGTCAGGGGGTGGCACTGGATGGTGGGTGGGGTGGCATAGTTGCAGGCAGTTTGTGGTGGAGTGGCATTGTCATGGAGTGGCAGGCAGTTGGTGGTGGAGTGGCATACTCACAGAGTGGCAGGCAGTTGGTAGTGGACTGGCATAATCACAGAGTGGCAGGCAGTTGGTTGCGGAGTGGCATATTGTGTCAGAGTGGTAAGAATCCTTAACCACGTGAATTTCTAATAAATAAAATTGTTACTTTCCTTTCCACATCATAGATGGACCCCTGAATGGTTGGCACACTAGATGAACTCCTGAATGGTTGGCACACTAGATGAACCCCTGCATGGTTGGCACACTAGATGAACCCCTGCATGGTTGGCACACTAGATGAACCCCTAAATGGTTGGCACACTAGATGAATCCCTGAATGGTTGGCACACTAGATGAACAGACAGAGGACGATGAGATGTATATGTGTTGACTGTGGCTACAGATTATCAAGATGTGTGATGAGATATAGGTATGTTGAATGTGGCTGCAGGTTATCAAGAAGTTTTCTTAGATGGATCAACTATGTGGCTGCAGATTATCAGATGTATTGACAATGTTGCTGCAGATTATCAGTATGTGTGATGAAATGTATCAACTCTGTGGCTGCAGATTATCAAGATGATGACGGCGAAGGCGAAGGCACAGGAAGTGTTGCTGACAGACTATGAAGACCAGGAGGAGCAGTACCAAGATATGATGACTGAGGCAGAGCTCAACCGCAAAGACCTGCTCATGTCACGGTCAGTCACAACACACACAAATAATAATACAGTCGTACCTCACTTTATGGTTACCTCGGTAATATGGTCACCTCGCAATTAAGGTCACCCTACAATAGTCCAAAATTATTTCCATAACAGTAAAGTATAGGATATTAGTCCTGCTAATAAAGTTGTCTCTCTATTCAGGTCACTTTCAGTCAGTCCCAAGGGGGACCTTAATAGTGAGGTTCCTCTCTTCTATGTTTTATTTATTACAGCACCATGATATTTATTTAGTCATTTACTTGCGCATTTTGATACATCACACTTTTCTAGAGGGTTTTCTCCTACTTGAGAGAATTAATTAACCCATTATACCTCAAGTCGGCCAAACCCGCCCAAAGACTGATACTTCAATTCAACCCAACCCAGTTCAACATAACCACGAAAAGCTGGAATGTATGGTGGCGCCATATAGTGGATAATTTTGTTTCATATACTAGAAATAATGTTTGAATGTGTGGATATCACATTTTCATGTTATGGTTCAAGTAGTTTGGGAAAAAAGGACTTCAAAAATCGGCTGAGGTCTAAACAGGTGATGAACCAGTCTCATCCAGAGGGCGGCCACTACGGGAAAGGTTTAGAAGATCCAAATAGAGTATTGGTGATAACTATTGCCTTTTTGTTTATCGTTCAGTGGGTGGGTGTAAGCTAGTAGTTTGTTATTACAGAAATGTGACATTATACTTATAAACAAAATGAGGCACATATGCAGCCAATATTTGCAGGCCTCAAATCTGGCAGTGGCTGCTTGACTATTTGCTGCAATGCTCTGGCCAATGGCTCCCATGTCTTGGAAATTAAGCAATGGTTCACAGACAAATTAGCCATTCCTTACAAGGAGCCATACACATTTGCCAACATTACCTATTTGTACAGAGCACAAATTATAAAAATGTTGGTTGCATGTGGATTGCATAAGCATAGTGATTGTACATAAATGTTTGTACATTTATAACATTGGTTGTGATATCTGCTTTGCACTTACAACACTGGAAAGTTATCGATATTTTAAAGTACTAATTCAGAGGGGTGGAGGGAGTCTGAAAATTAGTACGCTCGATCTGTACAAATAGGTAAATGTCAATTGTGGTTTCCCCAATTCTATATTTAATGTCAAGGTTAACTGATCTGATCAAGTTTGTCAAATTTCAGGCGTATACTTGTGGTGTGCACATGGCACTTTTGTACTTTGAGCTTGTCGTACATAATATGTTAATTAGGTACCTCGTATACTTATTACATGTTACACCAACAGGACGGAGGTGGTTAGATTGGAGGAAGAAATGAAACACCTTGATCAAGCCATGAAAGAGGCCAGGAAAATAGTTGACTCGGAAAAGAAAGTTTCACGTAAATTGAAGAAGGTCTTGTCGGATGCGGCCAGTGCAATCAAGAATGCCCTCAAGGTACATCACTTCACATATTCATTTCTCCGTCTTTACTTCTTTGTCTTCACTTCCCTTTCTTAACTTTCATCTCTGCTTCTTTCTCTTCACTTCCCTGTCTTCACTTCATTGTCTTCACTTCTGTCTTTATTTTTCTATCTTTACTTCTTTGTCTTCATTTTCCTGTCTTCACTTCTTTGTCTTCACTTCTGTTTTATTTATCTGTCTTCACTTCGCTGTCTTCACTTCTCTGTCTTCACTTCTTTGTCTTCACTTCCTTGTCTTCACTTCCCTGTCTTCACTTCTCTGTATTTACTTATCTGTCTTCACTACTCTGTCTTCACTTCCCTGTATTCACTTCTCTGTCTTAATTTTTCCGTCTTCACTTCCCTGTCTTCACTTCCCTGTCTTCACTTTTTTGTTCTTCACTTCTTTCTTTATTTCTCTGTCTTCACTACTCTGTCTTCACTTCCCTTTCTTCACTTTTCTGTCTTCACTTCCCTATCTTCACTTCTTTGTTTTTACTTCTGTCTTTATTGATCTGTCTTCGCTTCTCTGTCTTCATTTTCCTGTCTTCACTTCTTTGTCTTCACTTCTGTCTTTATTTCCCTGTCTTCACTTCCCTGTATTTACTTCTCTGTCTTCACTACTCTGTCTTCACTACTCTGTCTTCACTACCATGTCTTCACTACCCTGTCTTCTCTTCCCTGTCTTCTCTTCCCTGTCTTCACTTCTCTGTCTCAACTTTCCTGTCTTCACTTCTGTCTTTATTTCTCTGTCTTCACTTCACTGTCTCACTTCCTTGTCGTCACTTCCTTGTCTTCACTTCCTTGTCTTCACTTCTCTGTCTTCACTTCTCTGTTTTTACTTCTCTGTCTTCACTTTGCTGTCTTTACTTCCCTGTCTTCACTTCTCTGTCTCCACTTCCCTGTCTTCACTTCACTGTCTTCACTTCCCTGTCTTCACTTACCTGTCTTCACTTCTGTCTTTATTTCTCTGTCTTCACTTCCGTCTTTATTTCTCTGTCTTTGATGTCTTCACTTCGCTGTCTTCACTTCGCTGTCTTCACTTCGCTGTCTTCACTTCCCTGTCTTCACTTTTCTGTCTTCACTTCCCTGTCTTCACTTTGCTGACTTCACTTCCCTGACTTCACTTCTCTGTCTTTATTTCCTGTCTTCACATCCCTGTCTTCACTTCCCTGTCTTCACTTCCCTGTCTTCACTTGCTTGTCTTCACTTCCTTGTCTTCATTCCCTGTCTTCACTTCCCTATCTTCACTCCCTGTCTTCACTTCCCTGTCTTCACTTTTCTGTCTTCAATTTCTGTTTTCACTTCCCTGTCTTCACTTCTGTCTTCACTTCCATGTCTTCACTTCTCTGCCTTCACTTCACTGTCTTCACTTCTCTGTCTGAAATGTCATCGCTGCATTTGAATGCGCATTAAAATGTTCAACATTCAAATGCATTTTTGACAAACCTAGACTGGATTATTGGAACAAATGCTTTTTTCACTCTTGGCAGATAACGAGTACTGAAGATGTGGAGGAGTCAACCTTTGACATCATCGAGAAGCGAGACAACATGTTGGAGAACTTGTTGGTTCTTCTAAACAGTGCCGTCATGATCGGTGTTGGCCCAACACCGGCTGAATTAGGCACTGCCTTCACGGAGATACGACTCGCAAGTCCGCCTCGATTGCCTGGCACCATTACTGGGCTGAAGGAACGGTGAGGGTGCAAGTTTGTTGATGTTTATATTTTAAATTATTCTTATTAGTAGTAGTATTTAAATAATTTTGTATGTATTACTAATTTTTTATTCTACGTATTATGTATTTTGATATGTTGTGAAGCGCCCTGAAAATTTTTAGATATAACACTATATGAACTAAAATATATTATTAGTACTATTATGTCATTTTATTTGCACTGGTTATAAGAAGTAGCACATACATGTGAACTGCCATGGCAAAGTTGGTATTAAGTCCCAAAATTGTGAAATAGAATTTTGTATCTCTTGGATTCCACGTAGATGATGGGACTTGCTGAACGGATGTATCGTACTTTGATAAAAATGACATGATTTTGATAAAAATTTAGTTTTATATCACATTTTGTGCAAATAAATATATCAGCCATTGCTACCATTCTCATTGATTTTGGATTCTAAGTTTAACATCAGGTACAGTGTTTTTGGATTCTAAGTTTAACACCAGGTACAGAGTTCTGGGATTCTAAGTTTAACACCAGGTACAGTGTTCTGGGATTCTAAGTTTAACATTAGGTACAGTGTTCTTGGATTCTAAGTTTAACATCAGGTACAGTGTTCTTGGATTCTAAGTTTAACATCAGGTACAGTGTTCTTGGATTCTAAGTTTAACATCAGGTACAGTGTTCTGGGATTCTAAGTTTAACACCAGGTACAGTGTTCTGGGATTGTAAGTTTAACACCAGGTACAGTGTTCTGGGATTCTAAGTTTAACACCAGGTACAGTGTTCTGGGATTCTAAGTTTAACATCAGGTACAGTGTTCTGGGATTCTAAGTTTAACACCAGGTACAGTGTTCTGGGATTCTGAGTTTAACACCAGGTACAGTGTTCTGGGATTCTAAGTTTAACATCAGGTACAGTGTTCTGGGATTTTAAATTTAACACCAGGTACAGTGTTCTGGGATTCTAAGTTTAACACCAGGTACAGTGTTCTGGGATTCTAAGTTTAACATCAGGTACAGTGTTCTGGGATTCTAAGTTTAGCATCATGTACAGTGTTCTGGGATTCTAAGTTTAACATCAGGTACAGTGTTCTGGGATTCTAAGTTTAACATCAGGTACAGTGTTCTGGGATTCTAAATTTAACACCAGGTACAGTGTTCTGGGATTCTAAGTTTAACACCAGGTACAGTGTTTTGGGATTCTAAGTTTAACACCAGGTACAGTGTTCTTGGATTCTAAGTTTAACATCAGGTACAGTGTTCTGGGAATCTAAGTTTAACACCAGGTACAGTGTTCTGGGATTCTAAGTTGAACACCAGGTACAGTGTTCTGGGATTCTAAGTTTAACACTAGGTACAGTGTTCTGGGATTCTACGTTTAACATCAGGTACAGTGTTCTGGGATTCTAAGTTTAACATCAGGTACAGTGTTCTGGGATTCTAAGTTTAACATCAGGTACAGTGTTCTGGGATTCTAAGTTTAACATCAGGTACAGTGTTCTGGGATTCTAAGTTTAACACCAGGTACAGTGTTCTGGGATTCTAAGTTTAACACCAGGTACAGTGTTCTGGGATTCTAAGTTTAACACCAGGTACAGTGTTCTGGGATTCTAAGTTTAACATCAGGTACTGTGTTCTGGGACACTTAACCTCTAAGGATGACACATAAAAGTTAATTTTTCTCAAAACGAACAAAATGGATATAATTTAATTTTACGAGTAATTGGTGTTCTATTAGGTGTAGTTTCGCCATCCAGGGGGAACCATTACCCTAATTACTGTTTTAACCCTAACCTCATACCGCTAATACTATGGGGTGGCATTGAAAGTAAACCCTTAATTTTTTCTTCATTCTGTCCATCAGGGATGTGCCGTCATCCCATAAAGGGATGTCAGTGGCCCATTACCAGCTTGGGGACCTGGGCATAATCCCGAAGCCAGACCAGTACATACCGACTTACTTTGAGAAGATGAAGGATGCTACGGCTGTGCAACAACTTGGCTCTCTCAAAAAGGTCCTCACACGGTCCGTGGGAGTGCAGACCATCAGCACACAGAAGGTGAGAGGACCAGTTCATTGTCACAAACACGTTACATCTGCTTCTGGTCATCACTTTTGTTTCTCTCGTTTTATAATTGTTTTGCAAAAAACATGACATGACATGCTAAATCGCAACTAACGTGTTATTGAGTTTTGATAATATCACCAGACAGTCTTCTAATTTACTTTTGATTAGGCAAGTCAGAAGTCAGCAAGGAATGACAAAATAGTCAGATGCTATATTCCGTAAAATAAAGCCGCTCACAAGTTTCCCGATCTTCTGATCAATGTCAGTTCTTTTAACCAAACTATATATTGTGTGTATAACAAGTCTCTCAAGAAGTATAGATTGGAACATCATCAACATGATTTGTAGCGGGTAAAGTGAGTTGTAGAGGGTCTTAAACTAACAAAATACGGACACATTCAACTGACAACCAACAGACACTTTCAGTATATAAGAGACAACAAACAACAGATGCTTTCAGTGCACAACTGACAAAAATCAACAGATATGTTCAGTGTTCAACTGACAACAACCAACAGACACATTCCAGTGTTCAACCGACAACAACCAACATTCCAGTGTTCAACGGACAACAACCAACAGACACTTTCAGTATATAAGAGACAACAAACAACAGATGCTTTCAGTGCACAACTGACAAAAATCAACAGATATGTTCAGTGCTTAACTGACAACAACCAACAGACACATTCCAGTGTTCAACGGACAACAACCAACAGACACTTTCAATGTTCAACTGACAGCAATCAACAGACATGTTCAGTGTTCAGCTGATAACAACCAACAGACTCTTTCAGTTTTCAACTGTCCTGTCACAGCTCTCAACTGTCCTGTCACAACCGTCATGTCCTGTCACAGCTGTCCTGTCACAAACATCAGCTGTCCTGCCATAGCCATCACATGTCCTGTCACAGCCATCACATGTCCTGTCACAGCCATCACATGTCCTGTCACAGCCATCATGTGTCCTGTCACAGCCATCATTTGTCCTGTCACAGCCGTCATACGTCCTGCCACATACGTCATATGTCCTACACAGCCATCATATGTCCTGTCACGGCCATCATATGTCCTATCACAGCCATCATATGGCCTGCCACAGCTGTCATATGTCCTGCCACAGCCATCATATGTCCTGCCACAGCCATCATGTGTCCTGTCAATGCCATCAACTGTCCTGTCACAGCCGTCATGTCCTACCACCACAGCTGTCATGTCTTGTCACAGACATCAACTGTCCTGTCACAGCCGTCATATGACCTGTCACAGCCATCATATGTCCTTGGCTGTTGCAGCAGATGGAGACTGATAGAGTCGGCACTCGGATTACTCTGCCACTCATCTGAAGTGACTGTAAAGACAGACATGTAAAGAGAAAGACTCCATTTCGACTGAGACCAACAAACTGACAGTTACACTGTGACCACAACACGTTAAACGAGACACTGCCAACGACAACTGATGACATGCGGACATTAAAACATAAAAAAAATAGTATAATGAAAATGCCTCCAAACTATATGATGAAGAGTGACAGCCAATGTTTTCAACCTTGAAAGGTTGGGTTTATGATGGCGCAGTTCACATAGATATTCTTCTCTGTGAGTAGTGACCGGTTATATTCATCATTATGCTGTGCACTGGTTAATCTGCACTGGTTCCCTACAAATATGGTAGTAAATTAATTAATTTCTGTGAAACAGAAATATTAATTACTGATTAAGTATTACCAGTGTAATTTTATGGCACTTTATGCCACTTCATTTAGTTAATACATAATGTAAAAACACAGCTTTTAACAAAAATAAAGCTACTATAAGTGTTAATGCATAGTGTATTATTGATTTGTGTACTTTCTGTTTGATTAGCATCTAGATTAGTTGGATGCAGACTCAAACCAAATATATCATGAACTATGACCAGGGGTCAAAACAATGCCCTGAGTTAAGAATCAACACTATGAAGGAAGAAGTTAAAAATGAGAAAGGGGAAGATTGAGAGAAAAAGAAAAAAGCACATGCATACACTAGCACAGTGCACATGAATGAACACATGCAGCCACACATGCACAAATGCATGCGCACGCGCACAAGTGCACACACACACATATGTATGTAAAGTGCCCAAGAGTAATTTCAGTTGATCGGGTGCTATATAAATAGTTTTATTATTATGTTGTGCGTACGTCTTGTGTGAAGTGTAACAGGACTCATCGGGACAGATTGTGTATGGAAGATGATGTGTCACTGTGTAATGTCTGAGGAGAAAGATGGCCTTATACACCAACGTTTAATGGTATACAGAGGATAAGTCAATATAAGAAAGAGAACGTGTAGCACATAATATGCCTGTGCGACTTAATACCCGATTCGCTGTAATGGGCCACATATATTGAAGGTGGATCGCGTGGCCTTGGAGAGACGGTCGATTCATAATGGTGACTGATGCTGCCGTGGTCAGAGATTGTTGATGTTAGGTTGATAAATAAGTAAACTTACAAAATAAATTTGAAAACGTCTGTACAGAAGCAGTACTAAAGTGGGAGAATTAGCCCTGATTTTGTTGCCAACTATCGTTACTATCGATAGTTCAGTGTACCCATACAGTTGATGATAACTATCGATATTTAAATTTACTATTGCTGTAGTATTGCATCATCACATGAAATATCATGATGTTTCGATAGTTTGATGTATTTTGACACCCTTTCTGACTACACAGACACTATGATTGATGTATACTAAGACACCCCACCCATGGAGCAACAAGTCAAGGGCAACTGTTGTCGTCATTACAGTACTTTAATTTAAACTTGTTTGCGCTGACCATTTAATCTCCTGACACAAAAATTATAGCCATTAATAATTGTCCAGTACCAATCACTTCCCACTTAATTGAACATAATGCCACCGTGGTGCCCTCTAGAGAATGTCTCGCCATTCAATTTCTCCACTGAAAAAACTAAGCTGTAAATAACTCCCTTTGTGTATTTTCAAATACATCACCAATTGGTAGGTCCAAGGTAGCAAATGAACATATTGTAGAAAAAAGCAAGTAGACCTCGGCACATTAGAAGAGGTGCAGATATGATAGTTAGCATATTGATATATAGATTCACAACAAACTTCATCATAGACATCAATGAATATCTGTTTGTTTCAGGCTGTCTTCTATGCTGATCAGCTGTTGAGTCGATTCCCGAATAGCTCGAACCTTATTCACAAGATTGACTCACGGACAAACGTCACAAAGAAACAGACTGTTTAATGCAAGTCTGCTTACGTAAACCAGATTCTAGTGACTGTGATAGCTCCATCATCACCACGACGTGGGTTGTTTGTCCAGAGTTTGAGAGCAGAGGGGAAACGTTGTAAATAAAATTGTGTCACCATGATGTAAAAATTCCATCCTATTTTTCAAAATTGCCTTTTAACTAGAATTGCATGTCACTGCTTGAATCACCTGGCTAGAGTGGAACCTCATTAATCCACGCACTTCACTCCCATGTGTAGCATTCGGATTAGTGAGTTTTCCGCATAAATGAATCGTGCATGTAACGTACATTAGTGTTTGGAAATTCCATTCTCATAAAATATCCGGATACCGAGGTGTCCGGTTTACACATTTTTGGATGATCAAGGTTCCACTGTAGGTAATATTGTAACTGTGATTGGCAGAATGCCTTTGAAGACACCTGCCTAGAGTAGACCTCTCATATGGGTATGTTCCATTATTTGTTTCAGTACAGCCATCTGTTCTTATTGGGCCCTGAAATATCCATCAAAGCAGAACTGTTATCTGTAGACAAGTGTACGAGATGTGTAATATATTGTGTATAGAAGTGTATTTGGCAGTTTAAATAAATCCATGACAAAAACCAACAGTGAATTATTGGAGCATGGATGTTGGTAGGGTTGTAACGAATAATCAATGCATCAATATATCACGATACATAGCCTGTGATAAACGTATCAATATGTGACATAGCATATCGATACATTTCCGAAATATAAAAAAATTCCATTATTCAGGTGAACAAATAAAATCGTATATACAAATAAATTTAGTTATTTTCTATTTGAAAAGAAAACACTTTTATATGCCGACATGTATTTTTTCTCCTGTCACCAAGGAAAAAGTTGAAACTCGTCAAAATGCCCCACAGTGTGCCATTTTGAAGCCAGTATTTTTAAAATACTACAGACCCCAGGTGCACTTTTACCAGAGGATCACTGTTTAATAGCCATTTATAAGAATCAATTTCAGCTGTTTAAATTTCAGCATGTATCGCGATATATTCGTAACAATATCATACATGACGGCTCTGTATCATTGCAACCCAACTTGTTCGGTAGTTTTAGATCCATGGTATTTTAGTAGTCATTAAAAAAATTGTAATTCATTTTGGGGCCATATTAAAAAAAAGACATGTCTGGAATTGTACGTTTTATACGGTACCGCATAGACATGTACATAGATGATGCTGCATTAAAGCTGTCTCATCTCACATCACTGTCTTACCCACAGAAAAATAACTGAGAGGAGGTGAAAGTGTACAGAAGAGGTGGTAGTAGTAATAGTATTGCTATTATATTTATGTTGGTAATGACCACTCTGACAGTTGGTCAAGAACGTATTAAGACTTTGAGACTTGCTGAGTTGGTCTCTGAATGTGGTTCAATATTGATTACCTACAGTCTGAACATGATGTGATTCTGCATATACTGTATGTGTGGTACGTTGACATCAGATGGGCACACTGAGCTGTTGTTTCATCTGGTATATGTGTACAGTATTTAATCAACTAGTTATATAGAGGAGATGTACAACTGAAGTATTCTCTAACTACTTGGATTTGTTACAAGTTCTGTTCAAGTTAAGGTTTCTTCTGATTTTTATAAATTCATATTAACTTTTGTTCAATCCATGTAACTATGTGAAAATTATTGTAATTGAAGTACTGTAGTGTAATTGTAATTGATTTGAAAATTTTAGAATCAAAATGAAAAGTAACTTATTTGATTTGGTATAATTGGATCCATCCTGTCTGAAAGTTAGAATGTTTCCCCAAGTTTGACCCAAAACAACTGTTACTAGATATATAGACACACACTGGAGACATTGCAAGGTAACATGATTCCATACCACGTAATCAACAATGTCTCCAGGTAGGCTGTCTATTTTTATCACATCCAATTTATGTTACATAATTAGTGAAGGTGATAACGTTTGACAGCACAAATAATTTGTTGCAAAAGATGACAATTGTAAAGCTGCATGTATTGACAATGTGTATCATTATTGCACTGTTAATTAATGTTATCATCCCGTGTAACAATGTTTTGACATATGCTATGAAGTCATTCTATATCCTACTAGATGATGCAGTTTTAGTAAATGAAATATTTTATTCAATTGATATGCCGTGTTACGTATTTATAACTTGTGTGCAATTAATTATACATTTTACTCTTGTTCCTATTGTAATTTAAAATGTTTTAAATGTAAATCAAGAGATGATTAAAAAAGTTACTGGTCTCACTGTGTTGTTTAATGCTACACAAGTAATTAAAGAATCCAGATGATGGGACATTTGAAATTTGTGTGAAAAGAGATGCATGTAAACTAAAAAATGTGAATGATAATTTATAAAAATAAATACTGATCGTGATAATTGTTTCGTTCATACTAAATAAGGGATTATCTCAAAACGTTGATGTCCGATATCAGACAAAATTAGTTTCGTTGGGGAGGGAGGTTTGAGGCAGTTTCATTTGGTATCAGACATCGACATTTTATGCTTCAAACCGATACCGTTGTATTTGAAATGTGACTGCTAGATTTAAACGAAGCCAGTTTTTATATTAAAAATGCAAGAAAAGGGTGGAAGAATTTGTACACAAACAACACATTCGCATAATAAAATATTCATACACATTCAAGCACATAGAGCAGTGACCAGTCATAAAAAGTACAACAAATTAGTGTTCATCAGCTTTCGGGCTGTTTCACAGCTATCGTTTCATTAAGTAATTCCTTGGGAAATTTTACTGCTGCATTTGTCTCGATGTGTCGTAGCAATGTCTTGATTGCGTTTAGTATGGCACCAGACTGCAACAATGTCCTTTCGTCCTTTGTAAACTTCTGCAGCACATAACTTACAACAGCAGATTTGCAGGTGGGTCGATCGATGCCAAATCTCAGTCTGGTGATATCCTGAAGAAAAACTGGTGTTAACACACTGTAAGTTCTTATATAGCGCAGTATCCAGTCCTTAGGACTGCTCAAACCATTTTACATTTTACTCCTTTGACAGACTTGTTCAGTCGAACACCATCTTGACTTCTCTGGGAAACATTCAGCCATGCTGCAATTATGCAATTAATTCACAAAGACTTCTTACACCAGTATCTACCATTGTCTATAGCTAGGCACTCATTCATACAGCTGAGTGAACTGGAGCAACTTAGAGTGAACGAACTTGCCCAAGGTTCAACATGGCAGCACAGGATTCGAAGCCAGGTTCTCTCGACTGAGAGTCCGATGCTCTAGCCACTGCACCACTGATTTGTATGAAGACTATTTTTACAGAAGTTCTGATGGAATAGATATCACTAGACGCGGTGTCATGTATCGAATTGTTATTAATGATTTTATTAAAAATTGAAGCCCATGTTAAAGGGACCTTGTCTGTTGCCCGAAATCATCCTCTGAAACCATTGGTTGTAATCATTAGCAGGAAGTTGACTTAATATGTTGTACTTCGTCCCACTTGTGGTCTTAGTTAGGGTAACTCTTTGATGTCGTTCGAGGAACTTGCAGTTAGCCCCCCTATCTCCACTACGGTTGCGTTTACAATTCAAATTGCGAAAACTGCCTTCCAAGGGCTTACTAACTGAAAATTAGCAGGAAGTGTGCCGTCAACCTATTTTTACTAGTTCAAGAACATTATATTATTAATAATTAATACTGATAAATAGGAAACAATCATGGCTGTCTTAAATCTTGCAAACAGCAGTACATCTTGCAATACCAATAATTTCACAATGATTAAAATAACACTTCATGTTCAGCCACATAAAAGATGATTAAATGTGGATAACATGTCTCTTGTGTAGGCATACTGTTCACATCATCTCGATCTGATTTCAGTGAGCAACTGTACACTGATGGGTGGAGTTACTAACACAAATGAAAACTGTTCACATAAATGTAATATAAACAAATGTTAACATGTTAATCAAACATACTCTACTTACTCTTTATCATGGATGTTATAACTCTTATAAAAACTGTTATTTATAAAATAAAGTTGCCAAATGAAAAACTGAACACTGTACTTACACTTGTGTTGAGACATTCGATCACTGACTTGACTCCTTTGTGACCTCTGAAGAAGACAAGGTCATTAAGCACTCGTTAACATGTTTTTCAATCAAGCAATGTGTCTACATAGTTAGATATTATTTTGTTTATTATTTACAACACAACAATACAGAAACTAGTGTATCTGGAAGTGCTCACTAGTAAGAAATGTCACAATTTTAATTGTATTATTTCTAGTGTGAACCTTGTACCTGGCACTTCCGCCGTCCTTCATTGCACATTTCCCCAGCACTTTGTCGAGCTCATCATGTACAAGGTAGACATCAGAATCAGCAATGCCAAATGTCTCAACTAAAAACAAATGGAACACACCATGGATGCAGGTAATATGGGACCTGCCACAGCAAGTGGGTATTAAGTTGCAAAATAGTGAAATGCAGTTTTGTTTTCGATTCAACAGATCATGCACTTTAAAATGACTCATCATTTGTTGAAATTTCTTCAGAAGTTTTTTATTTATTGCTAAAGTTGAAGCAAACTAAAAAAAAACATTTTGAAAAATTAGGTCATATTGACTCATACTGTCTATTGCTTTTTAATCTACAGGGTTCAAAAATGCATGTATTTTATAAGTTTTGATTGTTTGTAGAGGAAAATAAACGGGATGCTAAAAAATGAAATTAAAAGGTATGCAATTCTGTCAAAATCACAACAATTATTGGACATGACCAACAGTTATTTTTGTCTGGTGGGCAGATTTAGTGGGTGATTTAATGCCTGGTTTACTGAAACGGGTCACATATGTGATCATGTTATTGTCATACACCTTGACCTTGCCACATCATACTTTATACACAGAAATCTAAGCAAGTATTTCTCAGCACCACCTAACAAACTTACTCAGGTTAGTTGACTGTCAGTAAATAAATCGAGATGGGTCCATTGGCAAAGGACAGCCAGTTCTGCATACTTAAAGACTAAGTGAAATAAATTTTTTAATGTCATTGAAACTTTGTATATATAAACTTAATACTCTTGTCAAGTAATGTGCCAAATACGAAGCCTGTTTATTGTGAACTCATGACAATAAGCCCGCTTAAATATGGTCGTTTGCGTGTCACAGCCCATCAGATGTTGCAGACGTCACTACAGGCAGGGCTGCTGAGCACTTTAGTATGGTGAGCGGTGGTCCAGCCTGTTGTTTCATGCTGTACACAAAATTGCAATCGCATAATTTAATATTTTTTATATCATCGTAAAGTTAATATTCTTATCCACACGTTTGTCACTGGATGTTTACAGGAATTGTTTGAATGTTGCATAACACACTGCAGGATTAAGTATTCGCGATGTTCAAATGGCAATAACTCAAAAACTAAAAACAAATCCTGGGTACATCCAGTGACAAACTTGAAGATAAGATTATTATGAGAATTTGCAATGTTCAAACGGCAATAACTCAAAATGTGAACACAATTCCTGTGTACATCCAGCGACACATTTGTAGGTAAGATTATCTTTATGGTGATGTAAAAAATATTAAATTCTGTGATTGCAATTTTAGTTACGGCCTGAAATACCAACACGCATAGATGCGCACCATGCTAAATCCTAGCGGTGCTACCTGCGGGACGTCACAACGACTGCTGTGCAGAAAATGTACAGAAAAGCACGACTAAAAGGGGCCTTGAAAAGGGTGGCGGAGGAGGTTATAAAATTAGTTGACTATTAGGACACTATTTTTAGATTATATTTCATTCAGATTGGAAATAAAAAAGTCTTAAAGTTCTGGTAGCATTACATTAGCTGGATCCATCTTCAAAGATATAAAAATATGATTGTTGATAATTACTACAGACATAAGAGACAAGACTAACCAACTGAATGATATATACAATGTGCACATCATATTGATTTAATTTATTTTTATGATTTAATTTTCAAAAAGATAAAAGTGATATATTCTGTAGTGTGGTCTCCACTGTCAAGTCATTAGGACTGCTCAAAACACTACATTTCACACCCGGCAGACCTTTTCATTCGAACACCATCTCAACTTCAGTGTATGAAGACTATTCATACACAAATATCCATGTCTATAGACAGGCACTCATTCATACAGCCAAGTGAACTTGATTAAAAGAACTTGCCTAAGGTTCAAAATGGCACAATAGGATTCAAATCCCTTTTCAATTCAGCTTCACATGTCTGGTATTAAGCATGGGTCCTGTGAAAAATGACAGTGACATCAAATCAACATGGACACATGAATAAGTTCAACCAACCTGCTTTCCTGACACTCCTTCCATTCAGGTTCATTGGTAGTCGGGATTTAAGAAACACAAGTTCCACCTCGTCATTGCCCTCTGCTGAAGCAACAGTTGTGTGTGAAACTTTTCCCTGAACATTCCGATCCTTCAGCCAAGTTGCATCTAGTCGGTGTGCCATATGGTCAACGATTGTCATGCCAATGCTATGTCTTGTGTGCGGAATATCTGAGTTCCCCAGGCCAACAATCTGAAACACAGTCCACACAAGTGAATTCACAAACAATGCTGTACCAGTTGGTAGTGGGTGGTGTACCTCATGCAAAATATTTTGCAATTACAACTGAACATGTACAATATTTAAAACTGTACATATTTGAAGCTAACTGGGGTTTATGAATCCACTTTGGGAAAATTAAAATATCAGTAAAAAACGAAAGTACAAAAAAGTTACTGGAAAAAATCACAGGAAATATTAAATAAGTTTGGGTGAATATTTGTTTTAATACTCAAAATTAACTTAACAATTGATAATCACAAATTTGGTGTAGAAGCTAAAAAAATAACTTATCACTCTACCTTGTGTTCAACTTAAATTTAGAGTTCTTTGTAGTTTCAATATGAGTGGAAATATGAAATAAATTCAGGTGGATAATGCTGCATATTCGTTTTAACATTTAATAATAAAAATTAGCTGTTTTAAATTATTAAGAATTTCAGTGCATAAGTTTGATACTGTCTTCTGGATAGAAGTAACCAGAAGACTGTGAAGAAGAAGAAGTCACTGATAAATATCACTGGTGCTCAAATGTCAATGAAAGTCTTCGAATAAAATGATGTTGTGACTTTATTTCCTGTGACTTATTTTCAAAGTCAAAACTGAGTTTTTCCGCCCACCGTTACAAGTTAAAACATACCCTGGATTGGAAAAAACTAAACATGTTCACAATACTGACATAAGCTAGCCGACGACAATTATTCAGTGACTACATTTGAAATCCTGCCTCCAATTCCGCGTACCAAAAAATGCTCTGAGACCGTGTCCCTACTTGAGACGTGACTGAGTGTGAGTCTGACTGAGACAGTGAGAGTGAGACTTCCTCAGGCTCAGAGACAGTCAGACTCAGTCATGATACTCACGAGAAATCGTCTTGTTCTGCTGCCGGCAACATATCTGCTTGATTGATAGGCCATTGTGAGTATATTTCGGGTAAGAAACCGACACGTTTCGTGATACATTAATGACATGTTAAACTCAGGCGAATATGATTCATAGAAAGTAAAAAATTACACACTTTGACATTTCCATTACACCATTTCCGGTTTTTACAAAGAAGGGGATTTACAAACGAAGACGTGGGTTTCACGTGGTGCCCTCTATCGGATTGTGTGCGCCCAGAGAAAAAACCCGTTAGGGGTTGGTTCACTTGACAGAAGAGAGAGTTGGAAATGTTCGTTATATTAGTGCTTTGACATTTAAAAGTTAAATATTGCTGCATGATCCGATGTACTAAAGAAGGCTAGCAATTTAATAATTCGTAACTGTATCTATTTACTATTATCATGACAGCTTCAGCGTAGCCCCCCCTCCGACCAAGGGATAAATCAAGGCCAGGAAAACCAAAACAAAAGCCAAAGTCCGGGCAAAGCCAAAGATAAGTAGCTAAGCCTAAGAAGGGTACCGCCTAAGAAAGGTGCTCAAGTCAAGCACAGTCGAGTAAAATGCTCTCCGGAAAGCTGGCCGTAGTTTCTGGTAAATACCAACATTTAGGTAGACAAATTCACAGAAAAGATTCATAGATAGTATCGTGCAGAGAAAGTAAACTTGGCTGTATATATTTAATAAACCAATTTACCTGTATTTCCAGCCTCAAGAGTCAAGGACAAGACTGTAAGTGTAAACACCACTGATGAAACAAGTGACTGTCCTCACCTTTTATATGCAGGTGTCACTATATACAGTGTACTACTAATGCATGCTCATTCAATTTTGAACATGCAAACAATTGAAATATTTCAATATAATAATTATAATAATTCTATAACTGTGTCACTCTCTCATACTCTCGCTCGGTCTCCTTCACTCTCAATCTCACACACTCCTGCTCTTGTTTTCACTTCCTTGAACACACACACACTCTCTCTCTCTCTCTCTCTCTCTCTCTCTCTCTCTCTCTCTCTCTCTCTCTCTCTCTCTCTCTCTCTCTCTCTCTTCATCTCTCTTCATCTCTTGCTCGCTCACTCTCTCTTTGTCATTTTCTATTAATATCTGTGTCATGTATTTGTCTGTGTCTGTCCAAGGACAACAATGGAAACAAGGGCTTGCACATTCTTGTGTCATCCTTATATTTAATGTACCCTGTATTTATATTGTATGTATGTACAAGCTTACATTTTATATTGAATAAATCAATCAAAAAATCTCTCACTCCTTCCTCTCTCACTCACTCACTCTCCCTCTCACCCTCTCTATTACTCTCTCTCTCACTCTCCCTCTCGCATTGTCACCCCCACTCTCTTGCATTCACTCTTACTGTGTAACTCTCATGCTGTCTAATAATTATTACTTTGCTTAAACTTTAATATGGCCAATAGAAGTTAATTTATATCATCAGTACAAAGAAGTTAATTTATATAATTATGTTTTCACTTGCTTACACACATGCATATGTGAACACACTCATGCACACACAGACATTCGCACACACGCATGCACAGACACACACACTCAGCCACACACACACACACACACACACACACACACACACACACACACACACACACACACACACACACACACACACACACACACACACACACATACACACACACACACAAACACACACTGTACATAATACATTTATAACATATATATACATACATTTGTTTTGACAGGAGGTGGTAGTGGAATAGGTCGTGCAATATGTGCTGCACTTTCCAAACAAGGTTCAAAGGTAGCTGTTGTGGATATAAACAAAGCTGCAGCTACACAGACATTGAAGGCACTTGAAGGTAAATGCAAGAATTTAAGTCACATGATGTCATACTGAATACCGTATAACTTTCTAAGCCATTGTTTAGGTTAAATTTGCACTTTAATATGGGCACCTGCCACCTACTGAAATCAAACTAATGAAACTTTAAATTATGAAAGTTATTTTAAATCTATTTAACCCAAAAGTCACAAAATAAATTGGTGTTTTTTTTTAATATCTAACATTGTAATAACTGTCGGCATCAAAATTAGTAAAATATTGTTACCTAATCGCAATCATAGATTGATCTACTATTGATATATCAGACATAATATAAAAAGTTCTATTTGTGAAATGTGTTTCTAACAAACAGTAAAATTTATTATTTTATGTACTTTATTAAGTCGACAGAAGATGACATGGTTACTTTGTACTAAGAATAAACACAATTTTAGAGCAACATTTTTTCTTTATCTTTAGGCCCACAGCAGCATGCTGCATTTCCTGTGGATGTGTCATGCGGTTCCGCAGTCACTGACCTACTGGTCAACATAAAGGAGACCTTTAATGGCGTCCCTTCAATAGCGGTCAACTGCGCAGGAATCACAAGGGACAATTTCCTGCTGAAACTTGATGAAGCGTCTTTTGATGAAGTGATTGCAGTCAACCTAAAGGTGTGTTTTAGGGAGCCACATATCACAGCCGTTTATGTCAAACAAAACAACAGAGACAGATTGTTAGTTGTTGACTTGTCATTTGAGAGGTATATATGCACATGAATGGGAAGTAAGGAAGTACAAATGATGGATATACCTTTTTTCAATATCAAATTACCAACATCAGTGTTTGCCCATGGTTCCTGGTGCCACATTATTAACAGACAACAAAGGGATCATCTAAGAATGTTGATGTCTAATATCAAACAAAATTACTTTTGTTTGGGGAGAGGAGTTCAGAGGCAGTTTCTTTTGGCATCGAAAATTGATATTTTATGCTTCGGACTGACACAGTTAATATATTGATATCATCGTATCAATATTTACAAAGTTTTGTCTGAGAGGGGGGTGGGGGGCTGAGGCCAGATAAAAGTAATTTCGTCTGATATCGGACATCGATGTTCTAAGATAGTCCCTAAAAGATAATTCCATGTACATGTTTTCATTTGTGACAATAATTCTAAAACAGAAAAAGTTTGCTTTAATACTGTGTATATTTCATTAAGTTTATGCTTGTTTCTCTGTAGGGGACTTTCTTACTGAGCCAGGCCGTTGCCAGACATATGGCAGAGAACTCAGTAAAGGGCTGCTCCATCATTAACATTGCCAGCATTGTAGGGAAGGTAACCACACTACAATTCTTGCCTTTGTCACAGTACTAGGATGTCTTTTGTGAATTTTACATAGTGTATTTGTTGTAATAAATGCATATTGTTTTCATTGCTGGGTTTCATATTGCAATATTATAAGCTCCTCTGGTTTGTGTATTTAATTACCAGGTACAGTGTTTACTTTGTCAGTGTTTGATTTGGTGGAGTAAAAGAACCTAAAGAAAGATCACATTTTTCTTGTGGACAACGAGTGATGTAATCTTGTCTTGCTGTGGCTGTGGTCTGAATGAATATTTGAATATTTACTAATTTTCTTTTGGATGGCAATTTCTAATGGACGTTTCACTGTGTGCATCAAAATATTTTGTAGAAAAAATACCTTCTTCTATATAAGTTCTCATACATCCACGTTTTTTCTTGTACGATTATTTTAACTTTCAGAGAATTTATACCGGTCAGCAATATTTTTTACAATGGTAGCACACAACAAACACAGACACTGACACATGTACACACACACAGACACACACACACAGACAGACACACACACACACACACATACACACAAACATACACACACACAGATACACACACACAAACATACACACACATACATACACACACATACATACACACATACACACACAGACACACACACACACACACAAACACACATACATATACACACACAGAGACACACACACACGCACACGCAGACACACACACACACACACACACTGTACTTTTGAGTTGTGATGTTTCAGGTTGGTAACATGGGGCAGTGCAACTATGCAGCATCAAAGGCCGGTGTTGTTGGCTTCAGCAAGACAGCAGCAAAGGAACTGGCAAAGTTTGGCATCCGTTGCAATTCCATCCTGCCTGGCTTCATTGTGACTCCAATGACAGAGACTGTACCAGAAAAAGTGATGGATGGTCTCATTCGACAGATTCCACTTGCCAGGGCTGGCCAACCAGAAGGCATGTACTCCTTTCAGTGCAGTTAAGTGTGGATGTATGTGTGTGTGTGTCTGTGTGTGTGTATGTTTGTGTGTATGTGTGTGTGTATGTGTGTGTTGTGAGTGTACTTTTAAATATGAACAGGTTATAATTAAATTATATGATTACAATACCCATTTGATATAATTGTCACTGTTAAGTGTTGATTTTAATGGGTAGATGTGTATGTCTGTGTGTGTGTGTGTGTGTCTGTGTGTGTGCGTGTGTGTGCCTGTGTGTGTGTGTGCGTGCGTGTGTGTGCGTGTGTGCGTGGGTGTGTGTGCAGGCATGTCTTTCTGTGTGATTATTTAATTGTCACCATACAAAAACAGGTTACACTAACATGTATACAATGTGGAAATAATGCACATGATTACATATTAACCAAAAACCTTGTTATTGAAAGCCACATAATGACCAAATAGGCAGGCTCGAATTAGCATTTCATTTCTCAGTGGCAACCTCTACTGTTGGCCACTACAAGAACCATGTCTAGGAGAAGTGGTAGATCTTAGGAAATATATCCATTACAGTTTGAGCAGTATTCAGTGCAAACAAGAATCGGTACAGCAATAACATTTGATGTGAACTAATAAAAAAGTAACGTCATCTACTGTGTATTTCAGAAATAGCGGATGTATGCGTATTCCTGGCATCAGATAAGAGTAGTTACATCACAGGCACCACAATAGAAGTCACAGGTAAATATTAGATCTTAACAAGATTGTCCCCGCAAGGCAATCAGGTCTACTCACGAATATTCTCTACAATCTGTATAAAAAACATTTCAATTTTTTTGAATATTTATATTTTATTTTGAATTTTCAAACTATGTAATTGTGAATGTAAAAATTGTCAACACATTTTGGGATATTACACCAAAGATAAAGCATAAAACCAAAATGTTTTTATACAGACTGTGTATATTATTAAAGAGTAGACAATAATCCAAACCAGATTACCATATCATGTTTAGTTCGGGAGTGTTGTAAGTTTATGTTGTCAAAAATGGGGTTTCTATAAACGCCCGTCAAAGATTGAATAATTGCATCGATTGCTTGAAAGAGCCAGACCTCATCCAACAATAAACGTGTTTTAGAGATGTGTAATTGTTATAAACGGTATCTTTATTGATAGTAAACATACAAAACTACTGAAATATGCAAGAAACTCAGTTTAAGTATTTTTTTTTTTAAACCACCTTATAGCTGTCATATCTCCTCTTAAATAATTCCTGCCCTTATTTGTCAATTTTATTCATAAACATTCACACTGCCTCAGCAGATTGAATTATTGATATTTGTGCTTACTAATGCATTTTATACAATTGTTTGGCTTTTAAAGTTAAAACAGGATACAATAACAAATGAACTTACAGGCATTCTAATTAACACAATCCGGGTAGTTTACACCCACCCATGGAACCAACAAACTACGGGCAGCAATTGTCATTATTACAGTATATTGAACTAAAATTCTTTCCCATGACCATTTCATTTCTGCTGTCACCAATTATTACAATACATGCAGCAGATAATAATTTCCCTATTAATTAACATACACCACAGTGGCACTCCCTAGAGAATGGCTGACCACTCTGTTTTTCAATTGACACGAGTAAATAACTACCTTTGAGTTTTTTAAATACACTGCCAATTGATAGATCAGGGGCCAAAAGTCCAAGGACATGATGAATGAGGATTGAAAGAGTCGAGTGAACCTTGGTGTCTGGAAGGAGATACACCTACACTGCTTCCATGTTAACAAAATAATATATAAACTTTTTTTTTCTCCATTACATATGACAAATGTAACGTTATTATCCACTGGAAACAAGTATTATTATCAAGGTATAAATTGAAGTGTTTCTTGCAGTATTAATCTACTTTCTGAGTACGTCACATCTGTTTGTAGGTGGGCTGTTCATGTGATGAGACATACTGCTCAGAACTCGTGAGTGATAACACCAAAATAGTTTGTGTTTTCAAGACTTGTCCTGCATCACAAAAGTGAACTTCTAAAGCACCTGTATCCTCGGGAATACAGCGCAGCAAGCCAGAATCAGTACAGGAATCATGAAGAAGAATGCACAGAAGTCATTATCACAGCAAGAGAAAGAAGAGATTTTAAAGTGGAAATGCAATTTTTAATAAGTGCCTTAATCTTTGTTGTAGACGGTGGCTATGGTTTGATATGATTAAACATGATAGGTAGTTCCTTACAGATTGTGGTCGTAACTACAAAAAAATCACTGGTTAAGTTTAGTTCCGGAACAAAGAGTTGTTATAACAAATATCTGAGCATAGTAGAAAGACACAGATTAACCAAATAGGGTGTCTGTTGTATCAGATGTGCATGTCAACATCTGTTCCAGCTGGGTCTCCCTTGGGGTTGCAGCAACTCCACTGTTGGGAACAGCAATACTCAAGGGAGGCATGGCCCAAACTATATCTGCTTTGCCCCCTTGTCATCATAGCAACCTTAAAACTAAGTAATGAGATATTCCACTCCAACTGGAGATACTCCAGTTGGAACAAATATTTATACGTGTATATGTATATAAAACTGTCTTCCATATAACAATGAGATATTTAATAGAAATGATCACTGATGATATCTAAATGTATTTTATTTGAGCTTGATTATTTACAATCATTCAATAGATATACATTCATAGTCAATTAGCGTAATCATGTACTATACTTGCTAATGCAGCTTGTGCATTAACTGTGTCCTGCACAGCTTCCATAATAATGTAAAACAATATCTGTGCAAATGAATATGTCCCACAATGCACCTGTTGGTACACCACAATGAACTGGTGTCATTTCATGTGGATATCTACTAATGGCAAGAAAAATTTACTTTTATAGAAAACGTTCTCCAATGTTCCAATTCTGGCAGGCCAGTTATGATATTGACACCATAGTGATTATTATGAATGCTTCAAATTGTTAAACATCTGGACACATTTCCAGTCATAAAACTGATATAAACTGCTGAAGATTATATTGCATTGTTCTTTCAAGATTTAACGTACACAATGAATATAATCTCATGACCTCCAACAAACAATCAACTTATATGTAACAACAATTTCACTATCGTACTGTAATAAGCATGTACACTATGAAAACAAACCGTCCCCCAAAGGCCGTGGTCTTAGGCAGCAACGTCAAAGCAAAATGACTACCTAAAAATAAAAACCACGTCAAATGCCTCAACTTTTATATTTCCTGAAACATTCACAATAAATATTTAGATAACAAAATACCACAACAAATATGAATGTTACAAAAAACAATGCTTAAAAAATAAATGACTCATGATTCACATTGTATAAAAAAAATCTCCAGGGCTGAATCTAATTACATAAATTATTTATTTACATACTTACTTAGGCCTGTTTGCTCGCAGGGAGCATAGGCCGTTGACCATGGTCCTCCACTGTTCTCTGTTCTCTGCCATTTTCTCAATTTCTTATTCCCACCTGCTTTCTTTCGCATCTCTGCCCGCTGTTTCTCGGCCATCCTCTTCTTCCCTGTTCCATGTAATTGCTTGTTGTGTGATGTTTGTTGCAGGCTTCCTCAGTGTATGTCCTAACCACCTCCATTTTCTCTTTATTTCGTTTTCTATTGGTAGTTGTTTGTTCCATTCCCATGGTGTAAATGTTGCGTACCTTGTCTGACCATTTTGTTAATTATCCCAGATATGTGAAAGTCGGTTTCTTCCAGTGGTTCCCCTCCTAATGTGACTGGGCTGTTATTCTTTGTGTTGGCTTTCATGATCTTTGTCTTGCTGCTGTTGATGTGGAGTCCTATCTGTGTTGACACTGTCTTTAGAAGCTGTTTACTCCTGCATCGGTTGGTGACTGTGGGACAGGAGAGCGAGGTCATCTGGAAAGTTCAGGTCGGAGGTCCTCCAACTGGCTCCGAGGTGTTTTGTCCTGCATTAATGACCTTACATGCTCCTGTCAATGCCTTCATAGTTACTTTGTATCAGAGAAATACATTTCTCTGGTATCCCGTAGTGTCGCAGGAGCTTCCATAGCATCTCCCTGTCGAGGCTATCAAACGCCTTCTCATAGTCTACAAAGTTTATGTTCATGGATAAGTCCCATTCCATTGATTGTTCAACTATGATTCAGTCTGTAGCTATTTGGTCGGTGCATGATCTATCTCTACGGAAGCCTGCCTGGTGATCTCCGAGTCTGGTGTCCACTGCTGTTTTCAGTCTGTCCAAGATGACTCTGTTGAGGATCTTTCCGGACACTGACAGGAGCATTATCCCTGTGTAGTTCTTGCATTCCTGCAGGTCTCCTTTCTTTGGGAGTTTCACCAGGTATCCTTCTTTCCATTCAGTCGGTATTTCTTCTTGATCCGTATCTTCACAAAAAGAATTTCTGCGGAGGTTTCCACGTCTGCCTTGATTGCCTCAGCAGGAATTTCATCTGGGTTGGAAGCTTTCCCTCACTTCAGGTGATGAATGGCTTCCTTGATCTCTGCCTTGTTTGTGTTTTTGCAGTTTAATTGGAGTAGTTGGTGGGTTCTGTGGTGGTGGTCGGTTCAGCAGTTCATCAAAATGTTCCCACCATCTCTTCAACTGATCTTGTTTTTGATTGGCCTGTCCGCGTTGCTTGTACTTTCCTGCTTTCTTGTTGTGTCATACTGTTGTTTCATGTTCCCTTGGCCTGCGGCATCCTCTGCTTCCTTGGCAATGCTGTTGATGAAGTTTTTCTTGGTTGTTTTTACACTATTCTTGACCGCTCTGTTTGCCTCTTCGTACTGTTCCCGAGCTGCTGCTTTTGCTGCTCTAGTTCAGCTGTTGTTAATTGTGCCTTTCTTTTCCTTCCTCACTTGCACGTTGTTGAGTGTCAGCAGAGATCCACTCCTTATGTGGTTTCATTCCCAGGACTTCGCTGCATGTGCTGGTCCATGTTTCCTTGATCTTTTGCCACTGGGTGTCTATGTCCATGTTTTCTTCTTCGAGAAGGTCCTGTAAGACTTCATATTTGTTGCCGATTGTCAGTTGGAATGTCTCTGTTGTGACTATGTCCTTTAGGAAGTCCACATTGTACTTACGGATATGGTCGATTTGGTTTTCTGTTCAGGTGATCCGACAATATCCATGTAGCTTTGTGAATTCTGCTATGCGGGAATACGCTACCGCCAATGACTTTGTTGTTAAATGCGCAGAAGTCAACATCTTGTCATTTTCATTCATTGTCCATGACTGCCCATGGCGTCTTCGTACCCGCTGTTGGTTGATCCTATCTTGGCATTGCTGTCTCCCATGAGTATTGTCGAGCAATGCTTGCAGTTTGTTTTAGTCCTCCTTTGTTTCGGCTTTCACTGCATACTGTCATACTCTCCACGGGAGGCCCTCCCTTTCCCAAGTTCAGTACAGTTCCTTTGGTCGATGTTTTCATAACAGTCTGTTTTTATGGGAAAGGGCTGTTAGCCCTTTGCTCTGACTGACATTGGCAGTTTAAATTATTGATTACAGGTGATAAACGAGTGTTTTTTCATATCACATACTACTAATTAAACTTTTAGAAGAAACTTAATTTCACACAATACATCCGTCATTGAAATTATGAACCTAATAAAAACAGTAATCGATTTAATTTTGTGTAATTGGATTCAGCCCTACAGAGTTCTTGAACATTTACATTTAATTCAGTAACTCGGTTGTTTAAACAGAAATTATCACTGTAATACCATCCTCTTGTATATAATATACATTTCTTTATAATATACATAGTTATGGCAATGCACAACCTCCACACTATTATGCAAAACATCCGAGAACAATTCAGACAGAAAAAAAGACAAATCGAGAACACAGACAATAGAATATGCCTACATATTCTTTTTTTTAAATTACAGAATCCAAAACCTTGAACAAAGACAAATGGCAGAATATAGAACCTTGAACAAAGACAAATGGCAGAATGTAGAACTTTGAACAAAGACAAATGGCAGAATCCAAAACCTTGAACATGGATAAACAAGAGCCATCGTCATCTACCTGTAGTAATAACATCACCACCCCTGGTCGAAGCATCCCTATTAACAGATGAGTACTTTGCCAGACTCTTTGTGTCAACAAATCAGATCCATGACAATACAAGTACATGGAATACACATGCCATTGACCAACATGTTCCCAGTTTTAACGAACTAGCATATTGTAGTGAACACCATATAGGTTTGCTTTTTTGAAAAATGAATTTGAAATGAGAAGCACCTAGGAAGGTGGCAAAACAGATCTCCAAAGTACAGGGGACCAGCTGAGAGAACGAATGGAGAGGGTTGTGATACCCCTTCGAGAGGGTACAACAGCCCTAACCCTGCAAATGATCAAGGAGAGGAAAAGATACATCGAACCAATTGACGTTTTATTCCAACTCTTACATCTGTGACTAATTTTTGTTCTTGGCAACATCAGCAATTACACTAGCTAGTGATATATAGTGTCCACGGTATACACCGGGGGTATCTGCCAATGGGGTGTCCGTCCATCATGGGGTATCTTCCACGGGGTATTCACATACAGAGCAACTGGCCGTACAACAATAGCAAAAAACAGAGACAGCTGCAGATCACTAAATGACCTGCAAATCTAAGTTGCATTGCAGTGCATCTGTAGACGTCAGAATGCCAAGCATGACAGTGCAAGGCTGCACTGTGGTAGCCAAACAGCCCACACATTTATTGAAGCACCAGTGCTGGGTATGAACATACACAGACTGTCTATCAACTGGGTCAATGTCGATGGATCATTTCTTGTGCTTCTTCAGTCGCTTCATGTGTCGGTGCGCACCACGCATCCGCTGTTTGTTCTGCATCAGTGTGGTATACTTCTGTTTGTTGTACCTGCAACAACGGGTAAGGGTGAGGGTGGTGCATACATGAGCAAAGTCCAAAAAGTTACAGCAAATGTGTCATATGAGGGATCATCTCAGAATGTCAATGTCCGATACCAGACAAAATTTCTTCTGGCCTCAGCCCCCACACCCTCCCTTCAGACGATCGGTCAGAAGTATAAAATATTGATGTCCAACGCCAGACAAAACTGCATCAGACCCCCTCCCCAAACCGAAAATAATTTTGTCTGATATCGTTCTGAGATGATCCCCAATTTGATTCCAGCAGATATTCATAGTAATTTGAAAGCCATTATTAGTGATCTGAGGCCAAAGGTCCAAGGTAGAAATGTAGAAAGAGGTGAGTCGGCCCCAGTGCCATGGAAGGAGGCAGACTTACAATGATCCAAGGCCAGCATATTAATATAGACGTAGGCACAATCTAGCATTGGCTATATAGCCAGGTCCTCATTTGTACACGAGTGAATTTGGGCAATATAGAGTGAACAAAATTGCATGATCTTCGAAATGGCAGCAAGAGGGTGAAACGGAATTGGAGTTTGGGAGACTCAGGGAGACTCTTGGGGAGTTTGGAGGGCACAATTGTTACTTATTAATCGTTCCTCCTAGTGGTGTGTGTAAGGTGACTTTAAATTGATGTTTATATTCTGGCAAGGGCTAGACACAGATTCCAAAAATATATTCAAATTGCACTGGAGACATGCTTTCTCACTGTATTTTCCAAAAATATAGAGTCAGACATTTCTGGTCATAAACTACTACCAAAGAATGCAAAAAGCTTTTTGTCAGACATTAATTCATTTCATATCAACAAATTAAAAACTACAGCATAGCCATTAGCATAGCAGGATAAACGAGTGCGAAGTGCAATAAACGAAAAAATAACACTCACTGTCTGAATTTGGCATCAGCCAACAGTTCGTCAACCAATGTTGCTTTGCGTTGTTTTTTTGGTATTCTACTGTGGTAGAAGTCAGCCGCCGACTCGACAACAGTGCCCATCTGTCAAAGAAAACATTAGTTAAGTTAACATAGCAACTTGAGAGAACACATTTTGCTGTATGAGCAATAATTTCTTATTTTACTTGTATAGTGGATTTGGAGAGTTTTACTCGGCGGCTACTGTACTGGGAGCAATGAATTTATACAATGCAAGCCTGCATTCTTCTACTTCTATATATTTCACCTTATTTTTCCTCTGAGAGTTTGTCAGCAAACCAGATTTGTTACTTTGTGTACTGTCTAAAATTATATGAAACCCCTTTATTTATTACAATGACAATCGATATAATATTCATACAAGCATGCAGTAAATTACACAGGACATTTCATGAAAAAAGTCGACATTAAAACCATACTGAGTGCATATAATAAGACAAAACATTCATGCAATAAGTTTATATACACAATTACATATGGAGGAATAATGGTCACAAAATGTGAGGCTCGAAAGCATCAGAAATGGAGTAATCACACTCAGTAATTGTAATAGTGTGTAATCATTGAACATTTTTGAATAATCATACTCTGGTGCCTTCTATAACTAACCTGGAAGTACTTTGGGAATGCCTTCATGTCTGGTGCCTTGTAGAACTGCTTTGGATCAAGTGTCTTTCGCATCTGGAGCACGAGCAGATCATTCTTCCTCTCTTCTGTCATCTCCGGTGCTGACATGTCAAACCAACCGCGACCTTTCGTCTTTGCCCGTTCCTTCTGTTGATGTAAATCAGTTTACAAATTTATAACGAATACCAAAGAGAAATCGATATTAGGACTAAACATTAGAAGTGGTCAGCATAAATGCATAGGTTACTATTACCCTAGTGAGGATGGTTCTAATTATACTAAATAGCGAGCCTCGCAGAATTGGAGTTCGACATGATTGAATAGTACTCATTACAGAGTTTAGACGGTTGCGAGTACAATAATGTCACCAACTACTAAATTAGCAGTATTCATTGTTACTAGCTCCCATTCACCGGTGGCGCAACAAACAGAAGTCAGCAATTGTCATTGTTACAGTATTTTGAACACATTCCCCATGACCAGTTAGTTTCTTCTGTCGCCAATTGCGGCATTGCATGCAGCAGGTACTAGTTTTAAACTACAGTTGTGCCCCTGACTGACAACTCAATGACATTTTCTAAAACTCAAAATAACTACCTTTATATTATTTCAAATACATTACCAACTGGTAGATCAGAGGACAATGGTCCAAGGAATCATATGATTACACAAAGAGGTGAGTGGACCCAAGCATATGAGAGGGGATACACTTACAATGCTCCCAAGTTAGCACATTAATATATAGATCGGTCACAACTGTTCCATAATTAAATTTCCATCTAACTGGGGCTGTACATACCACAGTAGCAGCTGCCCGCAGTCAAATGTGTTTGGTTTTAATAACTGAGCAGTTTGGTTGAGAAAATCTTTTTTTAACAATAGCACAATAGCTCATTCTAAACATTATATTACGTGATGTATCACTTCAAAATATTCTCCTGTCTAAACTCGCCTGTTTCTGTTTCCGTAGCTGATTCAAGCTCTCTTCATACGGTGGAAGAGCATCTTTTTTTTCCATTCCTGCCGTCAGAACACTCTTTTTCATCAGCTACAACAAATTATTAATGTCTGCGTGGGTAATCTCATTTGTGATGAATGATAGTGGCTGGTTGTGGTTTACAAGGTGCAGCATAGAATCAAGAACTAGGACGTGTTTTACAGAAAATTAGTACCTTAGACAATTACAACATTAATTTTGTTTCTAACCCCCAAAAAAGACAAAAATAAGTGTTGTTTCTTTCCAGAGGTCCTATATGATCCCCTGAAAGTTTGGCGCCCAAGTAACAAAGCATCTAGGAGGAAAGGTTTAACATACATACGCTAGTTCAATCAAAGTTAGACTGGCAAGTACAAATCATAGGTCAGGTAAATATTTCCACTTACATAAATGTAACATCCCAACACAGAAAAACAGCAAGTGCATTATAACCATATTCTCTGTAAAATCCTAATTACAACATACAACTTTTATGATCACCACGTGCATAATTTAGTGGTAAACCAGCTCCACATGTCAATGTAAGCTATCAAGATAGCAATCAAGCACACAGGTATAGTTATATATATACATAGTATATCATACACAATATATATTCTAGTATTAATAATTTTGGAGGCATACTGCCCAACCGATTGTGCTCATTTAATAAGCTCAAAACAGTATTTTCAATTTAAAAGTTGTACCTGAAAAATTTTCTAATTGTAAATAAAATTCAAATATTAAACAGCCGCCAAGCCTGTTAACTGACATTTATTGCAGAAGCATTTGTCCCTACCTGCAAAAACTTTTGAAGCTCGTGGTTCCCAAACACCAAACCATAAGCTCAGTGAAGTACTATCGATTCAGCACACTTCCTGCTAATATAATTACTACAACCAGCTGATTCCGGGTAACAGAACACACTACCTCCCTTCAATATTACCTCATCAGACTTTGAAGACTTTAGCAGCATGTCCTCGACAGATTTGTTGCGTAACGTTGGGTGTTTGTACGGATCTGTGTTCACATAAAAGTTACCAACATCAAAATCTGACTGCAAAGATGAAGACAACTTCAGTCTGAAACAAAAGTTTGAAAAATTGGCACAACAAAGAAGACTGTACTGCGAATACATATAACTTGGGGCCTTTGTAATTCAGGATAACTGTTACTGAACCTGAAAAAGTAGTGAGAATAGCCAACACTGAAGTATTGTGAACAACTTCTACGGAAATGTTTCCCCGTCATCTTGATGATGATTCTGTGATGGCCTTTAGACCCTTGAACAACGTATAATCACTGATGTTCAGATTATTTTAATAATCAGTAAAATACCACTGGAAACTCAATTACTGGCACAACAAAATGTAGGCCATGTTTGGTCAAAACACGACATAAATGGTTCCCATGGCAACAGGTTTTCATAGGAGATCAAATTATACTGTACATAGAATCCCAAGATGGGCATGAATGTTTCAATAATTGTTTTATTATAACTAGGTCAATGCTGATATCCAGATATTTATCCTTGCAGCCATTTTTCCGGAACTACTTTCTGATTACATAACTTGTGTTTAACAACAACAACATAAATTTGGTCAAGTCATTCCACGTGACTGGCATATCACACTGCATCCAATATTAAAATCTCTATTGCCCTTCCAGTACTGATCTAAGTGCAAAAATATAGTTATTGAACGTAAAACCGCAGGGAAATATCTAGGTCAGTGACCTAGTTTCTAGCTGAACAACATATTTTTGTAAGTTTTATCACAGTTGTCATTATATTAACATAGTAACTAATGATCAAACGTGTGCTGTTTAAAACAGGCTACTGCATAATACAAATTTTGTTTTAATTTAATAAATTATTTCACTGTTCAACATGAAATAAGCCAAATGCCACGCTGCGATTTGTCCTGCACATATCTATGCTCTCACTTTCTTCGGCTACAATGATAGAAAAAAAGGCATTTCTACCTATTACTGTTATACGAGTCCTTTCTTTTATAATCCCCCCCTCTATTTCGCATGTCGTTCGTTCTGCCACCATCGCTAGGGTCAGAACAGTCGTCGACAACCATGTCCGTTGCTCGGCGATCGACGTAGCCAGCCCGTGCAGACGAATTTTTTCCTTCGCTCTCGGCTTTCACCTCGAGCAACGTCCTCGTCGCCAACTCCTCCAGTTCCGAATCGCATTCTTGTTCGGCATTTTCACCAGGCTCACTTGACAGGTCCCCAGGGTCGTCGCCTTCATTCGGAGAGACAATCTCACTCTCCGCATGTTCGCGACAGCCGCCCGTACTACGTCTCGGTATCGCTACCTTACGCACCATGTTGTTCTGTCGGTAGTCCGCCCTGGTGGCGCAGTCGTCTAATTCCGACATTCTAGGTCACGGCACAGCACCTTCCCTCGATAGTATTACGCTGGGTATAAAGATCCTTCTGCAAGAGACTGCATCCACCTCCTTCGTTTCACACGGGGACAACTGTCTCGAGTTTTCGACAGCCACGTGTATCGTCTGTAATTAAGACTGTTTGTGTAAATGCAAATGAAGTGTAAAAGAAGGTGCGCACAATCGACAGGATCGATGTCAAATCGTTGACCTGACACATATGTTAACATTTGACCCGAATGGCGTCTTCGTCATTAAAAAGGGTTGCTCAAATGTCTAATTCTGTTGGTATTATATTTAACGCAGCCAAACATCCAGACAAATTTCTTAATTACGCAAAATACATTGATTAATCAGTCCTCCACAACGCAGAAAGTGAAAAAGTATGATCATTTATGGGCATAGATAATTTTTGCCAAAATTGGTAGGCTTACAACGACGTTGGAGCCTGCGACTAGGTATACAATATAAAGGGTTCTGTGCCATATCTCAGGCATTTGGACATTGAGGACATTTGGTAAATATTTATGTTAATAATAATAATTACGAGGTAATCAGTTACAATAACAATATTACCAGAGTCAGGTAATATAGCTATATACCAGAATTCTTCTGCAATTTTTGAGTAAACCTCTTACTAATACTATAGGGTATACTTGTGTATGTATTATAGTATGTAAGCATAGGGCCTATGTGCACTAGTAGGGGAAGGTTAGAATATATGAGGATTAATCTGCGAAATTTGTAAGGCTGGGGTAGGGCCTATATATGTCAATTTCCAAATATGCAAATTAGTGGAAGCATATGAAATGGATCAATTAAGGGACCCCCGATTACTTATTTACATATTTATTGCATTTTAGTACAATCTATTGACTTCTTATAGCAAATGTTTTAACAACTTTTTGATATATATATATTTTATATATGTATACATGTATATAATTATATATAATAATAATGCATGTATATTTTATTTATATAGCGCGCCGTATCTCCGAATAAAAAAGCCAGTTCAAAGGCGCTTAAAATAATTATGCACCTTAATAACATAAGTATCGGCTAAATATTGACTAGACTTACCTATCTAAAATTAAACTATTCGTTGCTTTAAAATCAGTCAAGTAATTAAATTAAATGAATACTTAATTAAAATGCAGTATAAAATAAGCCATGTAAGTAGTTTATAAGGCCATTCTAATCGTTCGGTGTGTGGGTGGTGGTTGCATGATGAAATTCTAAAATGACGGTTGACTCACCACACGTGACCGGAAGGAGGTAGCGCCCCAGGCGGGACGGGCGGGCTGGTGTGCGGGTAATGAGTGCTTACTAGTGGTTATCGGATATATCATCGTATTTGACTGTATGTGCGTGTGTATGTAAGGATCATCTATCTTTGTATATTATTGCGTGCGTGTGCGTGGGTACGGGTCATCAAAAATGGAGGTGTAGGTGCTGTGGTTGCGGTAAAAGTGATCAATCAGCGACGCGTATTTAGAAAATGCCCGGAAAATAGCGGGTGAATTAGAAAAGTTTGAGTAGGATGCGCTGTTACGTGGGTAGTTCTTGTTGATGACATCGTATGTGATGACGTCATCAGCGATGACCCGAAGAAGAGTCAGTTGTAACTATACAATTGCAAGCATTATTTAATAGAAGCCATACAATCTTCCTCTACCCTGAATTACCCACATTCCGTTATGACGCAGCATTGCTTGTTGCATAAACAGATCCACTATAGTGTTATCATTGTTGAAGCTATCTTGCAGATAATCAACGGTTACATACCATTTCACGAGGAAGATCACTTCTCCGCTACTGAATGTCGCTCCGATGATTTGATCGGGTTGAAGGCCCCAGTCAAAGCCCTGAGGTATGTTGTCTTCCTCCTATAACAATGCTCATTACTACTATGCATGACACTATGTCATCTCATTATTAAGCAGACGTGACTCACCAATCTTATGTTGAAAATATACCACAAACATATTTTAATAACTTATCTGTAGCATACCTACGGTGTATGCTAAAATCCGTGTTATTCCAAACAGGTCTGTTTTGTTTTGTCCGTGTATGCATTAACGCAATCGTCTTTAACGACGCAAGCAAACCAATTATAATATTTTTGCTAAATTTGCACCCGAAGGTTTATGCTTATTACATTTCTTCTTCTCGTTACCCTCTCACATAACGATGATGAATGGACCTGTACTTACACACTATTCAACTGTCATATTCTTATCTCTACGCAACGAACGACGGTAGCAAGGTGCAATCTTCCAGACGTCGGATGATAAGAACAGATGGTGTTGATATAGCGTTGACTTAGAGTACATATAAACGAGTTGCATCACGTGGAAAATGCATATTAAATTCAGAACAAGAACTTTATTTGACCCCAAAAATATAACACAATAATAACACAATAAACATGTCATATATATATATATATATGTATATATGCATTACCACAAATAAAATAAATATGCATATATTGTATACACCATTTCTTAAAGGCAGAGATAATAAGTGATTAAAGCAGAAAATATACCTTTATATCTTACATATATATTCAAATATGTACATATACTTAAATAGTAATTTTCGTCCATTTTGTAACAATTTGCATCATTGATTTTGGAAACACGAATAAAAATTTGTAAGTGTGCATGTATCTTTGTATTTTTTCATGAAAATATTTGTAGCGTAATTTGCAAAGGCTCGCAGGCTATGAGTATATAACTTTTTTCTCTCACAATTTCAGGAGTATTGTTTATAGTGTGGGAAAGTTATATTTAAGACATTGTTTTGCAAATTCATGTTTAGTTCTGACGGTAAGTATATTTTTAGATTTCCGAGTATCATGTTGATGTATATTTGCAATGGAAGTAAACAGGTATGTTTTTGTGAATGTATTAAAATAAAATTTAAGTTCTTGTAATTTTAATTGGTCTTCTATTTTTAACAAATTAAGTTGCTTGAACAATGCAGTGAGGGTTAACAGCATCAGCCCCAGAGTAGCAGAACTTGTTCTATGCTTAACAAAGCTCTACAAACTGAAGATAGTACACATATATATGCACCAACAACATCATACTCAGACACTATAGAATTCGTGAGTCTTTTTGACAGACGCTGAACCATCTTTCTTCAACACAAACTTGACATTGACATCACATGTCGTATCTCGCTGTGTGAAATATATCCACTTAACATTATTATACGAAAAGCTTTTTTTATTTTCATTAATCTGTTTACTTTGTATCCCCATGCCAATATACAATAGTTTATATGTGATAAGACTAAAGAATCATACAACATGTTTTTTATTTCTAATGGTAATATGTGTTAGCCTCAGATCCGAGGAAGGGCAGATTATTTATCAAATTTCTTTCCGTGTAAAATCTACATATGGGTGAGCCTTTCTCTTGGGGCGTGTGTGTGTGTGTGTGTGTGTGTGTGTGTGTGCGTACGTGTGTGTGTGTGTGCATATTTACGCGCGTGTGTGGTGTAGTATATTTGGGTGTGTACGTGTGTGTACGTGCGAGCGTGTGTACGCGGATGTGTGGTGTGGCACGTGTGTGCGTGCATGTATGCGTGTGTGTGCATGTGTGTGTGGGTGGATGGGTGGGTGGGTGTGCTTGTGCGTGTTTGCTTGTGCATGTGCAAGTGCATGTTTATGCGCGTGTGTGGTGTGCTACATGTAGGTGTGTGCGTATGTGTCTGCATGTATGCGTGTGTACGCGTGTTTGCATGTGCACGTGTATGCGTGCGAGTACGCGTACGTGTGCGTGGGTGTGCGTGCGTGCGTGCGTGTGTAGTGTAGTGTAGTATAGTATATTGTAGTCTAGTGTAGTGCAGTGTAGTGTAATGTAGTCTGGTGTAGTGCAATGTAATGTAGTGTACTATAATGTAGTGAAAGGACGTGTAGTGTAGTGAAGTATAGAGTAGTGAAGTGATGTATAGAGTATTGAAGTGTAGTGCGGTGGTGTGTTGTCTAGTATAGTGTAGTGTATTCTAGTATAATGTAGTGTAGTCTAGTCTAGTGTAGTGTAGTGTAGTGTAATGTAGTCTGGAGTCGTGTATTGTAGTTTCGTGTAGTGTAGTCTCGTCTAGGGTAGTGTAGTGTAGTGTACTCTAGGGTAGTGTAGTGTAGTCTAGTCTAATCTAGTGTAGTGGAGGGTAGTCTAGTGTAGTGCAGTGTAGTGTAGTCTCGTCTAGTGTAGTGTAGTGTAGTGTAGTGTACTGTAGTGTAGTCTAGTCTCGTGTAGTCTAGTATAATATAGTGTAGTGTACTCTAGTGTAGTGTAGTCTCGTGTAGTGTAAATGGAGTCTAGGGTAGAGTAGTCTGGTGTAGTGCAGTATAGTCAGAGTAGTGTAGTGTAGTGTAGTCTAGAGTAGTGTAGTCTAGTATAGTCTAGTGTTAGACTTATGTGGTGTAGTGAAGTTTGGTGTAGTGCAGTGTAGTGTAGTGTAGTCTAGAGTAATGTAGTCTGGTGTAGTGAAGTGTAGTCTAGTGTAGTGTAGTCTAGTGTATTGTAGTCTGGTGTAGTGTAGTCCAGTGTAGTGTAGTCTAGTGTAATGTAATCTAGTGTAGTGCAGCGTAGACTAGTGAAGTGTAGCGTAGTCTAGTGTAGTGCATTGTAGATTCAGTGTAGTATAGTGTAGAGAAGTATAGAGTAATGTTGTGCAGTCTAGTGTAGTGAAATGCAGTGTTGTATAGTGTAGTGTAGTGTTAATCTAGTGTTGTGAAGTGTAGTCTAGTGTAGAGTGTAGTTTTAGTATAATCTTGTCTAGTGTCGTGAAGTATAATCTGGTGTAGTCTAATGTAGACGAGTGTGATGTAGTGTAGTGTAGTCTAGTATAGTGTAGTTTAGTGTAGTGTACTCTTACGAGGTATAGTGTAGCGTAATCTAGTGTACTGTAGAGAAGTGTAGTGTACTCTAGTGTAGTGTAATGTAGTCTGGTGTATTCTAGTGTGGTGTAGTGTAGTGTAATCTACTGTAATGTAATGTCGTCTAGTGTAGTGTAGTCTAGTTTAGTGTAGTCTAGTGTAATGTAATCTAGTGTAGTGTAGTGACGTGTAATGTAGTGTTAGACTAGTGTAGTGAAGTGTAATCTAGTGTAGTGTAGTGAAGTGTAATTTAGTGTAGTCTAATATAGCTTTTGTACAGTTATTTCTATGTGCAAGAAATAATGGAAAGCCAACAGAAACCCCTGGTCGATAAACGCATCAAAGAACCAGTGTAATGTAGTGTAGTGTAGTGTGTTGTAGTGTAATGTAATCTTGTGTAGTGATAGGGTAGTGTAGTCTAGTCTAGTGTAGTGTAGTATATTCTAGTGTAGTATAACATAGTGTAGTGTAGTGTTGTCTAGTGTTACTATTGTGTAGTGTAGTGAAGTCTAGTGTAGTGTAGTCTAGTGTGGTGTAGTGTAGTCTATTTTAGTGTAGTGTAGTCTAATGTAGTGTAGTGTCGTGTAATGCAGTGTAGTGTAGTATAACGTAGTCTGGTGTGGTGTAATGTAGTCTAGTGTGGTGTAATGTAGTCTACTGTAGTGTATTTCATGGCGAAATGGAGAAGTAGAGCCATAAGCAGCGGCGGCGGCGAGTTGTCACGACGTCGCCACCACTTTACCACACCGCCTCCCGTCCGTCACTGTCGCAAGTGCGACGCAGATGGTGTACCTTCGTTCACCGCAAGTATGCAAAACTGCTGACTCAGCTCCCGGTGTTGACGTCGTTGTAATCACGCGACCAGAAGTATGTAGCGCCTCTTGACGGCACAGGCGGGTTGGATATCATTTAAGGGCGGGTTCGGTGACTTTTTGGGCGGGTTGGATATCATGGACGTCTTTTTGGTGGCTTGGTGTTTTCATTTACGTCTCTTAATGGATGCACGACGGAATGTAGGAAATGTTGGACGGCTAAAACGTCTCTTATCGGATAAGGATTGCGACCAGCAAGTAAATCTGCATGAAATACAGGGATGTAAGATGGTAAATCACTTCCGGTTAGTGAGCATTCCTGGCGACTGTTGACATAGTTCAGGTGACGTCACGTCCCTTAGTTATCACCCACCCTAGCGAGTGGTATGATGGACCTCCTCTTAGTGCGTGCGTGTCGTGTGTGCTTGCAAATGCGTGTAAGGGTGGTGGTGGACGGTTGACGACATCCTCTTATCGGGAACATCATCGTGTGGCCATGCATGCATATCTAAAAAAAAACGAAATTACACCAAACTACACTACACTACACTAGACTACACTGCTCTACACCAGACTACACTACACTAGACTACACTGCTCTACAGCAGACTACACTACACTAGACCACACTGAACTACACTATATTTCACTACACTACATAAGACTAACACTAGACTACACTACACCACTCTGGACTACTCTGCACAACTCCAGACTAAACCACAAGAGATTACACTACAATACGCTGCAATACACGATATTACACTACCCTACATTACACTTCACTTCACTACACCTTAACTGCATTACACTACACTTCACTACTCTACATGTCACTTCACTATACTATAGTACACTACACTACATTACACTACACCAGACAACACTACACTAGATTACACTATATTATACTGCATTATACTAGACTGTACATTACAGTACACTATACTAGACTAGACTAGATTACAATACACTTGACTACACTAGACTACACTACACTACACTTGACTACACTAGACTACACTAAAATAACACTACACTAGATTACAGTACACTATACTAGACTAGACTAGATTACAATACACTTGACTACACTAGACTACACTACACTACACTTGACTACACTAAAATAACACTACACTAGACTACACTACACAACACACGCACGCACACAGAAACGCACACACAAGCGCAAGCACGCACACACACACAAGCGCACGGACTACACTACACCAGACTACAATACATTATACTCCACTATATTAAACTATACTACACTAAACTACACTACAGTACACTACACTAGACTAGACTACACTACACTACCCTACACTAGAGTAGACTACAATACACTACACTACACTACACAACATTACACACGCACGCACACGCGTACACACACACACACGCGTACACGCAGGCACACATACACACGCACAGACATGCACAAGTGCACACGCACGCACACACACACACACGCGTACACACGCGCGCGCACACACACACACACCCACGCACACACCCATATGTACCATACCACACACGCGCGTAAGCATGCAGTAACACAAACACGCACACACACACGCACACACGGGTACACGCGTACTCACGTACACACACACACACGCACCCACCCATATATACCACACCACACACGCGCGTAAACCCGCAGAAACACAAACAAACACATGCACACAAGTGCACACGCGCGCGCACACACACAAGCACCCACGCATACACCCACATGTACAATACCACACGCGCGCGTAAATCTGCACACACACGCACGTACACATGCACACACGCGTACACACGCACACACAAAGTTACACACACACGCTTATGTCCCGATCAAACGATTTAGGTGATATATCACACCCACACACGTTGCTTGTGTCAATAGTGGGTGGGGGCTCAGAGTAAGGAGCACAGAAGACAACTGCCTCTGTCTTGGCCTCGTTTAGCATTAAGTGTTTGTCAATGATCTACAGTTTGATGTCAACGGTACACCGCTCGATTCTATCGATAGCATCGTCTACCTCGCAAGGTTGGTCCCGTGGGAATTCTACGTAGAATTGTGTATCGTCAGCGTACATGTGATAGGTAACGTTGTGTTTCGGAAAACGGCGCTGATTGACATGCAGTATATAGTGAACAACAATGGCCCAAGAACCGATCCCTGCGGCACACCACAACGAAGCTGTTGTTGACGAGATATGGCATCACGGACTTTCGTCGCCATCGTCGTGTTGGATGAGTAAGACGTCAGCCATGCGTAAGACGTCAGCCATGTGTGTGTGTGTGTGTGTGTGTGTGTGTACGTGCGTGCGTGTGTGTGTGCTTAACACAGGCCTGTGTGATGCGCTAAGTGCTATTGTGTAGTATGACGTGTGTGCTTCATACTTTCGCTTTCAGCTACACCCGCCAGATAACTCCTTGGAATAATAAGGGAGCCGAGTGCGTAAGTCTCCCCTGCTGGTACACAGCCTCTCCATAGACTCTAGCACCACCTCCTTGTGGTACACTGCGGATAATGGGTATCTTGCGACCCCATGCTAATCTTGCGACCCCATGCTACTGTGCTAGGGATTTCGGAGCAGGTTGGAACCTTAAAGGTGCAGTGTGGAGGGCCCACACGCGAATGGGTACGTCCCGATGCTGTACCATTCCAACTCACGCTCACTAGCCAAGGTAGGCAGGTGATCTAGGAGAAAGAAAATTCACTAATAGGTCAGCCAGGGCAGCGCTGCTGAGTGGCTATGATGTCCCAAATCATACGATGGTACAAGTAACGGTGAACGAGAGGGCTACCGCGTCCAAGGCAACCGACTCGCTGTCTACCATGGCAGCGGCGAGACTACAAAGTGATCGTCCGGCCGGCAGCGATCCAAATGTGAAGTCCGGTTTGAATGTCGGTTCAATGAGCGGGAAAGCAGTTGAGGTGGTGGAGATGATGTAGAGAAAGCGATTGGAGGTGCTGTGTATACAGTAAATGAACTGGAAGTAGCGCAACCAGGTGAAGAGGAGAGTGTTGGCAGACACGGATGGGGAGTGAAGAATAGACAGGATCGAGCTCTGGTGGAAATGATGACTAGAAATGGATTAGCAGTGGCTAACTCTTTCTTCCAGAAGCGAGAGAGCCATACAATTACATACAGAAGTGGACAGCACAAGACGGAACTGGATCTGCTGATAGACCGGAGGCAGCAGCTAGGGTAGATTAAGGACTGCTAAGCTGTAGCTGCAGGCTGTCGCGATACAGCACAGGCCAGTGGTGTTCGTTGTGCGTATGCAGAAGAGGAAACAAACTAAGACCGTGGGCCGCAGGACGATTAAGTAGTGGAAGTGCAAAGACGATGTCGCCATTGAATACAAGGAGCGGGTGACAGCTAACTATGAAGAGCTCAGTGAAGAAGTTGGCAGTCTGGAGGAAGAATGGAAAAAGTACAAAGATGCAGAGGATCTATGTGGAAGAATACCGAGAAAAGGCGGAATGTCTAGAAGTAGTAACCAAGGACGGTGGACAGTAGTAATATAGGTCCTTTACGATAGACGTATCCGTTACCGGGAGGAAGAGGAATCCGTTAAGAAGGAATGGCGTAACTTCCGGAGGAATGTCAAATAGCGCCCCATGGTGGAAAGTAGGTGAACTGGAAAATTGTGTCAATCAGCGCCGCCTGTTGATTAAATGATGAACTATATAATTAGGTCGATGACGTCATGAAATAGGTCGTGATGTCATGAACTAACTAGTTCAATGTATAGCCTCTTAATGAACGACAACGCCGGTATTTAAGGTCCGGAACGACGACCTTCATCAATGACCTGACATTGCGCTGTAGCGACAGTTATTGGTGTGTCTTTCAACCTTTGCTTCAGGACGTTTATTCGTTGAATGGCGTCGACTGACGACGTAGCTGCTGAAGGGTGATCGTCTTGCGAGTTGATTATCACGACATCATCATGATGGTCATCATGTTGCAAGTCAATTATTATAACGTCATCATGATCATCGTCGTCTGCGTCGATTCTCAGTGTTGTTGTTGCGGTGTTGATGATGTTCTGGTGTCATTAAAGGTATTGAACCGGCGTTGCCCGATTGCAAAATAAATGGCAAGAAACTAACGCGTTTACCAACTGAGTTAGCAGGACCGCCAGAAATTCGCTGACTGGCTTAAGTTGTTATGATAAATTGTACAACTCCTCCTTCATACATCGATATTCAAGCGATATTATGAGATTATATACACGTTACTTTCTGTAGCTGGATACGATATATGTTTGCTATACATGTATATTGGTGTAGACTATCTCCTGTTGGTTGCATTCGATGTAATTATTCTGAAAACGAGCCCAAGCTCGGCGATACCTAGTTGACTTGTAAGCTCATTCGCATTCATTGTTTTGAATAAAATTGGATTCATGTGGAACCGTAATATAAATGCGTGTTCCTCTAAGATGACTAGTGTTTGTATTACATCGGAATATTGCCCAATAACTCATTCTGACAATCGTTTCGACCCAAAAACAATCCTTGTAAACATGCTCTGAATGCATGGAAAGGGTCGGCCTGCTGCGAGTGTGGGTCATATGTGACGTTACGATACTAGCTCCAATAATTTTTTATGTTCCACGGGAATCGCTACACAGACGGGTTTAAAATCGAATTTATGCTACAAATGTATTTTTCTGTATTTTTTTAATGTTGTCAAATGTTACATACAATGTTAAACTTTGTGTACAGATGGAAAACGGATTTTAGCTAATGCCTTGTTTTTATTTCCTTTAAAATATAACAATCTTACAAGGCTATCGCGCTGAAATGCTAAAATGTTATGATGTTACCACGGTGATGTATTAAACCGGCACGAAGTTATGATGCTAAAATAGCGAATTTTACCAAGCTAACATGTTGAAACTCCAAAATGTTAGGAAGTTATCGCGCTAATGGACTCAAATAGGAAACATAAATGGAAATAAAGGTATATTTCACGACGTTAAGACAGTATTGGACCAATACCGTTTTTAATTATTGGGCCAGTACGCCGTTAGTTATTGAACCAGTACAGGCCCAACGCAATCATGTTGACTCTATCCGGAATATGCGGGCGTAGTGTATTTGTAATAGGAAGTCTGCAATGAGAGAGATCAAACTTTTAGGGCATCAAAAATATACCGACATCTGATGATGTCCCTAGTATGGATCTGTTCCTATGTTTCTGACCTTACGAACTGACATCATTTTATATCATCCCTTTCGGGTTTTTGCTAGTATGCCCACACCACATCAAACGTCTAAAGAATTACCCAATGGGAATATCAATGCCAAGTGTTATGTTTGCATCACTGTTTGAGCGACATTGACCTCCACATGAGCCCTAATATAAAATACATTAACATCATATTATTAATATGCGTCAATCTATAGTATGGCTAGACCATCTAAAAATGTAGTTGTGCAAGATGATTTACTCACTTTTGCCTACCTAGAAGAATCGGACCTCATATGGCGTAATCATATCTACTAGCAAAACACGTAGTACAAAGCATAGTTTCATAAACACCACAACGCGCTCGCAGATATTCGTTGTTTGTTCCAATTATAAAGATCGGAGAGAATGTGAAGTTTATGTCCATCGATACCATAGGCCCTAGTCCTGATAGTGCAGAATTTACCAATAATAGTCGTGTAACTATGCTACTGGCATCAGGGTAGACACATAAGCATTATTGTGTCGGCGTCTACTTCATGCGTCTATGATGCAGGGACCGTTTTCCCGATGTAATTGGTCGTTGCCTGGTGTCTTCCCATTCTTCATATCTCTTAGCGCTGCTTCCACCTCCCATGTTGTTATCGCTGGTACCTCTTTCGGGTCGGTGTCAATTATGGTACTCCGTTCACTGTCGTATAGCTCGGTGTAGAATCACTCTATTCGTTCCATGATCATATATTGTTATTGTATTTCTCTACCCACTTGTCTAGAAATGTAATCGGTCTGTTTCGGCCTAGTGCCTGTGTTTGATGCCATAATCGTTTCTCGTATGATGTCTTGTTTGTATTTCTTGATGTCCTCCTTTGGTTTCTTTTTGATGGTCTTGCATATGTCTACGTACAGTATTTTTTTACGGACCCGTTATCCACCATTTCTCGTCGTTTCTTCGTGTCGGTGACGATATTCTCGTCATTACATGCCTGTGTCGCACTTGTCGCACTTAGTTGGATCATCTCAGTGATGTTTTCGCTCATGGTGTCGATGTCGTCTAGTTCTTGTAGTGTCTCGAATCGATTTCGCAGTTCCAGTTAGAATTATATCTTTTTTTGTTTCTATTGTTGTGGTATCTACACTTAATGGTCTCTTGTTTAATCAACTTCTTCCTTTCAGCCTTGACGTCCAGACTGATATTGTTCATTACCATTCTGTGGTCATTTCCGATGTTGACTTGGTTGATGACAGTCAGTGACCATGTCTGGCCTGTTTGTCAGGATGTAGTCAATTTTGTTCTTTGTTTCTCCTTTTGGACTGTTCCCTGCTTTCTTCCGGAACATGGAATTCATGATTTTGTACTTTCTTGATGTTGCCCATTCTACAAAGGTGTCGTCTCTTCCGTTTCTCACACCTAGGCCAAAATTGCCTGTTGCCGTTTCCGAAATGTTTTTTCGTTTTCCTACTTGCGCCTTAAAATCTCCTATCACTATCGTGTAGTGGGATGGATTGGGTCTCATCCATGTCGTTGTAGAAGTTGTTTGTGTCTTCTTCTGAATATGATGTTGTTGGTGCATATACTTGCACTATCTTCAATTTGTAGCGCTTTTTTATACATAGAACAAGTTCACATGGGCTGTTGCTGTTAACCCTCACAATATGGCCTTTCCATTTCTTGTTTATGAGAAAGCCTACTCCTGCTTGGCCGTTGTTCGCCGTGGAATGGTATAGTACGCAGCTTTGTAAGGTAGTGAAACATTCCTCTCTTCTTCTGACTTATCCGATCCCGATCACATCCCATACCAACCTGGTTTCCCTAAGTTCTTCCTCAAGTTCTTGTATCTGTTCATCTTTTGGTAGTGTTCTTACGTTATATGTTGTTATCTTCAGTCTACTTACCTTCTCTCGACGGATCTATTGACCCAGAAATTCTTAGTACCCCCTGCACGTAGCCCTAGTTGACACGAACTGCTTCCTTGGTCATAAACTCTTTCGATGCTGCTGGGGACTGGGGGGCTTTGGCTTCATTGCACTGAATTCGGCATTCTAAACAATATTAGTCTGACCTAATATTACCCGAGATATGTTGAACGCAAATCCAATAAATTACATTTCCTGTAAGTGGCCGCCGAAGATTGAATAACAATTGTTATTACTTGATATCTAGGCATGCTTTATCCCGAATACATGAGTTTTAGAGGTATGTCATTGTTATACAAGTGAACTTTCTTGATAGTAAACATACACAACTACTGGACTATGGCGGGACATCTTGTTTACGAAATTGTTTCCAAAATCGTCATTTAGATATTTAGGACAATATTTTTTTAAACTCTTTAAATTGCAGTGCATCGACCGCCGGGGTCTCTTGGGGGCACCTCTTCAGACAGCGTTTATGGATGCACTGCTTCTAAAGCTTAGGACATGATGAGGAATACTCTCAACTTATAATCGTGCTTGGGTATGTTTGCGGGTACGTTAACGTTTTCCTCTTAGACGGCTTGAACCTCGAGCGCCAAACTGTCAAGGATTAACCTAAGACCTACACAATAGGACGTAAGACCTATTTTTTTTTAAATACCCCATACATGTCAAGATTTTCACCGTTTACGGAGTAAGTCAGTTGTTCAGAACAATCGCAGGAAAACTATTATTGGCACAAAACAACAACGAGACAAGGTTGTTAACTACTTTCCAGTTAAATTGCTTGGTAACGATACACCACCATCAGATACTGTTCGTAATCTAGGTGTTATCTTTGACAGTGATTTCAGCTTTAAGCAGAACATTTCTCATGTACGTAAATCCTGTTTCTACCATATACGTGATTTCCGCCGAATTCGGCGTTATTTGTCTTTATTTACTGCTAAAACAAAATCAGAATCTGTAATTAGCAGTCGCCTCGACTACTGCAGCTCACTCCTAAACGATTTTGTTAAAAAGGACTTAGCTAAACTCCAACGTGTACAAAATTGTTTAGCACGTATAATACTAAAAGCACCTCGTTTCTCACCATCTCTGCCCCTACAACAGTTGCATTGGCTTCCAGTTACATATCGAATACAATAAAAATTAGCCACTATCACATATCGTACCGTTTCTCCGCAACACCCATCCTATTTGTTTAGTCTCCTTCGTTTTTCTAATATCCCCAGGAATCTCAGATCATCGGTTTCACAACGATTTTTTTCCCGAAAACCAAGCTTAATATCGACAAACGTGCTTTTTTGTAGCTGCACCCAAAATCTGGAATCAACTCCCTATCGCTTTAAAATCATCTGAGACTATAAATACCTTCCGTAAAAAACTAGACTTATTTATTTGAAAAATTGCTTTCCCACCCTAACCTGTCCCGTGCTGTAATGTCGACTCTTGCTTGTCCCTGTTAACGATTTTGCCCAATGATTCTTGTATATTGCGCCTCTGAACTCATATTCCTGCGGGTTTAGGCGCTATAGAAGTTTGTCCTTATTATTATTATTATTATAAAACATTAAAAGCAGGAGAATATACCACCTCGAAGACACTGGCTAAGCTGTATATACTAAATGCTTATCAGAAAGACGAATACCAGCAAAGATGGTGGTAGTCTTCAAGAAGGGAAATAAGAAAGACTTAACGAACTACAGACCGATATGTCTGTTATCTAACTTCTACAAATTACTCACAAAGATATTAACGCAGGATTCATCTTCAACGACAGACCACACATGTCGTAAACCAACTGAAAGAGAAGTGCTGAGAATATAACATCCAGCGCTGCATCGCATTCGTCGACTGCGGGAAGGCTTTCGACTCGGTGCAAACTCAAGCGATTTAATACTGACCTCCCTTCAAGAAAAGGGGATAGAAGACGTGTACATCGAACTCCTGAAAGACATCTACACCAACAGCTCGGTTACAGCCCACCTACACAAAAAGAGCAACAAGATCAACATCAAGAGAGGCTCCGGAGTACGACAGGGTGACACCAAGCTATTTACGGCAACACTCGAAAGCATATTCCGAAGACTGACCTAGGAAACCGGAGACCTGAGGATATATGGAGAATATCTCAGTCATCTTCGCTTCGCCGACGACATACTCATATGCGCTACTACACAACAAGAACTACAAACAAATGGGCCAAGAGGCCCTGAAGTCCTTTGGACTAATACGTCGATATGTGACCCCGGCTGACCAAATGAGTGATAAGTCGAACAAATTGTAACATTGTTTTCTTACATCCTTGTAAAGGTTGGGTAGGGTGCTTTACACGGTTTTAAACATTATGACTGCTACAAAATTTGGCGAAGTTATGGAGCATTGAACATGGTAGGGGTCAAAAAGTAAAAATGAAGAAAATGGCTGTTGAAGTTTTACATTATATATGCAAATGGATTGCGTGGAAATATTACATGCATGACATTCAAATGTGGCACACAGTATGTATGTTATGTTGCAATGATACACTGGAAGTACAAATGTGCTGCTACAAAAACTTGTCAAGTTATGCCAAATTATGTCTTTATGTGTAAAACCAAGAGGACAGATTATTTGAGAGCAAAAGGTAGCATCAGACACTGGGACCGTGTGACAGCTGCCTGGCTAAATGGATGCAATGGTGCCTTGAAATTAGTTCTTCTGCCAACTATCCTTTTCACACAAGCCTATAGGTTTAGTGGCTGCCAGCACATTACTGAGCCTAAGCTACCATGCAGGTGTGAAAAACGTCCTGATATATTTGAACTTGAGCCACTAATTAACTGTCCACCAAGCAGTAGCAGAGCAGTTTTATAATACTAATCCACAAGTTAAATGGCATTGATCTTCTTTTTATCATTCATGTGATGTTTATTGTGAGCAGGGCGGACAAATGGTTATCATACTTAGACATGTACAGAAAGAAACTGACGTTTTCTATAAAAAAGAACACGTTTGCCTATCAATGGCATGCATTTCCTATTGTTGCCGTTTCTGCCGGGCAGAAATCAAACAACCTTGTAGGTAAAGGGCTATGATGGAAGTAAAATGTTGACATGTTTACTGTTCACTTATTGCACTATGTCTTGCATTTAGAGGAATAATTATAACAGAAAATAAAATGTTGTTTTTAAATACATGCATTGATGGGAAACTGGGAATTACTTTTCTGTGGCCTAAGAATAACTAATTTCACAAACTTCCTGCTTATATAAAACAACTGCATAAAATAGATATCCATGCAAGACACAGGCTCCGCATGTGACAGATGTTTTGGGAAGGGGAATAGCTTCCCAGGGGTCATCCTGAAACAACTAAATGTCAACCATTAGAAGAGTTGACATAGTTCCGCTATACACAAGAAATCTATATTTGATTGAATCATTCTAATATCATCAGCATATAGTAGAACATACATTTTCATCATCATCATTACTAAGGTTGTTGTAAATTTCACCAGCTGCTATGTCAAGTCCCTTATAATTATGACTAACACTCTGTTCAAAATCATTCAGGTAAATAGCATATAACAAAGGAGACAAGTTTTCTCCTTGTGGTAACTCTACAACACACCAGAAGAAGGCTGACACACCCCAAAAAATGAAAAATGTGTACACTATCTAGTGGTGTGGTTTTGAGAAGGTCCCTTGAGACTATTCCCTAGCAGTAGATGTTGTGTATTGTGTCAGAAAAGGAACCTGGAAGCCTCTGCCAGTGACCAATTACAGATTAGTCACAGTTTCAGTCAGGCAGACTGGCCCTCCACAGTGAGATGTGACAGTAATTAGCAAATTTAGTATTTTAGGGGACCTTTGGTGCCCTTAGAATGATTCAATCAAATACAGATATAATGTGCATAGTGGCAGTGCCCTAAGATATGTCTATGCAAAATTAGAGAAAACGTTGCTGAACGGTTTCTGAGATACGGCAGCTAACGGCGGACGGCGGACGCAGAGTGATGGCAATAGTCCTTTGGACCTTTGGCCAAAGGACTAAAAATGCTGCATGAGCCAACGGATGAAATTGAAAAACAAGGTCTGAAGATGAACATTTCGAAGACAAAAGTGATGACACACAAAAATATATCAACACCACGCAGATAGAGAATGTTGAAAGCTACGTCTATCACGGACAGCGATACAGTATCAAAAACAAAAACCAAGACAGAGATTCAAAGAAGACTCACCGCCGACTGCACAGCATTCGCCAAACACGACAACATCTTCAAGGGATCTTTGGGACCAGCATGAAGAGACAAGTCTACAACTCATGCGTACTTCCAACAATGACATACGGCGCGGAAACATGGGCACTCACCATCCAGGCAAAGAACAAGCTAGCAGCCGCACAAACAAAGAAGGAAAGAATTAAGTATGTCAAACATCACATATCGGGAGAGAAAAACGAACATCTGGTTAAGAGAGAAGACAAATGTCATAGACGTGATAGAACAAATCAGAAGACAGAAGTGGACCTGGACACGGCACATCAGCAGACTAAGAGATAACCGATGGACATCGCGTATCAAGAGTGAAGACAGGATGGCGAGCGTTGATAAAGGAGGGCCTCCCTGGTGAAGGCTCCTCAACAGAACACAATGTCTCTGTTGAATGGTGATTACCAACCCGGACAGATGTATTAGAACCGTAAAGGTACACGGAACTGTTGCATGTTTAAATCACAAGAAATGTACATGAGAATCAAGGTACATTTTGAGTTTGATATTGTGTGCACTCGACCGGAACATCTGCCACTGAATATGTGCTAATGCTAGGTGCAATTGTACCTACTGGATCTGACAACATTGCGTAATATCCCTCCACTCAGACAGACCGTGGTGTAAACATGACAACTACACGTGGTAGTGGAAGCAAGCGTGGGTCGTCATCTGGTGGCTCAATAGCAATTGACAATTAAAGAAGACTTCATCAATGGCATGTTGGCTGCTCTTAGCAGTAAAGAAGTGATTGATAAACTTCAAGCTGCAGTAGTCAATGATTTATGTAAAGAAGTTGCTTACCTGAGATGCGTCATCGAAAAGAAAGATGCGGCGATCGAACAACTTACAAAACGGGTCGATGACTTGGAAATTGCACTAGATGATCACGAACAATATTCACGGAGAAATTCACTGAGGCTTTTCGGCCTTGTGCAGAACGAAAACGAGGACATAACTAAACGCACAGTAAATGCGTTAAACGAATCTATACTAAACTGAGTCCGCCCCTCCGGCTGGAGGAGATTGATCGAGTCGGACCCAGGGACAAGCTATCGAGACCAGTGCTTGTAAAATTCGCAACATACGCAAGTCGCCGAAGAGTATAAAAGGCCAGGGTAGGATTGAATCCCAACCCCCGTAGACCCCGATGGGACGAAACACTAGGCGAATCAAGCACAGACCAGTTTGGCTTAGTTGGCAAGTCAGCTGAAGGCACGAGGACTCAGGTCCTCTTCCTGAACGATGATCTGACGCAGATCAGGGCCAGGCTACTGTACAACTGCCGGGTGGCAAAGAGGAAGAAACTGATCAATGACTGTTGGTCGTCAGACGGGACTATTCTCATTAAGAACAATGTCAATAAAGTTATCGTTGTCAAATCTGTCATAGAACTGAATGACAATACCAAATAACGTATCATGAAATCAGCACAACTCCAGTGCTTTTGTACTTGTATACACCAAGCCATGAGTGTATACAGTAAGTTCACCAAATACTATGTTATACTGCTGTTTTTGTTATTGCACAATTTGTTTCTTTTCACAGTGCTTACATGGATTCTATGTTTATGTTTCTTCAGGCATAGTTAAATGATGCCTATACATTGTTATATATGTAAGAAGTATGCTAACAAGCATATTTCCTTAAATTGTATTATATGTTCTTGTGTTTACCATACTAAATGTGTACCTTATTTGCAAACTAATGATGTGAAGCTGGTTAATAACTGGCATTGTACTAAATGCATTTCTTCTATTCTGCCATTTAATCACTTTAAAAATGACTATGATTTTCTCAATGCCATCGCTAATGACTGGTTTGATCTTACAAGTATATGATTTTGTGAGTTACAAAATAAGTTACTTAATCCTTTTGATTTAAATAATAATAGTCATAATTTGCCTATACATAATAATGATCCAGATCTACAATATTTTAATAATGTGTATGCAACTGTACTGAATAACTGTGACTATTTTGTTGAAGACACTTTTATTAACAAATGTTCTCACCTGTCACCAATGAACATGTTTTCCTCACACTACACTAATATTCGAAGTATTGGCAAGCATCTACATGAATTAGACCAATATCTTCAGGTGCTAGATCATAAGTTTTCTGTTATTGGTGTTAGTGAAACATGGTGTCAAGACTACAATGTCAACTGTTGTGGATTACCAGGATACAAAGCAGAACATATTTATAGGCATACTAAAACAGGTGGTGGTGTCGCATTGTATGTTAAAGATAACACTGCATATCATACTAGATTAGACATTACTAAATTAAATGAATTCATAGAATGTCAGTTCATAGAGATTCATAAAGATAGTACTGCATATGGTAAAGATATTGTAGTTGGTGTCATATACAGACCACCAAACAATGATATAGATACCTTTATTGATGAAGTGTCTAATATACTAGACATTCTCAACAATGAAGACAAATTATGTTATATCATGGGAGACTTTACTATTGATCTTTTTAATTATGAAGTACATTTACCAACGTGCAATTTTTTAAACCTGATGTTTTTGCATTCTTATATTCCATTAATAAATAAACCAACTCAAGTAACTAATCAATCAGTAACATTGATTGATAACATTTTCACAAATAACCATAAAAACATGTTCCACGGCATTATGTACGCAGATGTATCTGACCACTTCCCAGTATTTCTCATTGATAATAATTGTAAATTAACCAATTATTTTAAATATATAACAAACTTTTCGAAGGCAAACATGGATAAATTTATAATAACATGCAGAACATCGATTGGGAAATTACAACATCCATAAATAATTGTCAAACAACCTACTCAATATTTTATAAATTACTACTTTGAGAATATAATGATTGCTTTCCATTAAAAACAGTCGAGCTTAATTACAAGAATAAGAAATCGTGGCTAACTACTGGTTTTAAAAAAATCAATAAAAGAGAAGAATAGACTATATATTAAATATATAAGACAAAGTACAATATATAATGAAACTAAATATAAAGTTTACAAAAGTAAACTGAATGGCTTACTACGGAAATTTGAACGTGAACATTATGCAACTTTCTTTGAAGAAAATAAACGTCTTGGTCCCTGTTAAAAGAAGTAATAAATAAAAAACATGAAACCATAACACAGACAAAATTCATTATTAACAAAGTTGAAACATCAGACAAAAAACATATAAGTGAAAGTTTTAATAATTTCTATATAAATGGTGGTTGTAACCTAGCAAAAAACATACCACAGAACCAAACAGATCCTGTCATACATAAAAAACAGTAATATGAAAACAATATATCTTGAACCGGTAACTGAAAATGAGGTATCAGTAATGTTAAACTCTCTCAAAGCATCGTCTCCTGGATGGGATGACATTTCCTCTAAAATAATAAAACAAACATATAATAGTTTTATTAAACCATTGACATACTTATATAACTTATCTATAAATACTGGAATATTCCGAGATGAATTAAAAATAGCAAAGGTAATACCTATTTACAAAGCCAAAGAAAAAAACTTATTGATTAACTACCAGCCAATTTCAATATTACCTACTTTTTTAATATTGGAAAAACTAATAATGTATAACAGATTGTCAAATTTTATTAATAAGCATAATATTTTGTATAAATATTAGTTTGGTTTACGAAAACATCACTCTACTAACATGGCACTTATAACCATTGTAGACAAAATATCAGATGCCTTACAAAACAAACAATTTGTGCTAGGGGTATTCTTAGATTTATCTAAAGCATTCGATACAGTTTACCATGACATACTGTGTCAAAAACTCCAATGTTATGGTATCCGTAGCTTAGCCAATGATTGGATTAAAAGTTATTTATTTAATAGAAGTCAATATGTGCACTACAATAACACTAGCTCCACAAAGCAAACTATTACTTGTGGTGTACCGCAAGGTTCCATCCTGGGGCCATTGCTTTTTCTATTATATATCAATGATATTGCTAATGTCTCAGATATTCCTTTTTCCATATTATTTGCTGATGACATTAGTCTGTTTATAAATGGTGATCATTTGGATGATATAACTAACAAAATTATAATTTGGCTAAATGTCAACAAACTATCTTTAAATACTGATAAGACCCAATACATGATATTTAGAACACCAAACTGAAAACATACCAAACCGACAACACTTAAAATTAATAATAATGCTATTAAACTAGTATCTCCTACGACATTTCTTGGTGTGACTATTGATAGCAAACTCAACTGGGCTGAACACATTAACAAAGTTAAATGTAAAATTTCTAAACGTTTTGGCATTCTCAACAAAGCCAAAAGATTATTAACTAGATCATGTTTGGTCACCTTATATTACTCATTTTTATTCCCTCACTTGACGTATTGTATTGAAGCATGGGGAGGTGCATTTGACTCATATCGTTCAAGTGTTATTAAGATTCAAAAGAAAGTAGTGAGAATGCTTGTCTCAGCTAACAGATTAGCTCATACAAAACCTATCTTTAAATTACTAAATATCACGACAATTTGTCTTCTTAATAATAAAGTATAATTTACCAATATTTAAAATATACGGTCATAACCATGTGCGTTTCCCCCCACTATATCAATATTAATGCGAAAACGTATGTTCTGCAGCATTGGAACAACGTATAAAGCAATGGGACAAAACGCGCAGGCTTCATGCGATGAGATGACGCGCTTATCTGTATGACGCTGCATTATTGCCTATGCCAGTGATGATTTTTGCAACTGATAAGAAAATAGGAGGATAAAAAACTACAAATATAAATGTAACGTTGTATTGTGTTCGCCTTGGTAACAATTGAACTTTCTGAAAGCTTACAGCGTGAAGGTAGCAAAGTGATATCGTGATCTCACTCACCGTCGTGAATCTATCTAACAACGTAATTTGCAAATTTGCGCAGCAGATGCTTTTGTCTCGAACCTCATATCGCCATCTAGTGGATATTGTAATACTAGCTTGAGTAAAAAACGTTGGCCTTTTTGCCCCTATTTACACTACATAACAAAACGTAATTTAGATGTGACAGTGAAGGAATCAATTACGGTCGTATATTTGCTTTAGTAATCATAGGGAACCATGCGAAAGGTGTACTAGACTCTGTTTTCTCACTATGGCCGGGCTCATTTTGTATGTTACCTTGACAACGGGGGCCTGAGAGAAACAGTTCCATATATGTTTTATTCCCATTTTTATTATCAGTTTGTCATAATTAATCACTCATAACTTGACTGAACATAGAGTGCCAACAAGTGTTTTATTTTTCCTTGGGGGTCCCTTTAGGCTTGTAGCCGTCTACACTGAAGATTTGCTTTCACCACTAACTTTCCATAGGCTCCTTGACTATGATATGGCCAGCGTGTAGTCATTTACTGTATATTTATCACAAATACTTGGGTCAATGTTGTTATACTTTACTGTATTTTCTTATATGAACAAAAGCTATATTTTTTCTTCGCAATCGCTCGTTTACGAAGCGCGACAACTTTGTGTTGATGTTTACGTCACTATATTAATTACCAATTACGTCATCGCTACGCGCGTACACGTGTACGTGTAATATGTGCAAAATAGTCCATTGCTTAATTGCAATTGCTCATAGTTGAGTAACGTTACGTGACATATCGTTAGCTCATGCTTGTAAATTGGCATGTAGTCATTATATTGTGTGCGCACGGATCTGGCGACGTCTCTATTAATCTGGCCCCCGTCTTGAATGTGCCACTGCTGCGGGATTTGGGCGAGTTATGTCCCATTTTTCGACATTCGTTGAAACCTATATTGCCACTGTTAAGATTGTCCATGCGGTGTGCACGTTTGGAGAAAATGGCATACAACACTCTAAAAAACGATGCATTTGTTAAGTAATTGTTACTGTGTGTATTATATATGAAGCTGTAGGGTTTTATACATAGCATAAAGCAAGGATTCCATATGTACGGATACGGCTTGCGCCAAAACAATGAATATATTGCCCGGTGGAAATTAACATAAGTAGTTCCAAACATGCATAGGCGGATGAGTTTTGTCGTGCGGATGCGGCTGCGGCAAATTGAATCGCTCCTTGTAGCGATTCGAATCGTATCCTCACACGAATCGGATAGGAAATTCCCAATAGTGACGTCACTTCAGTGATATTACCCATTCCGCTTTTCCGTACGCGTTTCCGTACATATGGAATCGTAGCTTAAATATCGTTGCGTTTCAAACTACTGGGGTGTGTAGTAGGATTCGCATAAATGCTATTCCAACGATCTGCCCGGCCAGTCCGCGCCGTTAGACGCGGCATTCCGACAGTTTCTGGCGGTGGTATGAATGCAGCTTGTTCAACTGCGTCTGAGTCAGACCCCAAGTAACCATGCTGTAGGCCAGTACAGGCAGAACGAATGATACATAGAGGCAGAGCTGTAAGTCCAAACTAATGTGATTCCGCCTGGACCAGACTGTCGACATCTTACGAAATGCTACATTTGCGAGCTGCTTGCGGCGTTCAACATCCTCTGCGTCTCTCATTTAGTCGAGAATTTAACTTCTTATAGTCATGCGGCATTCCTCGGATATCCGGTCGATATGTCTCTGGACAAATGTTCGTTCGGTTTTACATTCGTCGATGGTGTAAGTATTAGGCCCCATGTTTATTCACATTCAAATGCTACGCGCTACACTGGAGTTATAAAGATTCCTGATATAAAGAATGTCCACTTAAAGGAGACTACTTTGCAATCCCCATTTTGGCCTGCACTCTGTTAGCCATTAATGGATATCAGCAATAACATATATGTAAGCCCTGATTACTAATAAAAGTTCTAAATAGGCCACAGTAATAATAAGGAAGAGCTTATTTTTATTACTGTATACGAAATATAAACAAAGTTATTTTATGAATATAACAGGAAAAGACAAGAGTAATTCAGAATAATAAAGTTTAATAACACTAAGAAAACAATCAATGATTTCACATATATCACACACACTAATTTAATCTCAAAACAAACTAGTTTCTAAAACCGATGAAATAATACCCTAGGAGAACAACCGTCAACAACAATAACCGGTACTCGGCAGGATGGCCCTACTTTCCTGACAGCCGAGCCATAATCTGCATAATACAAAATACATAATTATTACCTGGGTGTCAATCACTCGATAAACAATAAAATTACTGCTGTCAAAACATTATACAGGGCATCTGACAGATTGGCAACAATTAACTTTTCAGTATCTCTACCATTCACTTTACCGTGGAGTACAAACCAGCTAGAGCTACACATAATTATACACTAATTATTCAAACGATTATTCAGACATTAATGGCAGTGGATTACAACAACCATCAACAACCTACAGTGCAAACAACTTAGTTGTGAACTGTCACTGACTTGGCCAAAATAGTGTCACTATCTAGCGACTAACTGTGGACCGAACGTCCATCTCTGGAAAGTAGTTAGTGGCACCATCTAGCAACTAACTGTGGACCGAACATCCACACCACCACCAAATAAATGCAAATTAACCTGTGCTGTGCAAATATACATCTACGGGACAGATGTCATCCAAGTCCAACATTAGAGTTGGTCACCATAGATAAAGATGTTCTCTAGAAACCTGGGTTCCGACCAAATAGTTAAATAAAATGCCTTGCATGATAATATCACCCACTATTCATGGTTTAGCGGGACGAACAACAGCTACAGTGAAGCATTACAACAAACAAACAAAGTATCAAGACTGCCACCCATAAGACACAAAGTCCAAGAGAAATATCAAGATTCGGCGACATAGCAAATAGTGCAATATTTCACCAACCTCTATTTAGGTATACGTTCAAACAAACTAGATCACAACAATGACAGGCGATACACATGTATGGCGGAATCACTAAAAACAGGGGCTGACCAACTGGAAACACGGGCTCTCCCGTGTCACGGTAAGTCTCGCATGGTAAATTTCCATGTAATGTGTTTTTGTTTTAAAACATACAAGTACAATAAAGGTCATATGTTAAGATAAAATATAACAGGTCATACATGAAAGGCAAATTATAGCAATAGCCATGGCTGGTAAAATTTAAGACCAATTCACGTCACAAATCAGCGTAATACCAGTGACAGCACCTAGTGCAACATAATAAAAATGACCTTGTTACATCCTCCACTTCTTATGCTCATCCACAGTCTACTGTGATGAAGCTAAACAACACAAGTATCCAACAACTAAAAGGTCCTTCACATCACAATACCGTGATTGTTAGTCACTCTCTGCACACAGAGCGTGGTAAGTTCAACGGGTTAGAGTGCAACCCGGCCGTGGTACGTTGTGACCGCCGACGAGGTTGCTCCACGGTCATCTCGTCAGACGAGGACACTGGTGGCACTGAGTCCGGTGTCACCATACGTGGTGGCAATCTCAGAGGGAGTCTTCGAGGTGGTCTACGTTTGACTCGCGGGTCCACAGGCACGGAGCACATCCATGGTGTATTTGATGAATCACTTGAGCTGTCCGAGTCAACATCTGCAGCACTGGTTGGTGCACACGGCCACTTGCGAGGTCTCGGGCCCTCAGTAGGCTGTGTACACAGGCGAATCTCTGTTCGATTGACGGTGCGTGGTTCACCAAAACCATCGGCAGGCTCTACAACGTACACATGGTTGGTGCCTTGCCGCGATACCACCCAGTATACCTTGCTGTCCCAGGCATCCTGGATCTTGTTGCGTCCCTTGACAGCATGATTCCGCAGGTAGACGCGTTCTCCTGCCGAAAGAGGAAGATCCTTGGCGCGACGATCGTACGCCACCTTGCGTGCATCAGCGGCATGTACAATCTGTGCACGGGCGAGTTCATAAGCGTGACGCAGCCTATCTTGGTGATGCTGCACCCAGTTGTCATCAGCAACTGGTGCATCGCCACAACCCAGGAGCAGATCAACTGGCATCCGGCTGTCACGACCGAACATCAGGTAATGGGGTGAATATCCCGTGCTGGCATGTGGCGTGATGTTGTACGCATGTACAACTTCTGGAAGAAATTCCGCCCAACGTCTCTTCTTTGTTGCCGGCAGTGTCTGCAGCAGATCGTGGAGTGTGCGGTTAAATCGCTCCACCTGACCGTTTCCCGCGGAGTGGTAGGGGGTCGTGTGTGATTTCTTTATGTCGTACAAGTGACACAACGAGTGGATGACAGCCGATTCGAAGGTCACTGTGGATGCGCAGGGGGATCCCATATGGCAAGAACCACCTCTGTACTAGTACCCGTGCCACAGTATCAGCTTTCTGGTTTCGTGTAGCTACGGCCACTGTGTATTTCGTAAACACATCGGTGATCACCAAAACGTTCTCACAGCCATCGGATGACGCTTCAAGCATGGTAAAATCGATGGCCAATACTTCGACTGGTTGCGTTGCAACCAGTCGACCAAGAGGTGTCCGTACAGTAGTGTGGGGCAACTTTGCGACAGTGCATCGAGCACACTTCTCCACCCACTGCTTCACGTCAGCCTGCATATTAGGCCAGTAGCAGCGGTTGCGAACAAGCATCTCAGTTCGATCCACCCGTTGGTGTCCAGCGTCATCATGCACACCTTTCAGCAGGCTGTTCTGAAGGCATTCAGGCAGCAGTAGTTGGTCCAGTGTATCACCCTGGGTTGTCACATTGCGTCGATAGAGAATGCCGTCTTTCTCAACAATGCGGTCCCACTGTTTCAACAGCGTCAATGTCCTTGCCGTCTCAGCAAGTCGTTCACTTCGGTCAGGTCAGCAATCACGGACTCGATATGATACCAATCTGCCAATTGTTGGGTCATTCGGCTGCATTTCTCTCATCTGCGATGACGGGATGCATGGTAGTGTACCACTCGATGGGAGGGCGGTACCGGTCACGTCAACCTGTGCAACAATTGGTTGTTGTATGCACTGCACGGCTGACTCCACCAAGTTCACACGCAACGTAGCTGGGAGTGCTGTTGATCGAGTCACTTCTTCGAAGCAACTACTCACGTTATCATCGTCCATTGGCACATCGTTGTGTGTTAGTCGTGATAGAGCATCAGCATTGGCATTGTGTCGAGCCGTACGATACCTGATGTCAAAATCGAATGGAGCCAATGCAGAAGCCCATCTCTGCTCCAAAGCAGGAAGTTTCGTCTTCTTCATCAAGTACGTCAACGGGTTGTTGTCTGTGAAGATGGTGAACTTGCTGCCTAGAAGATAGTCACGAAACTTCTCCGTCACTGCCCACATCAGCGCCAACAGCTCCAACTTCTTGGACGAATAGTTGGCAGCATTGCGTTCAGCCCCACGCAGCCCTCGACTGGCATATGCAATGATCCGCAGTCGCCCATCTTGTACTTGGCTCAACACTGTACCAAGTCCTCGGTCACATGCATCCGTCTCCACAACGAATGGCTTGGCGTAGTCTGCGAAGCCGAGCACTGGAGCACTGGTGAGGGTTTGTTTCAAGGTGTTGAAGGCAGTCTCACAATGCATGGTCCACCGATCCCCGAATCTCGCGTGGGCGCTCATCCTAGGTTTGCCTTTCGCATCCTGACACATCGATGTCACCAGTTGGTGTAGAGGGCTGGCAATGTGTCGAGGGGGTTGGCCAATTCGTCACATCAGAGATCTTGCTCGGATCCGTTGCAATGCCCTCTGCTGATATGCGATGACCCAGGTAGGTTACTTCGTCTCGGAAGAAAGAACACTTCTTCAATTCCAACTTGAGGCCATATTCCGCCAGTTTCGCAAACACAACATCGAGACGGCGTATGTGCTCGGAAATGTGTTCGGAGAAGACAAGGATGTCATCCAAGTAGCACAACAAGATGGTGTAGAGTTCGTTGCGGAATGCTGTTTGCATCAGACGCTGGAAAGTGGCCGGTGCATTGCACATGCCAAATGGCATACGTACAAACTCGTACAGTCCAAATGGTGTCGTAAATGCTGTTTTGTGCTGGTCTTCAGGGTGCATTCATACTTGGTTGTATGCCGACAGCAGGTCAAGTGTGGAGAACCAACGAGCTCCTTTCATGGCGTCCATCGATTCATCGATCCGAGGAAGTGGATGAGCGTCCTTGACCGTTTTCGCATTCAATGCTCGATAGTCACAGCACAGTCGGAGAGCTCCAGAGCGCTTCCGCACTAACACGATGGCACTGGCGTGGTCACTCTGACTCTCAACGATAGAGCCATTTCGCAGTAACTTCTGCAAATGTTCCTTCACCTCTTCAAGCTGCGTAGGCAATATTCGTCGGTATGGCATCACAACAGGAGTGTCGTCTGTTATGCGAATACGGTGCTGCACTGCATCAGTACACCCCAAATCATCATCAGATTTGGCGAAGACATTGGCATGGTGACAAAAGAGTTCCTCCACTTGTCGCAACTCATCACTTGTGCCTGGGAAGTCGGACAGATCGATAGGTGAGACTTGTGGCGCATCCATGTTGTCAGGTGACTTGGTGTTAAGTAACGGCTGGTTACTAACGACAATCTCACTGTTGTTCACATCGACGTGCAGGTCTCTAGTCCCCAAGATTTCTACGGGTCGCAGAATTCCAAGTCTGGTGCGTGGCTTTAACCACATGTCAGACTGGGTGGTGTTGATGACGGCCACAGGGAAGGTTCTGGTGCAGATGATAGCGGAAATGATTTGTGGATTTCCACCTTCGAGGGGCAATGGCTCCAGGATTGCTGTCGCACGGCCTCTCCCTCCAACTGCCTGCACGTAATAGGTGGACTGTGCAGGAACACAAACCGGGTACGCACTAGCAACACGTGCAAAACCGAGTGTCTCACTGGCAGCCGGTCCCTTCGTTCCCAATTCCCTCAGGCATGAGGTCATCTGGGGCACTGCTGAAAGCACGTTCGTGCCAATCAAGCCGGGCACTCTACGTCCATGGGAACGGTCACGTACTACCATCACAGCTCGGTTGTTCACCATGACACCAGACAACATAATGTCCGTCTCGAAATAGCCGAGGTACGGCAGCTCCAGCCCATCAGCGGCTCGAATTGTCAACCAATTCCGCACAGCGTGGAGCTGATGACCTCGTGGTTTGAAGACAGTCTACCGGTACACCTGCCATCATGACGCTGACAACTGGCGAGTCGCCAATGAAACGTTCCAATCCGTGAGTGGGCAGCACTTGATCTGGGACCACTTCGTTCACATCCGCCCCCAGGCCCCGACGGGAGGTGGACCCATTTAGTTTAAATGGGCCGGACGAACAGAGCGCTGGTACGCTCGACAGTCGCGCCGGATGTGTCCTCGTTTGTGGCAATGAAAGCATTCCACCCCACGTCCAGTCTCCTCAGCTCGCTGCCTCGATGCCCAGTCATTTGCCGTGGCTGACAGGATCTGCTGCTGTTGACTCAACACATCAGCGATCATTTGCTGTTGAGCAGGGAGTCCCTCTGCGAACAGCTTTCTCTGTGCAGCTAGCTCATCCCAGACTTTGGCCAGTGCATCAGGGGGCACCACATCACACTGGGCCACGCACACCCTGGCCTTCCTTGGGGCCGCTCCTTCCATTTCATCAGCCCACATCAGGGCCACTTTCCGGATCTCCAGGAACGTGCTGGCTGGCTTGCGTTCGATAAGGCGTTTCAACTCCCACCGAAGATGTGCGTCTTTCACGTTCTCGACTAGTTGCTCTCGCAACATCCTGTCACGGTATTCGGCAATTCCCGGTGACATCCTCTGCAGCCGGTCAACCAGCTCGACGAGCCCATGTGAAAATTCAGAGATCGTCTCTGAAATCTGTTGCCGTCGTTCATAGAAGGCGCGCAGTAGCTGCGAGGTGGAGCTTTTCTCACCAAATACCTCCTCCAGGGCCAAGAAGATCTTCTCAGCATCTCATCGCACCTCGTCTGATTGGCACCGCATCTCCAGCCGAGCTGCTCCATCCAGGTAGCTGACTGCAAAGTTCGCTGCAGTGCGTCCTTTCAAGCCCTGCACAATGATGCAGGACCTCGCCTCTTCCAGCCAATCCACCAGAGACATATCATTTGCCCCGCTGTAGTGGTGCAGCTTGCGTTCTCGCTGCACAACAACATTCGTCGCAGGCTGTGCAGCCTGCTCCCTCAGCTGCTGCAACTCCTGGTGATCTGTCTGCCAACGCTGTTGCAACGCCTCCAGTTCCCTCTGGAGATCCTCCATCCTGCCTTTCCCGGTTGTTGTTTATATAAAAAAAATTAAAAGAGGGCAAGAAATAAACAAATCATTTTGTTTGGCCTATCCCACTTCCGGACACCAAAATGTAAGCCCTGATTACTAATAAAAGTTCTAAATAGGCCACAGTAATAATAAGGAAGAGCTTATTTTTATTACTGTATACGAAATATAAGCAAAGTTATGTTATGAAGATATTAGAAAAAGACAAGAGTAATTCAGAATAATATAGTTTAATAACAATAAGAAAACAATCAATGATTTCACGTATATCACACACACTAATCTAATCTCAAAACAAACTAAAGTTTCTAAAACCGATGAAATAATACCCTAGGAGAACAACCGTCAACAACAATAACCGGTACTCGGCAGGATGGCCCTACTTTCCTGACAGCCGAGCCATAATCTGCATAATACAAAATACATAATTATTACCTGGGTGTCAATCACTCGATGTACAATAAAATTACTGCTGTCAAAACATTATACAGGGCATCTGACAGATTGGCAACAATTAACTTTTCAGTATCTCTACCATTCACTTTACCGTGGAGTACAAACCAGCTAGAGCTACACATAATTATACACTAATTATTCAAACGATTATTCAGACATTAATGGCAGTGGATTACAACAACCATCAACAACCTACAGTGCAAACAACTTAGTTGTGAACTGTCACTGACTTGGCCAAAATAGTGTCACTATCTAGCGACTAACTGTGGACCGAACGTCCATCTCTGGAAAGTAGTTAGTGGCACCATCTAGCAACTAACTGTGGACCGAACATCCACACCACCACCAAATAAATGCAAATTAACCTGTGCTGTGCAAATATACATCTACGGGACAGATGTCATCCAAGTCCAACATTAGAGTTGGTCACCATAGATAAAGATGTTCTCTAGAAACCTGGGTTCCGACCAAATAGTTAAATAAAATGCCTTGCATGATAATATCACCCACTATTCATGGTTTAGCGGGACGAACAACAGCTACAGTGAAGCATTACAACAAACAAACAAAGTATCAAGACTGCCACCCATAAGACACAAAGTCCAAGAGAAATATCAAGATTCGGCGACATAGCAAATAGTGCAATATTTCACCAACCTCTATTTAGGTATACGTTCAAACAAACTAGATCACAACAATGACAGGCGATACACATGTATGGCGGAATCACTAAAAACAGGGGCTGACCAACTGGAAACACGGGCTCTCCCGTGTCACGGTAAGTCTCGCATGGTACATTTCCATGTAATGTGTTTTTGTTTTAAAACATACAAGTACAATAAAGGTCATATGTTAAGATAAAATATAACAGGTCATACATGAAAGGCAAATTATAGCAATAGCCATGGCTGGTAAAATTTAAGACCAATTCACGTCACAAATCAGCGTAATACCAGTGACAGCACCTAGTGCAACATAATAAAAATGACCTTGTTACATCCTCCACTTCTTATGCTCATCCACAGTCTACTGTGATGAAGCTAAACAACACAAGTATCCAACAACTAAAAGGTCCTTCACATCACAATACCGTGATTGTTAGTCACTCTCTGCACACAGAGCGTGGTAAGTTCAACGGGTTAGAGTGCAACCCGGCCGTGGTACGTTGTGACCGCCGACGAGGTTGCTCCACGGTCATCTCGTCAGACGAGGACACTGGTGGCACTGAGTCCGGTGTCACCATACGTGGTGGCAATCTCAGAGGGAGTCTTCGAGGTGGTCTACGTTTGACTCGCGGGTCCACAGGCACGGAGCACATCCATAGTGTATTTGATGAATCACTTGAGCTGTCCGAGTCAACATCTGCAGCACTGGTTGGTGCACACGGCCACTTGCGAGGTCTCGGGCCCTCAGTAGGCTGTGTACACAGGCGAATCTCGGTTCGATTGACGGTGCGTGGTTCACCAAAACCATCGGCAGGCTCTACAACGTACACATGGTTGGTGCCTTGCCGCGATACCACCCAGTATACCTTGCTGTCCCAGGCATCCTGGATCTTGTTTTTTTCATGACAGCATGATTCCGCAGGTAGACGCGTTCTCCTGCCGAAAGAGGAAGATCCTTGGCGCGACGATCGTACGCCACCTTGCGTGCATCAGCGGCATGTACAATCTGTGCACGGGCGAGTTCATAAGCGTGACGCAGCCTATCTTGGTGATGCTGCACCCAGTTGTCATCAGCAACTGGTGCATCGCCACAACCCAGGAGCAGATCAACTGGCATCCGGCTGTCACGACCGAACATCAGGTAATGGGGTGAATATCCCGTGCTGGCATGTGGCGTGATGTTGTACGCATGTACAACTTCTGGAAGAAATTCCGCCCAACGTCTCTTCTTTGTTGCCGGCAGTGTCTGCAGCAGATCGTGGAGTGTGCGGTTAAATCGCTCCACCTGACCGTTTCCCGCGGAGTGGTAGGGGGTCGTGTGTGATTTCTTTATGTCGTACAAGTGACACAACGAGTGGATGACAGCCGATTCGAAGGTCACTGTGGATGCGCAGGGGGATCCCATATGGTAAGAACCACCTCTGTACTAGTACCCGTGCCACAGTATCAGCTTTCTGGTTTCGTGTAGCTACGGCCACTGTGTATTTCGTAAACACATCGGTGATCACCAAAACGTTCTCACAGCCATCGGATGACGCTTCAAGCATGGTAAAATCGATGGCCAATACTTCGACTGGTTGCGTTGCAACCATTCGACCAAGAGGTGTCCGTACAGTAGTGTGGGGCAACTTTGCGACAGTGCATCGAGCACACTTCTCCACCCACTGCTTCACGTCAGCCTGCATATTAGGCCAGTAGCAGCGGTTGCGAACAAGCATCTCAGTTCGATCCACCCGTTGGTGTCCAGCGTCATCATGCACACCTTTCAGCAGGCTGTTCTGAAGGCATTCAGGCAGCAGTAGTTGGTCCAGTGTATCACCCTGGGTTGTCACATTGCGTCGATAGAGAATGCCGTCTTTCTCAACAATGCGGTCCCACTGTTTCAACAGCGTCAATGTCCTTGCCGTCTCAGCAAGTCGTTCACTTCGGTCAGGTCAGCAATCACGGACTCGATATGATACCAATCTGCCAATTGTTGGGTCATTCGGCTGCATTTCTCTCATCTGTGATGACGGGATGCATGGTAGTGTACCACTCGATGGGAGGGCGGTACCGGTCACATCAACCTGTGCAACAATTGGTTGTTGTATGCACTGCACGGCTGACTCCACCAAGTTCACACGCAACGTAGCTGGGAGTGCTGTTGATCGAGTCACTTCTTCGAAGCAACTACTCACGTTATCATCGTCCATTGGCACATCGTTGTGTGTTAGTCGTGATAGAGCATCAGCATTGGCATTGTGTCGAGCCGTACGATACCTGATGTCAAAATCGAATGGAGCCAATGCAGAAGCCCATCTCTGCTCCAAAGCAGGAAGTTTCGTCTTCTTCATCAAGTACGTCAACGGGTTGTTGTCTGTGAAGATGGTGAACTTGCTGCCTAGAAGATAGTCACGAAACTTCTCCGTCACTGCCCACTTCAGCGCCAACAGCTCCAACTTCTTGGACGAATAGTTGGCAGCATTGCGTTCAGCCCCACGCAGCCCTCGACTGGCATATGCAATGATCCGCAGTCGCCCATCTTGTACTTGGCTCAACACTGTACCAAGTCCTCGGTCACATGCATCCGTCTCCACAACGAATGGCTTGGCGTAGTCTGCGAAGCCGAGCACTGGAGCACTGGTGAGGGTTTGTTTCAAGGTGTTGAAGGCAGTCTCACAATGCATGGTCCACCGATCCCCGAGTCTCGCGTGGGCGCTCATCCTAGGTTTGCCTTTCGCATCCTGACACATCGATGTCACCAGTTGGTGTAGAGGGCTGGCAATGTGTCGAGGGGGTTGGCCAATTCGTCACATCAGATATCTTGCTCGGATCCGTTGCAATGCTCTCTGCTGATATGCGATGACCCAGGTAGGTTACTTCGTCTCGGAAGAAAGAACACTTCTTCAATTCCAACTTGAGGCCATATTCCGCCAGTTTCGCAAACACAACATCGAGACGGCGTATGTGCTCGGAAATGTGTTCGGAGAAGACAAGGATGTCATCCAAGTAGCACAACAAGATGGTGTAGAGTTCGTTGCGGAATGCTGTTTGCATCAGACGCTGGAAAGTGGCCGGTGCATTGCACATGCCAAATGGCATACGTACAAACTCGTACAGTCCAAATGGTGTCGTAAATGCTGTTTTGTGCTGGTCTTCAGGGTGCATTCATACTTGGTTGTATGCCGACAGCAGGTCAAGTGTGGAGAACCAACGAGCTCCTTTCATGGCGTCCATCGATTCATCGATCCGAGGAAGTGGATGAGCGTCCTTGACCGTTTTCGCATTCAATGCTCGATAGTCACAGCACAGTCGGAGAGCTCCAGAGCGCTTCCGCACTAACACGATGGCACTGGCGTGGTCACTCTGACTCTCAACGATAGAGCCATTTCGCAGTAACTTCTGCAAATGTTCCTTCACCTCTTCAAGCTGCGTAGGCAATATTCGTCGGTATGGCATCACAACAGGAGTGTCGTCTGTTGTGCGAATACGGTGCTGCACTGCATCAGTACACCCCAAATCATCATCAGATTTGGCGAAGACATTGGCATGGTGACAAAAGAGTTCCTCCACTTGTCGCAACTCATCACTTGTGCCTGGGAAGTCGGACAGATCGATAGGTGAGACTTGTGGCGCATCCATGTTGTCAGGTGACTTGGTGTTAAGTAACGGCTGGTTACTAACGACAATCTCACTGTTGTTCACATCGACGTACAGGTCTCTAGTCCCCAAGATTTCTACGGGTCGCAGAATTCCAAGTCTGGTGCGTGGCTTTAACCACATGTCAGACTGGGTGGTGTTGATGACGGCCACAGGGAAGGTTCTGGTGCAGATGATAGCGGAAATTATTTGTGGATTTCCACCTTCGAGGGGCAATGGCTCCAGGATTGCTGTCGCGCGGCCTCTCCCTCCAACTGCCTGCACGTAATAGGTGGACTGTGCAGGAACACAAACCGGGTACGCACCAGCAACACTTGCAAAACCGAGTGTCTCACTGGCAGCCGGTCCCTTCGTTCCCAATTCCCTCAGGCATGAGGTCATCTGGGGCACTGCTGAAAGCACGTTCGTGCCAATCAAGCCGGGCACTCTACGTCCATGGGAACGGTCACGTACTACCAACACAGCTCGGTTGTTCACCATGACACCAGACAACATAATGTCCGTCTCGAAATAGCCGAGGTACGGCAGCTCCAGCCCATCAGCGGCTCGAATTGTCAACCAATTCCGCACAGCGTGGAGCTGATGACCTCGTGGTTTGAAGACAGTCTACCGGTACACCTGCCATCATGACGCTGACAACTGGCGAGTCGCCAATGAAACGTTCCAATCCGTGAGTGGGCAGCACTTGATCTGGGACCACTTCGTTCACATCCGCCCCCAGGCCCCGACGGGAGGTGGACCCATTTAGTTTAAATGGGCCGGACGAACAGAGCGCTGGTACGCTCGACAGTCGCGCCGGATGTGTCCTCGTTTGTGGCAATGAAAGCATTCCACCCCACGTCCAGTCTCCTCAGCTCGCTGCCTCGATGCCCAGTCATTTGCCGTGGCTGACAGGATCTGCTGCTGTTGACTCAACACATCAGCGATCATTTGCTGTTGAGCAGGGAGTCCCTCTGCGAACAGCTTTCTCTGTGCAGCTAGCTCATCCCAGACTTTGGCCAGTGCATCAGGGGGCACCACATCACACTGGGCCACGCACACCCTGGCCTTCCTTGGGGCCGCTCCTTCCATTTCATCAGCCCACATCAGGGCCACTTTCCGGATCTCCAGGAACGTGCTGGCTGGCTTGCGTTCGATAAGGCGTTTCAACTCCCACCGAAGATGTGCGTCTTTCACGTTCTCGACTAGTTGCTCTCGCAACATCCTGTCACGGTATTCGGCAATTCCCGGTGACATCCTCTGCAGCCGGTCAACCAGCTCGACGAGCCCATGTGAAAATTCAGAGATCGTCTCTGAAATCTGTTGCCGTCGTTCATAGAAGGCGCGCAGTAGCTGCGAGGTGGAGCTTTTCTCACCAAATACCTCCTCCAGGGCCAAGAAGATCTTCTCAGCATCTCCTCGCACCTCGTCTGATTGGCACCGCATCTCCAGCCGAGCTGCTCCATCCAGGTAGCTGACTGCAAAGTTCGCTGCAGTGCGTCCTTTCAAGCCCTGCACAATGATGCAGGACCTCGCCTCTTCCAGCCAATCCACCAGAGACATATCATTTGCCCCGCTGTAGTGGTGCAGCTTGCGTTCTCGCTGCACAACAACATTCGTCGCAGGCTGTGCAGCCTGCTCCCTCAGCTGCTGCAACTCCTGGTGATCTGTCTGCCAACGCTGTTGCAACGCCTCCAGTTCCCTCTGGAGATCCTTCATCCTGCCTTTCCCGGTTGTTGTTTATATAAAAAAAATTAAAAGAGGGCAAGAAATAAACAAATCATTTTGTTTGGCCTATCCCACTTCCGGACACCAAAATGTAAGCCCTGATTACTAATAAAAGTTCTAAATAGGCCACAGTAATAATAAGGAAGAGCTTATTTGTATTACTGTATACGAAATATAAGCAAAGTTATGTTATGAAGATATTAGAAAAAGACAAGAGTAATTCAGAATAATATAGTTTAATAACAATAAGAAAACAATCAATGATTTCACGTATATCACACACACTAATCTAATCTCAAAACAAACTAGTTTCTAAAACCGATGAAATAATACCCTAGGAGAACAACCGTCAACAACAATAACCGGTACTCGGCAGGATGGCCCTACTTTCCTGACAGCCGAGCCATAATCTGCATAATACAAAATACATAATTATTACCTGGGTGTCAATCACTCGATGTACAATAAAATTACTGCTGTCAAAACATTATACAGGGCATCTGACAGATTGGCAACAATTAACTTTTCAGTATCTCTACCATTCACTTTACCGTGGAGTACAAACCAGCTAGAGCTACACATAATTATACACTAATTATTCAAACGATTATTCAGACATTAATGGCAGTGGATTACAACAACCATCAACAACCTACAGTGCAAACAACTTAGTTGTGAACTGTCACTGACTTGGCCAAAATAGTGTCACTATCTAGCGACTAACTGTGGACCGAACGTCCATCTCTGGAAAGTAGTTAGTGGCACCATCTAGCAACTAACTGTGGACCGAACATCCACACCACCACCAAATAAATGCAAATTAACCTGTGCTGTGCAAATATACATCTACGGGACAGATGTCATCCAAGTCCAACATTAGAGTTGGTCACCATAGATAAAGGTGTTCTCTAGAAACCTGGGTTCCGACCAAATAGTTAAATAAAATGCCTTGCATGATAATATCACCCACTATTCGTGGTTTAGCGGGACGAACAACAAAGCTACAGTGAAGCATTACAACAAACAAACAAAGTATCAAGACTGCCACTCATAAGACACAAAGTCCAAGAGAAATATCAAGATTCGGCGACATAGCAAATAGTGCAATATTTCACCAACCTCTATTTAGGTATACGTTCAAACAAACTAGATCACAACAATGACAGGCGATACACATGTATGGCGGAATCACTAAAAACAGGAGCTGACCAACTGGAAACACGGGCTCTCCCGTGTCACGGTAAGTCTCGCATGGTAAATTTCCTCGTAATGTGTTTTTGTTTTAAAACATACAAGTACAATATAGGTCATATGTTAAGATAAAATATAACAGGTCATACATGAAAGGCAAATTATAGCAATAGCCATGGTTGGTAAAATTTAAGACCAATTCACGTCACAAATCAGCGTAATACCAGTGACAGCACCTAGTGCAACATAATAAAAATGACCTTGTTACATATATAAGGAATAGTTTCATCAAGTTCCAGTGTGTTCCTTTTAGCGAGACTTACATATCCTCTTCGTTCATGCCTACGTGTGGCACATATACCCTATATATATATATATATATATATATATATATATACAGGGCACATCAGCAGACTACGAGTTAACCGATGGACTTCGCGTATCACAACCTAGAGACCTTACAAAGGGAAACGATCTAGAGGAAGACCGGCGAGACGGTGGAGAGACGAACTGGACGAGTACTGGAAGGGCACCATCTGGCAGAGGATAGCGCAAAACAGGCACATTTGGAAACTATATGCTGAGGTCTTCGCCCAACCACGGGATACTATGGCTGCACAATGATAATGATGATATAAGGATTGCACAAGAACTCGCCAGTTCCCCCAGTCTGGGTCTTTCCTTGCTGTTATGCCCGATATCAGCCAAATAACCTCTAGTTATTCCATTGTGCTTCGCCACGTTGTTCTTGGTCTACCGCTCAATTTTCATCCGCCATACAGGTCAAAGCTGTTTTGGCAAGCAGACCGCTGTCTATTCGGTAGACAGATCTAAGCAACTGCCACCTTCTCGTTTTCAGAATGAGGCATTTGTTTTCTTGTTTGTTCATGTATGGTACTGTAGATGGTCTCAGGCCAATACAGCCTCGGTATCTTTGAGGTGTGAAAACAGGAAACTATGTTGGTATCTTAAAGGAAATAAAAATAAGGCATTAGCTAAAATCCTTTTTCCATGTGTACACAAAGTTTAACATTGTATGTAACATTTGACAACATTAAAAAAATACAGAAAAATACATTTGTAGCATAAATTCGATTTTAAGCCCGTCTGTGAAGCGATTCCCGCGGAAAATGAAATTTTAATGAGCTACGCGATCACGTGGTATCGTGACGTCACTTATGACGCACTCGCATCAGGCCGACCCTTTCCACGCATTCAGAGCATGTTTACAAGGATAGCTTTTGGGTCGAAACGAGCGTTAGAACGAGTTATTGTGCAATATTCCGACGTAATACAAACACTAGTCATCATAGAGGAACAAACATTTATCTTACGGTTCCACATGAATCGAATTTTATTCAAAACAACGAATACGAATAGGCCTGCAAGTCGACTAGGTTTCGCCGAGCTTGGCGGCAAGGCTTGGGCTCGTTTTCAGAATAATTATATCGAATGCAACCAACGGGAAATAATCTACACCAATAAACATACATAGCAAACATATATTGTATCCAGCTACATAAAGTAACGTATATAATCTCATAATAGCACTAGAATATCGATATATGAAGGAGTTGTACAATTTATCATAACAACTTAAATCAGTCAAACACTTTCCGTTGCTCTCGCTGGCTCAGTGGGTAGGCGCGTTGGTTATTTATCATTTATTTTACAATCGGGCGACGCCGGTTCAATCATGAGAGCATGCAAAACTTTTATTTTCTTTACACTTTTTATGTTTATGTTTTCACGAAGTAATATAAACAAAATCATTTTATACTATAATGCACTGTTTGTAAATATTTTTTTATTTTTGTAGTAATTATTTCTTCGCCACAAAAATGAAAATATGGTCATTATATATAACGATGTTTCTAAATTGTATTTATCCAGACATATCTCAATCTGTTTTCTTATATATAATTACAATATATTACCGTACAATATATTCACAATTAATAAATTATATATCCATTACATTATATTTGTTTGGATAAATAAAATTTAGAAATATCGTTATATAATGACCATATTTTCATTTTTGTGGCGAATAAATAGTTACTACAAAAATAAAAATTATTTACAAACAGTGCATTATAGTATAACATGATTTTGTTTACATTACTTCGTGAAAACATAAACAAAAAAAGTGTACAGAAAATCAAAGGTTTGCATGGTGTCAGGATTGAACCTGCGTCGCCCGATTGTAAAATAAATGACAAGTAATCAACGCACCTACCCACTGAGCTAGCGGGACCAACGGAAAGTCTCTGACTGATTTAAGTTGTTATAATAAATTGTACAACTCCGTCATATATCGATATTTTAGTGATATTATGAGATTATACACGTTACTTTATGTAGCTGGATACAATATATGTTTGCTATGTATGTTTATTGGTGTAGATTATCTCCCGTTGGTTGCATTCGATATAATTATTCTGAAAACGAGCCCAAGCCTTGCCGCCAAGCTCGGCGAAACCTAGTCGACTTGTAGGCCCATTTGCATTCGTTGTTTTGAATAAAATTCGATTCATGTGGAACCGTATGATAACTGCTTGTTCCTCTATGATGACTAGTGTTTCTATTACGTCGGAATATTGCACAATAACTCGTTCTGACGCTCGTTTCGACCCAAAAGCTATACTTATAAACATGCTCTGTATGCATGGAAAGGGTCGGCCTGATGCGAGTTTGAGTCATAAGTGATGTCACATCTCGGCATCCCAAAAAGCGCGCCAAAAATATGCATATTCGAAAATGTCCGGATGCACACCATAAAATGTGGAATTTCTAATTTATTGAATTTTTTTGATTTTTTGGCTTGGTGGACGTGGAAATAGATAGCAGGATGTAATATAACATGAATTCGAGCAATAGATGTTTTTATTCCCTTTAATATTATCCGCCGCACCACCGGCATACTGAGTATAGGAACATGGATCGGACATTGCTTTCGTAGGTTTTGTTTGTTGATGTTTTGTATGGATTACCCATACTGGTGATACCTATAGGGGTTGTAATTTTGCAAACGCAAAACTTTATCCAGTCGTATATTTGTTTCCTCTTCTGCGCTTCCTTGGAGATTGAAGTTACTGCCTAGCTAAGAGAACTTGTTGACTTGTAAATAATATCGTCTCGGTAATTATTGAATACGACGGGTTGCTCTGTTAAAATGCTGTTTGTCAATACGGTTGTCTTCTTAACATCCATTAGCAGGCCATTGGAACTATAGCTTGCTGCTCTGGATGGCTCTGTACTGGGTCTCGATTGTCAGCTGGCAAAACGAGGTCATCTGCACAAATTATATTGTCGAATGAATAGCGAAAGTTCCAACTGATGCCTGTCCGCTGTTGATTGTTCATATTTCTGTTGCCCAGTCGATGGCTAGAGTGAAGATAAAAACTGACATGACATACTTACTGGAAGCCGGTGTACTGGTCTGGATGGAGGTTCTGGTCTGAGAGTAAGTTTCGGTTCCGTTTTGTGTATTGCGCATGCTCGCGCAAGCGCAGTACATCAAAATCGACCAACTGTGAGCTACGTGACCTCAGGTGACCGATCAACTTTGACCCTTGCTCGATGCACTCGGTGACTGAGATATACAATTAATCATTTTTCGTTTGCTGTAGCGACCGTTACTCCACCGACCTATTTGCCCCCTACGTTGCTGAACAGGATCGTACATCTGCGTGTGACCACTGTCTACAGGCACATTAGTTAGTATCAGCTAGTTCACATATCTTTTGTTGAGAAAATACCTGTGATGCAGCGGGAGAAAATAGGAGATGAGTACCGACGGTACATGACTTGCATAAGGCATTACCTAGTCACAAAAAAGCACTTGGTGTGTGAAAAGCGAATGCGCAATGCTGTTTTGAAAGCTACGCAGCATGGCAAATATCTAGGTACGTGGATATCTGTCGATCAGTGTCCGCCATCTTTGTTCCAAATACGTGCTTCCGGGGTCTCACTTGGCGTTGAGGGCATCCCCACAAGGAGCGCTCTGTGACTGGCTTTTGGAGCAGAAAATCCCAGTGATTCACTGGATATGACGTAGTTGGGATATTTATTGACTGCTGCGTTTATGATTTGTTCAAATCCGACAATTATTTAGCCTTGGACGCTTTTCTGAAAACCAGTCCCCATTTCAACACAAAATAAAACTGTGATAAACTCTATAGGCGGTAATGAAAGGTATATAGACATAAAATATAGGTTTTTATCTCATAACTGGCGAAGTTTTAAAACGATCTTATGTTGCGAAGTGGTTTGTCAGCTTGCGGTATCTTGAGATGCAGCAGCGTCGATGCGTCATGGCAAATGAAAATGTTTGCACCATCTCTGCTGATTTAAACATGTTTATATTGTAGAAATCATATATTTTATGTTTTGTGCAGCTGTAGTTATGATCTAGGACATTAGAAATATGAGTTTAATTGCCAGATGATTGACCATAAAGCAGATGATTGTGGATTTATGACCGGTTCTTTTCGTCGCTAAAACACGCATTCAGGTCATGTGACCAATTTCTCTAAATCTGATTGGCTCTGGTTCAATGTTTACAAACAAATCACCATGTGCTCTTATGGGTGTGATGCAGAGGAAGTGTTTTTACTTTAAGGAAAGAGAATTATTTAGCATTTCAGGTGGAATTTCATTTAAGCCAAACTTGTTAGCTTTGCATATCTATTGAATTGTTATATATTTCTAAAAAATATTGTTTCGTTTTCATGATGTATAGATGCCTCCAAAGAAGAAGTTCTGTGGAGGGCCACCTGGTAGTGGTACCCATGTTGGTATTGAAAAAGCAGCATATTCTGGATAATTTCTCAACTCTTCCAAAGGTTGATGATCTTTGTAATGGATACATACTATACTTGTATATTACCCCGGGTGTGTGTAGCAGAGCCAAGACAGAGAGACAATTGCGAGCACATTTTCCATCAATCTATGTTGAACAAGGCTCAAACACCTTAAATAATGTAATTCAGAGAACTGTATCACAAACTATAGACATTAAGTTAAAAAAACTTAGTGATTTAAATGAATTAATCACATTTTCGTCCATATGCAATCAGAAGTTTGACTTGCACATTGACATTTCTCAGGAAATCCAACCAAGTACCAGCCATACTAGCATTGAACAGCCCACTTCTCATCGTTGTCATCAAATACTCTGTTCATTCAAAACAACTAAGCAAGAACAGCTATTTGGCTTTGAAAGGTAAAAACAACTGCATTTTGTATATTACTGATTCATTTTTAGGATAGTTTCTATAATTTCAGGTGTGGACTGGGAAGAACTTTGGAAACAACACCTCAAAAGCAGCACTGTTATTGGATTTCTTTCAGATTTTAGCTATGAAAGTGACTAACTTAACCCTGGACAGCTGTAATTAATATTATTAACACTAATTAATTAATACTTGTATCTTATATTGCAGTTTTGATTAGATCATTTGAAAGAACTAATTACCCTATATCTTCATTCCAAATTTTATGAAGATATCTTTGTTATTAAGGAAGTTACATGCTTTTTTGAGGAAAAAGTCACATTTTCGGTCACACAGCTGTAATGCAAATGTATGTATTTAGTAGGACTAAAACAAAGGCCGATTCCTGAAACAAAAAACTAATAACTCCTTTAATATTCAACATAATTAAGTGATTTTGGTATCATTGTTTATGTCTTTTAAAGCTCTTTTCATCAGTGTTGTTTGTTTAGACATTGGTCAAGCTTGAAATTTTTGTCCACATACCTAAAATATCAAGTAGACGGTGAGTAGACAGTCCAGCCCCAGGGCCAGGCCAATAGTCTGTAGCCTAGCGTATAGTATACTATGCCATAACACAGTCTATTAATATGGGTCTTTTAAATTATATAGATGTCAGAATAGGGGCGTATGTTTTTGACAAAAGTATGATTATGAAACGATGGCTGGACGCAATGCCAATGACGTGGCTATTAATACAGCTGCTCTGCAGGCCCACTGTTTATTACCTAGAATGGTTATTATTCTTATCTTTCTGTGGGTTGTACCTCTTGATTTCCTGAAACATAAATAAATATTCCTTTGACAAAACAGACACCCATGGCAGTCATTACAGGTTGGTGGTTATTTATTGGCAAATATTAATAAAAATTGCACTAAACCTAAGATGTCAAAAGGCTTCAGTCTTATATGACCAAATATACTGCTAGTATGTCACTACTTTGTGTCACATAAAATTTACATTCCATGCCCATGGGAGCCAAACCTTAATACACTGGCCCCCACGATAAGTGCTACTTGAAATTAGTTAATTGTGAATTCTATTTTGTGAATATTCTTTCAGCTGAAATTATTAACGCTATTAAACAATCGTTTTACCTAAAAATGTATAGGCCTAGCCTAGGGGCCTACCACTAAAATGTACACCAGCCTAAATACCAATGTACTTGACCATATATAGTGCAATTAATGAATTAAATAGATTAATAAATCATGGACAATCACTCGCTATCAGTATTGCATTTAGCACAGGTACTTACATTGTTATTGTCACACTGTACTGTACTGTATTTGTGTATGAATAGTTATATTTTCTTTCTCAGAAGTAGACACAGTGACACATAAGCTTATTGACAGTGTGTGGGAATACTGTTATATGATAGTAAGGAATTTACTAATTAATTGTATCATACTGACTTGGTACGCTTTGTAGTGTTAAATTGTATCAAGTGAATTATGACATTCTCTGCATAGGTTGCTCAGGCCCTTATCACTAGAATTTAGACCCCTACTGCCCTAGGCTATGGCAGTGCAGCATCAGGTAACTTGTGTTGGTAATTTCATCCATCATTTATGTAGTAAGCTTTACTGATAAATTGTAACAAGTGAACAATACTATTTTGCAGCATCTGCAAATTTAGTAAATGGCCTTTATTAAAAGAGACTAAAACACCTATTGCTTGAATTTATGTTATATTACATCCTACTATCTATTTCCACGTCCACCAAGCAAAAAAAAAATTCAATAAATTAGAAATTCCACATTTTATGCTGTACATCCGGACATTTTCGAATATGCATATTTTTGGCGCGCTTTTCGGGATGCCGAGATGTGACGTCACTTATGACTCAAACTCGCATCAGGCCGACCCTTTCCATGCATTCAGACCATGTTTACAAGTATAGCTTTTGGGTCGAAACGAGCGTCAGAATGAGTTATTGTGCAATTTTCTGACGTAATACAAACACTAGTCATCATAGAGGAACAAGCAGTTATCTTACGGTTCCACATGAATCCAACTTTATTCAAAACAACGTATGCGAATGGGCCTACAAGTCGACTAGGTTTCGCCGAGCTTGGGCTCGTTTTCAGAATAATCATATCGAATGCAACCAATGGGAGATAATCTACACCGATAAACATACATAGCAAACATATATTGTATCCAGCTACATAAAGTAACGTGTATAATCTCATAATATCACTAGAATATCGATATATGAAGGAGTTGTACAATTTATCATAGCAACTTAAATCAGTCAGAGAACTTCTCGTGTGATGTGTCATCCGTAGTCTCGTGTGATGTGACATCCGTAGTCTCGTGTGATGTGACATCCGTAGTCTCGTGTTATATCTCGGTCATAGTCTCGTCTCTTGTTTCGTCCGTACTCTCGTGTGATGTGTCATCCGTAGTCTCGTGGCATATCTCGGCCATAGTCTCGTCTCTTGTCTCGTGGCGTATCTCGTCCATAGTCTCGTGTGATGTGACATCCGTAGTCTCGTGATATATCTCGGTCATAGTTTCGTCTCTTGTCTCGTCGGTACTCTCGAGTGATGTTACATCCGTAGTCTCGTGTGATGTGTCATCCATAGTCTCGTCTCTTGTCTCGTCGGTACTCTCGTGTGATGTGTCATCCATAGTCTCGTGACATATCTCGGTTATAGTCTCGTCTCTTGTCTCGTCGGTGCTCTCGTGTGATGTGTCATCCGAAGTCTCATAACATATCTCTTGTCTCGTCCGTACTCTCGTGAAGTTGTCTTGTCTCTTGTCTCGTCAGTACTCTCGTGTGATGTGTCATCCGTAGTCTCGTGTGATGTGTCTATGTATGTATCTATATAGTGTAAGACTATTAGTAAGGTTCCCAACATATGCTTTGCATTACACTATGAAAAAGACACAAGATGAGGTTTGCACAGTTTATTACAACACAAACGTATTTATATGTCACGCTCCATAACTAAAAGAACCAGAGACTAGACATTGATACAGAGTCTTGCAAAGTTTAATCGTGTACAAGACAAAAGAAAGTTGTTTACAGGTCACCCTCCATTACTGTCAGAACCATTTGTTTCATAGTGTTTCGCCACTGTTTCGAAACGGCTTCTTGCAACCAAGTATTGATATTACACAACTGTTCGACTGTTACGTCGGATAGTTTCACACCGGCATCTAACAAAACACTTTTACAAATTTACTAGGATGGTCTATCTCGCAACCGCGGCACTGTCGTCTTGAGAGTTCAAAGATGCTACATGCTATGTGACGTGCAAGCGTCTTCTTCATTTCGGTCACAGGGAAATCAATGGTACACATCGAACAGATAGGCTCTCCAGCCTCGTGGTAGAGGTCTCCGATACATAGACGTTTTGGTAGTCGTTGAAGTGATGGTAGGAGGGAAAGTTGTGACATGCGCAGGAGCGGAAGTTGTGACATGGGCAGTATCAGTGAAAGTTCTGACATCGGCAGGAATGGTCGAAGTTGTCATATCGGTCGTGTCGACAGAAGTTGTCACGAACGGTCGGCTAATTGGTTCGTCTAAGTTGGTGTCGTTGAAGGCTGCAGGTGCGTGGAAGTTGGGTGTTTTGAGGATGACGTTAGCCACAGTACTATCGTGGTACAACGGTGATGGTAGTCGGTTGACAGATGGTAACTGTAGTCGGTTGCCAGTTCCCGCGATATGTGGAGAAGAAGCAGAAATAGCGACAGTTGTAGCAATGGGCTCGTTTTCTTGTCGCTGAAACAGTAACGAGATAAGCTTAATAATGAGTGGTCAACTGGTATGTATAAGAGAAATATAATATTATGTTCTTTGTAGCAGGCTTTGACTTAGAACAAGACCTGAATAACATTTGAACACTATGATAAATTGAAACTTACTATTATCTCTTCAAGTTGTTCTTTACGTCGCCGCTGTTTATCTTGCTTCCTTTGGCAGCAGCCCTGCTTCACATGAGCGGGCCAATTCCCTTTATACTTGAAGGTACTGCCACACATGCAGCAGGCATAACGAGGCAAAAGCTTCCGACGTTTCGTCGGAGGTGAAGACGTCGGGTTGATGGTTGGATTGGTTGACTGAGCTGGTGACGAAATTGTTTTGGTCGTCGAACTGGTCGTCGAACTGGTCGTCGAACTGGTCGTTGAACTGGTCGCTGGTTGTTGGTCCGGATTGATTGTCGGGGTCGAGAAGTCGAGTGGGCCCGTAGCCGGAGAAGGCTGCGCCTTCGGTAGCAAACTCTCTTGTCGGACGTTATCACTAGTCATGTTGTTCATCTTCCAAAATGTAAGATATAATGACCACAAAAATCAGACGCAGGCCTTTTATAACAGTTCGACAGAAGATAATGGTCACGTGGGCGTGCCGAAAGATCTCGGATTGTAGAAAATTCAAAAAGCACGGACTGCTGAGTAGAATGTACACAAGCGCGGACTGCAGAGTAGTTATTTAGTTCACAACTTATCTAACAGGGGTGCTTTCAGTTGATGATGATATATCCACCAGGAGTAAGCACTTGAGAAAAACAACAGACACGAATATTTGCAGTACTCATATGTGGTTCGCCCACTTGGCCACTAGGGGATGATGTTTGTGCTTCCTGATCTATCCGTCAGGAGGCTCTATTGCACGCAAGCGTGCAAGAGACACGAATTTGGGCAGTACTCCTACATTTAGTTCACAACTTGTCCGTTAGGTGGCACCACTTGCAGTTCATGGCCTACCGACCAGAATAAATTTAGTTCAAAAAAATCCGCCAGGTGGCGCTAATGGTCCAGCCAAGACGCACGAATTTGGGCAGTACTCGAACATTTCGTTTACAACTTGTCCGTCAGGTGGCACCACTTGTATAGTTAGTTCACACAAAAATCCGATAGGTGGCGCCAATGGTCAAACCATTTTAGTTCACCAAAAATCCGCTGGGCGCTACTGATCAAACCATTTAGTTTCAAAAAAATTCGCCGTGTGGAGCTGTTTTACTTCACGATCTATCCGACAGGTGGCGCAACTTCGCGCAACGTGACCTTTGACCTTGACCTGCATCCGGGTGTTTGACCTACATCCGGGTATTTGACCTTGACCTACATCCGGGTACTTTGCTCTTGCTCCACTCATACTCACTCGTACGCGGTACACCACGCCTATTACTACTCATATGAATTGCTTGGACTAAATGACACAAGCCAGTACCTGTTGAATTCTTGGGAAAATTTTATATGCAAATGTGTAAAATTCTTATAAACTAGATGACAGATTCAGATGATTCATTTGCATGTTGCCTTCATCATTTTAGCAAAATGGGCAAAAGCTGTCGTTATTTTGGATGCGATATCCCAGCTACGTAAAACCTGTACAGTGTGGAATTAATGGTTTGATGAGGCGTTGCAGTTAAAATATATGATGCATATTCATGATGTGTTTCCTGTAGTTTGTGAAAATGAGAGTTTGAGTGCCTACAGTGTGGTCTGAAGTGTAAGTTCTACTAATAACGCCTACTATTAAAACTGCTATGGTAATAATACCGTATGGAAACCTAACAAGTTTTTAAAAAAATTGCAAAAGTAGATTATTTATGTGTTCCGGTGATGTGATGTTGGGCGTTCAATTCATGCGTCACATCAAGTTAAAGGGAAACATCAGGTTTGGCATTTAAGAGTTACACATAATCTGAATTGCACGGAGAGTGGCATTGTTATAGAGTCGCCGAATTTGTGTTTGTGCTAAATTTAAATAACTGCTAAAAGCGTTACGTCCACATGGTGCACAGTGTGGAAGTATGGCAGTCGTTACACGTGTAACTCTGAACCGATGGAAATACGAGAAACCAACATATGAGCTGTCATATTCACACATGTCGAGGAAACAGGGCCATTCGACTCGTCAACGCAGCATAAAAGTGAAATAAGCCCTAGGCGCGTATTGGTGAAGCATCTGTGGCGTGTCTCTATGTCAGCCGTTGGGAACTGAGATATCACTGGACTTTCCCAGTTTAAAAATAAATTCTGAGTAAACTACAGTCGTGATATTGTTGATTGTAGTTGCAAATGGTTCGACTGCAATAACTCTTAGGTGTAAAGGTCCATCCAATTACATTTTTGTAATATAGCCGCTCCCTGCATGTTTTATATACATACGTAGCCTATGTATTACGGACGGATCCCGTTGACTTCGGATTTCTCCGGTGCTGGTCGGGGCAGATAATAAACGACGGCCATGTTTCGTTCAGTCTGGTAAATGGTGTTTCATTTAAAAGCAGCAATCATACAATTTTGTTTCTCCTTAGCTATGTTCTTGCCATTTAGTGGTATCCGATTAAATCGATTATAATTTCAGCATGTAACGTACGTTTGTATATAACCAATAACTTGCTTTTGTTAAATCGGTCGGTTTTGATTTATTTTAGTTCAGATTGAAGCATAACTTTGCTAGACTTTCAGCACAGACCCTACGTAGTATGTTGTGTAGTTCTCGATTGACACTGGTGCGGCGCAGTGGAAAGTGGAAGGTCAAACTACCACACCCCTGCGACCTTCAGCGATAGCGACGTAGACGAACCGTGTTGTCGACTATTCACGGCATCTGGCAGCCGACCACTCGCGCCGTATGTCAGCCAACCATCCTTACCGCGTGTTAGCCGATCACACACACTGTCTACACACAACGTACCGCAAATGGAGAAACGTCTATACGAGTTGGTGGGTCAATGGCATAGAGACGAAGATGTGATGGACATGTCTATATGGTTTAGTGGATCAGCTTCTTTCCTGTTGAATTTTAACTCGTGCCGAGTCGAAGCATACGGTTGGGTTTTTAAGTGTGTTCAACACGCTTGTCATTAAAGAAAGGCAATGGTTAATGAAGATGCCGGATCCGGACAAAGTATCAAAGAAGCAAGGTCAGCGTACATAGCGAAACGGAGAAGTAGGGCCATCAGGAATACGAGAAGAGCATCCGAGTGGAACGCGATTCGGGTCGATTGTAAGCGTAAGTTGTTTACGACCTCGAAAGAGTTGAGAGAGGGCTTGCTGGCTACCGGAAACGTTGAACTTGTGGAGTGGGTGCCGTCGAAAGAAGGTTTTTTGGGGGTCGGCTGCGGTGGTAAAAAAGTTTGAAAAGTTATTGATTGACGTGCGTAATGAAATCTGAATATAAAATAGTATAGATATGACCACCCGTCCTGTGCGAAAGACTTTCCTGTCATTTAAATGAAGACGTTAGCACGTCGCACAACAAGTAGCCTCCTTAAGCTTTTAAAACTACACACAAACGAGACAATGGACGAGATAAAGACCGAGTCAATGGGCAAGACATTAGACAAGACAACAGGCCAGACGACGGATGAGATAACAGACAACAGACGAGACAACATACGACACAACAGACGAGACATTGTATGAGACTACGGACGGGACAACAGACGAGAAGGGGATATTCTTGCGACTCAGTCAACATACTGTAACTTATATAGGTATTGCTATATTCACGTCGCTGATTTGTTAGCGTATGAACGCGTGGACGTCGTAAATTCTTCCCAGCTTAGTACATTACTGAGGTAATTTTATAAAACGTTTTGCTGACCAAAACTATAGACTTGTACAACTGTCGTATTCACATGCAGATCAGGTTGTGTTGGGTACCAGTCTAACTATCGAGTCGCGGTCTTTGGCGCCGTGGTCGTACGAGGCGTCCGGTGAGTTTCATATCATAGTTTGACCTACCAAGAAGCGCCACCTAGGGACTTTATGTGTCACTTTGGGTGTGCAGCGCTATCTAGCAGAACACACATGTCACACACAAAATAAACCGACATTAAACTTTTTTCGTATTTAGTGCCTTTTAATCACATGCATAATGACTAGATGGCAGCTTTCGTGGTTGTCAACAAGTGGGCAGTCAAAACGCGATTCTGAGCTAGACTATCTTCCTGGCGAAGTCACGCAGCCAGGCGAGAGTCGGTTAAGCGAGACTACCACACTATTAGGAAGCGGTCATCTTTCAAACGATTTACATCCGCTTGCACAATTTCAGTTAATATAAACAGTGGTCGCGGCCTTGAGGCACCCAACGAACGCCAATGTAACTAATTAGAGTAACGCCATCGACCGTCTATTCGGATTTCTATTCATCGACATTTCGTCAGTGGATTGTTTAAATTTTCACCAGATGAACCCCAACTTTTTGTCTATATCTAACCCTAATTACTTATTTTGTTACCTGCTAGATGGCGCCGACATGACATGTAGTACTCCAGTTATCCACTGGGGCGCTACGCAGTAAGTGACGTCGTACCGGAAGTCACGTGACTGTCATGGCCGCCTCTACGGTTCCACCATTCCCTGAAGTATGTCGACGAATAGAGATTCGTCATACACGGTTAATGGCGTTACTCCAACGAGATACATTGGAGTCCGTTGGGTGGCGCCGGATGTCGCCTATCTCTCATGGCCGCACACTGTGTTTACATTAACGGAAATCGTATATCCGTAAGTGAATCGTTTCGAAGATGGCCGCATCCTAATAGTAGGTGCTACGTTAGAAGTGCTATCATACCCGAAGTCACGTGATGTCCGTTCGTTCTGATAGGTTATGTAAATGAAGTGACGGTCGTTGCCTTTCGGAATGAAAGTATGCCACGTGATTTTCCTTAGCTGTTTGTATAATTATAGTCATTTTTTTATAATAGCCTTTTTGAAAGTTACTTATGCGAACTGGTAGCCCCAAACTGACACTTAAAGTCACTAGGTGGCGCATTTTGGTAGGTCAAAGTATGATATGAAACTTGCCGGATGCTACGTGCCAACTGCCAACACATTTAAAGGGGTCAGCACACTGTTGGACTTCCTGCTTGATTACAGACGAAAAAAAGTGCAGTATATTTTTGAGAAATGATTTTTTACAATGTTCACTTGCTCTGACATAAGTGCATTTGAGTAGTCAGATTTCTAGATGTGATTGTGGAAGCTGTTGACAGTAAAATGGTGTCTTTTTAGCTGATTTTACTAAGCGGAAGGGTATCTGGCAGCATTTTGGCTAGTTGACACTTTAGCCGGATTACTGCCTGCATGCATTTGTAAATATTGACGGGTGTCATACATACAGGCATTTTGCAAGAGCTAGAGATATTAGATTTTGACTAAAATCGACCAGCATGTAAATGAGATGATAATAACAGCAGGTGAGAAGTTTAAGAAACTTTATAGGTCACGTTTTCTTATAATCGCACACAACATTAACATGGTCGCCAATGGGAAAACTGACAGTGTGCTGAGCCCAGTAGAGAGCCTGGCAACGAAAGCACGCTATAGTCATTGCACAATCACGGAGGACGCGTTTTACTTAAAATATCTTTAAACAATTACTGAAAATACGTGTATGGCAAAACTACAGTTGAATGGGACAAACCGTGTTTGGATATTACAGACTTCTCATCAGTCTGCAAGTCAAAATCACAGTGACGGAACACATGTCTTATAAGGGGGGTGGGGTGCGTATGCCAGTAGTTAAGCCTCAATTTGAATGAAAATGAACCAATAACATTGCAGCAGGGCGATTCATCAATCGTTTTTTGTTTACTTCAGCTAATTAAACACAAATGAATATGTTGTCATTGACCCTAATGAAGTCTGAGGACAGTGATTAGCTGGAGTAGGCCATAGCCGGAGCCTGTTATCAGATCTGTCTACTGACTGGACCTTCTGGCCAATTAAGCAAGTGGCATTGTTTTCTGAATGTCTGCTAATGAAGCTGTGTAATATTATGTAATTGAACTGCTTGAGATGTCTGGCCTTTGAGGAATTCACACCCTAAGGTGACTTTTTGTTGATGTTTACCTTTGTAAATAGGGCATAAGGTAAAAAAATCAATATACATTTGAATGTAACGTAACAACTGCCTGTATTGAATTTTCTTATAAAACACTTATTGGACTTTCTGGAAAACTGTATCAGGAGTTCATAGTGCCACCTGAGAACGTTGTGCTGGATTACAAATTGTCCAACAGCGAAGTGCTGATTTTTCTGGTGCCTTGCCAAGTTTGGTGGCACCTTTGAAATGTGCATAAAACACAAACACCTGGAGGGATTACAAAAAATAAAATTGCAGAGTGCTTGTACCATTGGTGCCTATAAAGTGTGTTGTTTTCAACATTTTTCTCAAAAATCACCAGCCTATTTGGGGTCAGCACACTGTTGGACTTCCTGCTTGATTACAGACGAAAAAAAGTGCAGTATATTTTTGAGAAATTATTTTTTACAATGTTCACTTGCTCTGACATAAGTGCATTTGAGTAGTCAGATTTCTAGATGTGATTGTAGAAGCTGTTGACAGTAAAATGGTGTCTTTTTAGCTGATTTTACTAAGCGGAAGGGTATCTGGCAGCAATTTGGCTAGTTGACACTTTAGCCGGATTACTGCCTGCATGCATTTGTAAATATTGACGGGTGTCATACATACAGGCATTTTGCAAGAGCTAGAGATATTAGATTTTGACTAAAATCGACCAGCATGTAAATGAGATGATAATAACAGCAGGTGAGAAGTTTAAGAAACTTTATAGGTCACGTTTTCTTATAATCGCACACAACATTAACATGGTCGCCAATGGGAAAACTGACAGTGTGCTGAGCCCTAAAGACAGTCTTACATCTATTGACATAAAGTGAACTTGGTAACATAATATTAACACAGTCTGAACATTACCTAAAAAGTTTAAAAGTATACATGTAGTTAAATAAATGATAAATACGTTAATAAATAAATTAGCTGGCGATACAAAAAGTAAGGTGACTGTTAAAAAAGTCGCACATACATGTAGTTAAATTAGTAAATAAAAATAAATAAATAAAATAAAACAATAAATAAATAATTTAGCATGGCAATATAAAATCTACACAGATTGAAGAAAGTATCATGGCATCTCGTGGTTCAAGAAAGCCCGCGGATAAAAACTTTTTTTAAATCTAGTGGTTGAAATTGTTGTTCCAAGGAATCTAAAAGATTCAACCTGTTCGACCTCCACGCCATTTATTGAAAGAGAGCGGATGGGAGTCTTCTTTTTGCGAAAATCAACAATAATTTCTTTAGTCTTTGAAACATTCAATTCGAGGTTGGTATCCGCACACCAGCCAACCATTCTCTGAACCTCCTTCCTGTATGCCGTCTCATCCGCATTCTCAATGCAGCCCTCCACAATGGTGTCATCGGAACACTTGATCACAAGGATCGATTGATCCACGGAGACAGTCATTTGTGAAGATAGTAAACAGGAAGATGGATAGCATACAACCTTGTGGAGCACCAGTATTCAGGAAAAGAGATCTGGATATGTAGTTGTTGACTCTGACAGATTGAGGCCGGTGAAGAAGAAAGTGACACATGGCAGGATGTACATTCAACAATGAAAGTTTATGGAACAGCCTGAATTGGATGATGGTGTTGAATGCTGAGCTGAAATCAATGAACAGGATCCTGGCATATGTCTCTGGCCTCTCTAGCTGTTTCAGAATGTGATGCAGACCTAAAGCTACCGCATTATCTACTGATCTGTTTCCTTGATATGCAAACTGGTGCGAGTCCAGGAGGCCGTTGGTGGCCAACTTAAGGTACCTGAACACTATGCGCTCGAACACTTTCATGACGACTGAGGTCAGTGCCACTAGACGGTAGTCGTTCAGCTCGGAGATGTTGGAATTCTTGGGAATAGGTATGGTAGTGGAAGTTTTGAAGCAGACTGGGACTCTGCACTGCTGGAGAGAGGAGTTGAAGATGTCCGTAAACACTGCACAGAATTGGTCAGCGCGGTTCTTCGGGGTTGATGTGGAGATGTAGTCTGGACCCGAAGCCTTCCGTGTGCTCTGTCTCCTGAACAGGTTCCTCACATCAGCTTCCTGGACTATAAAGTGGGTTGACAGAGAAGTGCCAGCTGTGCGTTCCTTGTACTGCGTAATCTGCTGCAGGTAGATAGAACAGTACCCGACACAACCTGATGAGCCTGTGAAGTTGGGTATTCGGCGGACTTAAGAGAGTCGTAGTTACTCTGGAAGGAAGTGTGTCGACGAATAGAAATTCGAATAGATGATAGATCGCGTTACTCTAACTAACGTTAACGGAAGTCGGGCAACCGGATGTGAATCGTTTGAAAGATGGCTGCTTCCTGATAGTGTGGCTTCATCTAGATGACGCGACACCTCGCATAGGAAATTTCTAAACTGTGTGGATGGCATGGTCACATGGAATGTTTGTAAATACGGAAGTTTAAATACGGAAGTGTGTCGCGTGTCGCCGGAAAGATGGCAACTTCGTGCACATGTTTTCTGCTATATGGCGCTGCAGTACACCCAAACTGACACGTAAAATCAGCGAGGTGAATATAGGCTAGCAATACATATATATGTTACAGTATGTTGACTAAGTCGCATGAATATCCCCTCCTCCTCAATTTTAGCGTTTCAGCGTGGTAGATTTGTAACATTTTCGTAGAATTTATGACGCTCGCGCATTCATACACTAAAAATCCACTACACTTGCACGAAATTACGACACTCACGCGTTAATGTAAGAAAGTTGTACAAGTCTAGTGTTGAAATTATAAAAAAACCCCATACAAATTGCACCAGCGAGGTGAATATAGGCTAGCAATACCTATATATATGTTTCAATCTGTTGACTGAATTGCAAGGATATCCCCTCTTCCTCCTCTCTCTCCGTATGGTCTCAGCCATTGTCCCGTCCTTAGTCTCATCCGATGTCTCGTTTTTTGTATCGTCCGTTATCTCGTACGTTTTATCGTCTGTTATCTCGACTGTTCTCTTTCGTTTTCGTTTGTTATCTCATCTGTATTCTGTTGTCTCTGTTTTCTCGTCCAATGTATCGGCTGTTGTCTCGTACGTTGTCGTCTGTTATCTCGTCCATTATCTTGTCTAACGTCTCGCCCATTACCTCGTTTGTTGTTTAGACCATTTTCTCGTCCAACGTCTCACTATGCGTTGTCTCGTCCGTTGTTTCGTCCCTAATATGCTGTTGACTCTCCGTTTTCTCGTCTAATGTCTCGTCCGTAGTCTCGTCTGTTGTCTCGTACGTTGTCTCGTCCACCGTCTCATTTGTGTGTAGTGCTAAAAGCTTAAGGAGGTGACGTGCTGTGTGATGTGCTAACGTCATTTCAATGACAGGAAATTCTTTCACACAGGACGGGTGGTCGTACCTAGAATATTTTATATCAAGATTATATTATGCACGTCCATCAATAACTTTCTGAGCATGTTTCGACCTGTTTTACTACCGTAACCGACCCTCAAAAATGTTCGTTCGACGACACCCACTCCAACAGTTCAACGTTTCCGGTAGCCAGCAGCCCTCTCAACTCTTTCGAGGTTGCGAACGTTGTCATCAATAAGTTACGGATACAGTCAACCCGGATACAGGTCCACTTGGATGCTCTTCTCGTCTTCTTTATGGCTCTACTTCTCCGTTTCGCTATGTACGCTGACCTTGCCACTTTGTCGAACTGAGGTAAACGCAACTGTCGTATGAGAAGACTATACCATTGATACGTGTTAAAAGATAGACCTTGATTTTCTTGATAAATATGTCGCAGTGCCATGTGAGGCAGGTTCAAATGTTGTTCGGTCTTCGGTATGGAAATACTACAGGTTGTGCATCGAAATACATGTATACTAACTTAACCAGTTTGGAGACACGCAGTACTATAGTTGAACCAGTTTCGAGACACGCAGCACTATTAATAGCACTTATGTCAGGTAGGGTGCAAGGTACAGTTCCTTTGAGGTATTTATATTTGCACCTTCCTTACTATGATTGGAAAGTCGTGAAGGTGTATGGTAGTCGGAAGTAGTGTTATTAAATACGTCCCAGTGTCGTGTATAGCAGGTTCGAACCCTCTCGGTCTTCTGTATAGAAAGACTACAGGTTGTACACAGACTCGTGGTAAAGGTTGTACATCATATCAAATTGTCCCAAGAATTAGTTCACTTCTACATGTTTGGTTTTGTCCAGGAATCAGTTCACTTCTACATCTTTCATATTGTCGAAGAATCAGGTCACTTATACATTTTCCGTATTGTTTCTACCTTGGACCTTGACCTAGAAGTTTGACTCAGAACTTTGACCTACATGCAGGGCTGCCTACCTGACAAAAACAATTTCCGTAATGACCCCCCCCCCGCTCCACAAGGTTGCAAATCAAACCTTTCTAGATATGTTTCAACATAATAAAAAAATTATATTGCAATTGCAACAATTATAACTCATTTTATATTCTTGCAAGACATTTTATTCATAACTTTCAGAAAACCGTAACTATTTAATGTAATTTAATGGTTTTACCTAACGTCATCTTAATTTTTTTTTTTATTATACAATTATACACCTGTAAATTTTATTAATGTTTAGACGCGCATTAATGACTGTTATTTTTGACCGCTGTAATTGCTTTTGACTGGCATATGCAGACAATGATACGCCCACGTGTCACGGCAATCATCAGCAGCCTGCTGGCAGTCAAAGTTGTAACATTGTACACAGGCACAGCATTGGATGACGTCACCGTACTGACTTTGTAGAACTTGTAGTGGACTAAATATTTGCTGATAAATTGTAACAAATGAAAATATGAGTTTCTTCAGGGCATCTCGAGCAGCATTGTTTATATATTTAGCAAATGTTTAATGTGTATAATGTTCTGTAGTCGAATATTTGTATTCCCGTAATACGGCGGCAGTTTCCGTAATGCCGTAATCTGGGGTGAATTTCCGTAATAATTACGGATAATCCGTAATGGTAGGCAGCTCTGTACACGTGACGCCATTTTGAAATATGATCACGAATGGGCATTTTAAAGAGAAATATTTATTTATTAGTTAATGACATATTTGCTAGGGGCGCTACCCGAAAAAAATTGGTCCACCACCTATCCGACATAAGAAGACACCAGTGCGCATGCACACTGACCATTTATTTACATAGTTGACCTATTTTATAGTAGAAAAAAATAAGAGGCACGAATTTATGCAGTAGTTTCACCACCTATCCGCCAGGGTGCGCAACATCACCTCTGTGCACCGGTTGCCCTTCCACCGCCAATCGAGAACTACACAATTTACAACTACCCTATTACCACCAGAAATAGGGATTTGTTAAACCACATGAATTTATCTTTAATAACCATTAGTATGTTACATAAATGATATTTCTGGGGAATTGCTTGTATTATACCAGCCGAGTTCTACAACAAATGCAAGTCACAAGATGAGAAAAGAAATTGTTTTATTTGAAGTAACAGAAATCACAGAATGAAGTCCATGTATTTCATGCTCAGTCAAGTATAAAAGCATCTGAGAATTAGATGCACGGGTCTTCATCTGCTGCTGGTCATTCCGCTCGAGTACCATAGTTACAACAGCACAGGTAGAACCCAACAAACCTGTGATAAACACCATTCAACCTGACATATCCCGTGTTTAACCTTGCCTCAAGCGGCATTGGTGTATTTCTGACACGCAAAGCTAAACCCCGATCGACTGAACAAGAAACTACAATTTATCAACAAAAAATACATCATGATGGTTGTAGACACACGCTATGCGTAGTTCACAGAACCTCCGACGTGTGTCAAATGTTCCATGCACGACATAGTTCACGTGTGCTTTCGGCAGCAGAGAAATGCCGCAGGAAGCCTAGCGCAGGTTTCACAACAGTTGGTTGGTAAATTTTTGTATTACTAAAAGGTCTGTGCATAAAAAGGGTCGCCTGAATTTATGAAAAACCTCGGTAAACGTGATGGCAGTTAGTTAGTCGGTAACATACTGGTTTTCCCAGATCATTTCGAAATGGCGTTCATAGATTTCCTGCGACATTTCTCGTGGAATCATTAACAACTTAACAGTACAGATAAAACAATTTACTTACTCTTTACGTTCCCATGTGTCGTATGACTAAGAATGGGAGACATAACAGCGAAACGACTGCTGTGCGAGCTGACAATGTGGACTTGTCAACTGGCAACCACGTCGGTTGGCGTGCGCTACTAGGCATTCAGCTGGGAAGGTGGGCCAGACATGTCACTTCTCGTCATACACACACGTTGTCAGAACATCTTACAAAACTAGAGTTATACCATACGTCTGAGCAACGTTTAGTAGAACGTATACTTAGATTTCACCATACAACGCATTTGTTCACCGTCATCATTCACAAAAAATCACCAGTCCAGTGCCGCCTTCCCTAGCTAAGAGCTAAACAGCGTACGCAACCCTGTGGTTGCCCCTTCAATACGTTACCTGTACCCACAGAAGAGGTACATCTTCCAGCCTTCCCACATAGGCAGTGTGGATTATAATCCATCTACACATCACTCGTACCTCACGAGGAGGTAGATCTTCCAGTCTCCCGACAGACTACGCAGTCTGCTAAAACTTGTGCCGAGCGCGGACACGTATGCCGTGACGCGTCCACCTCGCACCGCGCCCAGTCAGTGATGCGACCAACACCCAGATCGCGTCACACTGGCACTTCTTTCTGAGATCACCTGAAGTATCCTGGCCAGGTGGTGGTGGCAGACCTGGCGCAATACTTCTACAGACCGCCTTGCCGCCTCACAGTCGAGCGGACACAGCGTGGATGAGACAGCCAGGCAGTCCGTGGTCCTCCCACACGGCCCAGCGCGTGGACCGTGCTAACTGTGGCGACAGTGCCCGCCTTACGCGAACACCGACCCTCTCTAGTTAATGCTCCCGGCGCTAGCAGCAGCGCTGTTTGTCATACACATATACCGCGTCTCCGTCGCTATCGCCGAGCGGCGAAGCAACGCGCATACAGGCCTATGCACAGCTGCAGCTACCATCAGGAAGACAGCAAGTGAAGACTCGCTGTCAAGTATGAAGTAACTGCTACAAGTGGCAATCCATGATGGGACGAAACTGGACCAGCCCACCACAAGAAGGTCCAGTCATTCCTGCTCATGCATTTCACCGTAGCAGCACACTTTGGCCAGCCGATAACTCGGCTGGCCACGAAATTGCTTACATGTATGCCAACAGGATGGACCGATCTGTCTCGTCACCGATCACAAGTCCTGCGCTGACGAGTACGTCAGCAAATGACATGACAACTCGTTCATGCAAGCTCACCTTCATGATGAGATGACCGTAGTCTGCAGGGTAGGCAGAGCTGCCAGAAGCGTCTACATAAAACAAACTTTAGTTGCAAAATATGTAGCCCTCAACATTTTTGCTACACCCGGCCTTGTTGCCTGGTTTGTTTAGAAGCTACGCAGCTCTACCCCGCAGTAATTACGATGATATGATGACAATGAGAAATGAAAGTGAAAAGCAAAGATATGTACAGTTGAGGAAAGTTCAACATGTTTCTCCACGACAGCCTTTCTTGGTTGAAAATTCGAACGTCCATAGATCAGTTCAATAAATCGTTGCTGGGAGCAGCACGCCGCTGAATAATCTGCTGCTAATTCAGCTGAACGTTCCACTATTTCATCGCTGCCAAAAAACTTCCTCGCGAGACATGAGTGGATGATACAAAAAATATGATCATGAGTTCTACAAAATCCATCAGACAACACATCTGGGAGTGTGTTTTCACCATCACAAACACAGACGCACACCCATTTTACATAACGATTTGCAACTGTCACAACTTAAACGAGTGTCGAAGATATGGCTATGCGCGATATGGATACAGTAACTGAATGCTGCGTTTTCTAAGCAGTCCCAGAAGCATGGCCAGCAGTTTCCCTTTTACGAGGCAGGTGAGCTTCTTTCTTGAACACGGAGGCAACTTTACTCAACAAAAACGGAATCTTTGTTAAACGTGGTGAAAACACACTCCCATTTCACGGTACATCTAATACTCTTAAACTACGTGTATATGTACAAACACTTCGCTGACCAGGGAAGCAAAATGCTGATCAGAACAGAGGTGACCTCGATTGCCCTGAATGAGATCGATTATCGCGCCACACAATCTTAACATACCAGCATTTATAAGAGCACAGGAAAGCAGGTGCTGTGTCATTTAGGCATCGAAACAATCATCAACAACTATCGTAGGACAAAGCTAGTACCTCCATGTGCTGGGAAATCACGCTATGTGAATATTTCGCATCTTGTATGCAATGCTATTCATCACGTTGTCGTATAGTGATTTCAGATTCACTTTGCACTATCTATACTTCACGTGAAATTTACCACTGAACAGACGCTTTGTGGACAAGACCACACACACAATATGCAACTGGTATCCACAGGAAGACCGATTATCAGCCACGACAATCGCAAGCTATTTCCTGACAAACAAACAGCCACCTCTTTATTCTGGAACTGCAATCACAAGCCTGGTCAACAACACTGGCACAAGCATTGGGCGTAAATAACCATCATACACGAGAGTGAGAGCGGCCGTCAACCAAGACGGCTTTAGGGAGTGGTCAACAAGACTCATGAGTGACTACACATCAATGTGTCCCAGGCTGCGAATGATATCATATCCACAATGCTGTATGTAGCTCATCCACACATTAGATTCCCCAATTCGTAGGACGTCAGAGGATACTCTGGGCTCCCCGCTGCAGGTAGTTGGAATAGCAATGCACAGACAGAAATATGTCTACTTATACCCAGCACCATGCATACTACATTCATCAACAGTCACGCATCTTCACACTCGTCCAATGCGAGACATTCTAAAAATGGGTTTCAATTTCAAATGTGGCCGATGCTTTCAACAAGCCTAAAAAAATTCATTTCTCGAATGTCTCGCTTCGCAAAACATCAACCCAGGCACACACATAAACACACGCACACATTCTCATAGCTGCCATTTAATTAACATATTTCTGGCTCGCACTGCATTTAATACCATACTGCAGACTAACATGTAGCTCACATTTGGCCAATCTGTCGCTAGTCACAATTTTGGCATTTCGGTGAGCAACAACGCGACGTGTGCGCAGTGACGAGCACTTCGCCTGATGCGAAGTCGTCTTTTGTCGTCACAGCAGTTCCGTCACAACAGAACATGACAATTGATAACATAGCCTGCACTCGGTTCGCTTCCGAATTCAATGTAAGAAATAAGCACAATCGGGGAGTGTGACGACTAGAGCACATACGTTGGCATTTCTTGCAAACGTCCAACATTTAACATCTTAATAAACGGAATGTGTCCAAGGTCAGATCAAACTGTTGCCATGGATACACACCATATGTATCTCACTCGTCAACATACAATCATAGAGCATTAACCCTTGCCAGACCCACGCCGGGTAGCACTTCTTGGATTACTGGCAACGACACGAACCAGCGTAGGTTTGGAAGGGTTAAGCCAACAGAGCATAAAGAAACATCACACAGGCATTTACACTCAAATCTTGCGCCATGATTCTTAAACTAAGCACCCCGTCAATGCCCACTAACCCTTTCCACCCCACAACACTGTTTACCCCGTCAGCGGGCATCTACTTGGACTGGTTGTTGGCACCACTCTGTGACTTGCGTGGCACTTCGCCATCTTCGTCGTCGTCATCGGGCATCGTCTGATACTCAGCCACATACAGGGCCTTGTCGATCACTTTCGGGATTGGCTTGATCTCTGTGCCCAGCTCCTGCTCTATGCGGTGCATGGCAAACCTACAACAAACGACACCATGACATTAGGTGTTTGCATTGTCCTCTTATTAGACATCATGACTTTAGACAGTGCATTGGTTCTCTTATTAAACAAACACCACAACATTAGGCAGGTGCTTGCCTTGGTTCTCTTATCAAACCGATAACACCACAACATTAGGCAGGTTCTTGCACTGTTCTTTTATCACACAAATAACACCACAACATTAGGCAGTGCCTCGATTATCTTTACGGTCAATTTGATTTACACTTAGCTAAGACTTATCTGTATTATAACACTTTATTTTAAGAAATAAATTAAAATTGTAAATGAAAAGTAAAGGTAACCAAGCAGTAGAAGCCGGTATACAAGTCAGTATAAGCAGTTGGAATCATTGTGATCATAGCCCAATGCTCATAATCTCATCACACTTGTACGGGGCAGGGGAGTTAGCAACATGAACATACGACAATAATGCAAGTTTCTCACCTGTCGTCATACGTGATCAGGTTGACAGCTACGCCCATGTGACCGTACCGGCCAGATCGACCAATCCTGTGCAGGTAGGTTTCAGCGTGCTTCGGAAAATCGAAGTTGATCACTACATTCACTGCCTGTATATCTATGCCCCTCGTGAACAGATCTGAAACAGCAGAAGACAACTTCCATGACACAGATGTTGATGTTCGCAGCACCGCTGAATATGATCAGCACATTTGTTTACAAAGATACTGTGTCCATTACAATGCTCAATCAAAATTATGTTGTCATGTCTCAGTTGACCATCGTTGACCGTCATTGTGTGCTACGCTCCAATTAATGTAGCCTCCGATGCTGACAAATACAGGTTTATGAATCACTCTCGGACACTCTCAAACGTTAGCCATTATGACATCACTCTCATTCTCGGCGATCTAAATGCGACAAAGTCTCCACATCGCCTGCTTCAAGAAACCTCTGGCACCAGACCTGTGGCCGAGTACATTTTTATGAGTAAGAGTACGAGTACTTTGACGATGGACGAGTACATTGCTAAAAGCTGAGTACGAGTACATTTTTGTAAATATAAATAATAACGTATCGTAAAATCGACAATTTAGTGGATCTCTCTGCAATGTAGGCATGTGGTATCACTGTCATGATATATCTAGGGGCAATATTGAGTCACCGACCAACTAGGCACACGTAAACCAATCATAAAGTACGATTGACATTTGAGAAAAAAACTTAGCCAATCAAGTTGATATCTGTCTTTAATGATCACAAATGAGTAGGTAAGAGACTGACCAGTGGATACCCCCAGCCAATCATTTGAACTTTGCTGGTTGTCTCCAGGTTAACCATGTAAAACAAAGCAACCAACAGGAGGATTTGTTACCTGGCATCCCACTGGCTACATGTCTTTGTTTAGCATTTCTCTTATCTCTGCTCCTTCAGTGCATGTTCTCTCTGACCTAGACTATCATGCCACATGGCTTCACTGGTGTCACACTAAGTTGGCACCGGATTATATTAGTGTAGGGTGACTTCTGACTTGAGCCACCTTACTTCTACAGAGGAAGACTGGCAGTTCTTGTTCTTAGCAGTTAGCACTGTCAGCCAGTGCCAAGTGGCATGGTCTCCAGACTACATTAAATGCATTCCCTGTCTAACAGGTGGGTTAACTGCTACTAGTAGTTGGCTCTTTATGGACATCCTGGTGGCTTGATTAAACTGTTTTATGGCCTGAACTGATAGCCTACAATTATTGTTTGCTTAACAGGGTGTTTCTGACTGGGGAAAGATGCTGCCTGTTGCCATGTTAGGGTATCATAGTCATGGACTCATGGCTATCAGAGAATGAGGATGTACTATGTGTAGGGATGGCAAGGTGGCATTCTATGTGAAATAACCAAAGTATTTACAAAAATAGTTGAGCATTTAAATATTTCAGGAAAGTTTGATTTTATAACTGCAAATAAATTAATTGTTCCCAGTATATATTGAGAAAGTACTCAGATGTACTCGTAAAATCTGAGTACAATGAGTACGAGTACGAGTACGAGTACATGACCCATAAGTTTTATGAGTACGAGTACTTCAAAAATGTACTCGAGTACACGAGTACCAAGTACTTCCACCACAGGTCTGTCTGGCACATTGTTATTGGGCCCATCTCCCCCTATGAATCAAACGACAATGGAGAAAGACTTCTTTAAACGTGTTTCTCTAACAGCCTCACCATAGCAAACACCTGGTTCCCCCGTAAAGCAATCCAACAATACACATGGTACAGCAACAATGGTAGGACAAAGAAGATGATCGATTATACTGTAATAAATCACCAGTGGCTCTCGTCATTACACAACTGCCGTACTTATCATGGCGCCAAACTCTCCAACACGGATCACCGCCTACTGATTGTCAAGCTCAGTCAAACAGAAAATGCCCACCAAATGCAAACCTGCAACGCGTATAAAACTAGTCTTCTCTGTGAACCAAATATTCAAAATGACTATGCCACCGAGATCTCTAACCGTTCTGGCGCGCTTGCTTCTCTGTACGAAACTGATCTCGAAGACAGGTGGAATACTTTCAAATCAGAAGTATCCCAAGCTACTGAAATTACCACCGGCCTTGTCAAAACTGCTCGCAAACCATGGATCAAGACCCAAATCAAATCAAATCAAATCGTGACATTTATATTGCGCCGTTCCAACAATCGTTGCTCACGGCGCCTTACAGAATGTTCGGGAAAGGTAAGTCTTAAGGTTTGATTTAAAATCAGTGTTTGTCATTGTTGTTGCAGTCAACTTTTGCGGCAGCAAGTTCCATAGTGTTGGGCCTGCCACGCAAAAGGATCTATCACCCCAGCGACGCGTTGCACGTGGTACACATAGATGATTGTGTTCACTGGAGCGCAACAATCGAGTTGGCTGACGTCGGGTCACACATTTGGTGATATACTGTGGTGCACAGCCAGTCAGTGCTCGGTGCGTGAGTAGAAGTATCTTATACTCTACTCTAACTGCTATTGGCAGCCAGTGCAGCTTGATCAATAGAGGTGTGACATGACAGAACTTCCTGGCGCCGTCGACAAGGCGAGCCGCCCAGTTCTGTACTCTCTGCAACCGTTCTATCATCGACGAGTGTCATGAAGCCAGATTCTCCGGCAACACTGATTCGTACCGAAAACCGAAACAAGTCTCGAAAACGCGGCTCAAGAACACTACTGGAACTACAAATCGAAATGCATCAAGATTGCTGCCATTCACAACAATCATGCCAGCATATATCGGGAATTCAGAACCCTGGCAGCTGGTCAGTTAACGATCAAAATGGCTCTATTCTTACAAACAAAGAAGACTGCCTCAATCGCTGGAAAGAAGACTTCGGCAATATCCTCAACAAGCCCCCGCCAGAACCGGACCCATGTGACGACACCTCTCATACTTCTGCCAGTGTATCCCAAAGTCCTCCTACCTCAGTCACCTGTGACCGTCGAGGAAGTAACAAAGGTTCTCTCCAAACTCAGGAATGGACGTGCGGCTGGAATATGCAATGTCACCGCTGAAATGCTCAACGCCAGTGAATTCTTTGATTTTGTGGCTTCAAAATGTCATTAACTGTGTCTGGGTAAATGAAGAAATCCCTGCCGATTGGAGACATGGTATCATCCTGCCATTCTGGAAACACAAGGGCGACCGCCTGATATGGAGCAATCACAGAGGAATAACATTTCTATTGATACCTGGTAAACTTTTCACACGCATCTTGCTACATCATTCTATTGATGCTATAAGGTCAAAGAGAAGAATTCAGCTGACTGGTTTCGTTACGGGTCATTCCATGATTTGTACAAGACTATGTTTGGCTAAATTGTAATTTCCCGAATCAAAGTCCTGTAACTAATTTTGAACCGACAAAGTCGTATTTATTTCACAATTTGTTTGTTAATTTCACCAAAATGAAATAAAAAATATGCAAAAACGAACTAGCATATCATAGTGAATACTTGGTAGGTTTGCGTTTTCATGAAATTAGTCTAAAACTTGAGGAGCAAGAAATCAAACTGAGGAAGGAGTTTGAACAAATAATAAACCAGTATGAGCTTTCAGTGATACACCCAATGGTTCTGCTGAACCACATACAAAATGTAAACTGGTACCAGTGAAGCAGTTCAGAGAAGGCGAAGAAGGACCGATGGGACAGACAGAGGAAAGACTGACTGGAACAAACAGGAAATGGGGTGATAGATTGTAGCATGCAGGAAGTGTCCATAACATTGATAGAATGAGAGCCACACAAGTCAGTATAAGCAGCTGGAATCATTATGATCATAGCCCAATGCTCATAATCTCATCACACTTGTGTGGTAGGTGTATAATATGCATTTTGTTCCTTCACTTTTTGTCCAAAAGTCGGGGTGCGTATTATACATGGTGCTAAGGCTAAACAAAATTTTCTCTGACCAATTTATCAATGTTTGCAGACCAGGATAACGCTGCCGGAAAACTAGTAATATTATCAACGTGGGTATGATGTCAAAATCACGTAAACCACCGCAGCAATGCAGACGAAAGGCAAGAATCACACTCCCTTAACCGCCTATCTAGCCCCAAACCCCTGACCTCTATTTATAAATAGGGGTCAGTGCCCTAAACTAGCAGCGAGAATTGACAAAGACGGGAGCCCAGATGTCAGACATCGCGAATAACACCAATGAGTGGGAAACGTACGAGACCGGGATGCGCAGCCCGGGAAGCGTCCCGCTATGATTATGATTGGCGTTCCTGAATCATATGAATGATGCCTGCGTCACTGGTCGAATGCCAACAAGTGTAACATACAAAATGTAAACTGGTACCAGTGAAGCAGTTCAGAGAAGGCGAAGAAGGACTGATGGGACAGACAGAGGAAAGACTGACTGGAACAAACAGGAAATGGGGTGATAGACTGTAGCATGCAGGAAGTGTCCATAACATTAATAGAATGAGAGCCACACAAGTCAGTATAAGCAGCTGGAATCATTATGATCATAGCCCAATGCTCATAATCTCATCACACTTGTGTGGTAGGTGTATAATATGCATTTTGTTCCTTCACTTTTTGCCCAAAAGTCGGGGTGCGTATTATACATGGTGCTAAGGCTAAGCAAAATTTTCTCTGACCAATTTATCAATGTTTGCAGACCAGGATAACGCTGCCGGAAAACTAGTAATATTATCAAAGTGGGCGTGATGTCACAATCACGTAAACCACCGCAGCAATGCAGACGAAAGGCAAGAATCACACTCCCTTACCGCCTATCTAGCCCCAAACCCCTGACCTCTATTTTTAAATAGAGGTCAGTGCCCTAAACTAGCAGCGAGAATTGACAAAGACGGGAGCCCAGATGTCTGACATCGTGAATAACACCAATGAGTGGGAAGCGTACGAGACCGGGAAGCGTCCCGCTATGATTATGATAGGCGTTCCTGAATCATATGAATGATGCCTGCGTCACTGGTCGAATGCCAACAAGTGTAACATACAAAATGTAAACTGGTACCAGTGAAGCAGTTCAGAGAAGGCGAAGAAGGACTGATGGGACAGACAGAGGAAAGACTGACTGGAACAAACAGGAAATGAGGTGATAGACTGTAGCGTGCAGGAAGTGTCCATAACATTGATAGAATGAGAGCCACACAAGTCAGTATAAGCAGCTGGAATCATTATGATCATAGCCCAATGCTCATAATCTCATCACACTTGTGTGGTAGGTGTATAATATGCATTTTGTTCCTTCACTTTTTGTCCAAAAGTCGGGGTGCGTATTATACATGGTGCTAAGGCTAAACAAAATTTTCTCTGACCAATTTATCAATGTTTGCAGACCAGGATAACGCTGCCGGAAAACTAGTAATATTATCAACGTGGGTATGATGTCAAAATCACGTAAACCACCGCAGCAATGCAGACGAAAGGCAAGAATCACACTCCCTTAACCGCCTATCTAGCCCCAAACCCCTGACCTCTATTTATAAATAGGGGTCAGTGCCCTAAACTAGCAGCGAGAATTGACAAAGACGGGAGCCCAGATGTCTGACATCGCGAATAACACCAATGAGTGGGAAGCGTACGAGACCGGGAAGCGCAGCCCGGGAAGCGTCCCGCTATGATTATGATTGGCGTTCCTGAATCATATGAATGATGCCTGCGTCACTGGTCGAATGCCAACAAGTGTAACATACAAAATGTAAACTGGTACCAGTGAAGCAGTTCAGAGAAGGCGAAGAAGGACTGATGGGACAGACAGAGGAAAGACTGCCTGGAACAAACAGGAAATGGGGTGATAGACTGTAGCATGCAGGAAGTGTCCATAACATTAATAGAATGAGAGCCACACAAGTCAGTATAAGCAGCTGGAATCATTATGATCATAGCCCAATGCTCATAATCTCATCACACTTGTGTGGTAGGTGTATAATATGCATTTTGTTCCTTCACTTTTTGCCCAAAAGTCGGGGTGCGTATTATACATGGTGCTAAGGCTAAGCAAAATTTTCTCTGACCAATTTATCAATGTTTGCAGACCAGGATAACGCTGCCGGAAAACTAGTAATATTATCAAAGTGGGCGTGATGTCACAATCACGTAAACCACCGCAGCAATGCAGACGAAAGGCAAGAATCACACTCCCTTACCGCCTATCTAGCCCCAAACCCCTGACCTCTATTTTTAAATAGAGGTCAGTGCCCTAAACTAGCAGCGAGAATTGACAAAGACGGGAGCCCAGATGTCTGACATCGTGAATAACACCAATGAGTGGGAAGCGTACGAGACCGGGAAGCGTCCCGCTATGATTATGATAGGCGTTCCTGAATCATATGAATGATGCCTGCGTCACTGGTCGAATGCCAACAAGTGTAACATACAAAATGTAAACTGGTACCAGTGAAGCAGTTCAGAGAAGGCGAAGAAGGACTGATGGGACAGACAGAGGAAAGACTGACTGGAACAAACAGGAAATGAGGTGATAGACTGTAGCGTGCAGGAAGTGTCCATAACATTGATAGAATGAGAGCCACACAAGTCAGTATAAGCAGCTGGAATCATTATGATCATAGCCCAATGCTCATAATCTCATCACACTTGTGTGGTAGGTGTATAATATGCATTTTGTTCCTTCACTTTTTGTCCAAAAGTCGGGGTGCGTATTATACATGGTGCTAAGGCTAAACAAAATTTTCTCTGACCAATTTATCAATGTTTGCAGACCAGGATAACGCTGCCGGAAAACTAGTAATATTATCAACGTGGGTATGATGTCAAAATCACGTAAACCACCGCAGCAATGCAGACGAAAGGCAAGAATCACACTCCCTTAACCGCCTATCTAGCCCCAAACCCCTGACCTCTATTTATAAATAGGGGTCAGTGCCCTAAACTAGCAGCGAGAATTGACAAAGACGGGAGCCCAGATGTCTGACATCGCGAATAACACCAATGAGTGGGAAGCGTACGAGACCGGGAAGCGCAGCCCGGGAAGCGTCCCGCTATGATTATGATTGGCGTTCCTGAATCATATGAATGATGCCTGCGTCACTGGTCGAATGCCAACAAGTGTAACATACAAAATGTAAACTGGTACCAGTGAAGCAGTTCAGAGAAGGCGAAGAAGGACTGATGGGACAGACAGAGGAAAGACTGACTGGAACAAACAGGAAATGGGGTGATAGACTGTAGCATGCAGGAAGTGTCCATAACATTAATAGAATGAGAGCCACACAAGTCAGTATAAGCAGCTGGAATCATTATGATCATAGCCCAATGCTCATAATCTCATCACACTTGTGTGGTAGGTGTATAATATGCATTTTGTTCCTTCACTTTTTGCCCAAAAGTCGGGGTGCGTATTATACATGGTGCTAAGGCTAAACAAAATTTTCTCTGACCAATTTATCAATGTTTGCAGACCAGGATAACGCTGCCGGAAAACTAGTAATATTATCAAAGTGGGCGTGATGTCACAATCACGTAAACCACCGCAGCAATGCAGACGAAAGGCAAGAATCACACTCCCTTAACCGCCTCTCTAGCCCCAAACCCCTGACCTCTGATGTCTGACATCGCGAATAACACCAATGAGTGGGAAGCGTACTAGACCGGGAAGTGCAGCCTGGGAAGCGTCCCGCTATGATTATGATTGGCGTTCCTGAATCACGTGAATGATGCCCGCATCACGGGTCGAATGTCAACAAGTGTAATTCCATGTTTAAAGTTGTGAATGTAAATAAAGACGAATGCAGTGCATGTATGCTTTGCAGTTGAAAGTACCAGGTTTGCATGTAGCATTTCAGAATATAACTTGGTGTTAATTCAAAAGTGAAATTAGGATACAATGTAAGTTCTAGCAAGCGCCGATTTAATCAGATGCGCAATCGTCAAGCTACAACACAAGTTACGTAGTGCTTACACACTAGTCACTAGCGAGGGTCCAGCCGGCAGCAACGTCGTAACTTGCGTAGCTGTAGGTGACATGTTTACGATGCCGAGATGGATTCAAGCAATTAGAAGCGGGGAAATCGGGGATTGATGTTAAAAGTCAGGGTACGTATTATACATGGTGATATAGAATTCTATTAAAATTTAGCAAAAGTCAAGTTGCATATTATACACGGATATTTACGGTAGCTATCAAGATCCACATATTTCAGTGTAATAATGTGTTACTAAGTTATCATTCAAACATAACTATTACAAATGAATAAACATTTTTCCCAAGCATGCTTCCAAACTTTTGACCTACTCTTTAAAAAGCATCAGTACCAGCAACTCAGCCCTTAGTAGTTTCAATAATTAGTGTCCGTAGTGGACTTTCTCATTGAGAACTGCCTTATGAAAAACACTACTAGTACCTTTGAAATTGATGCACACTATTTCCTTTGCAACATTTTACTTGGCTTTAAAATCACTTCTCAATAAAGCTAGACATGAATACACATTCTAGTCATTAATCCCAGTTACACCATGGACTTTATTAAGGCGTAGGCATAATTTCCTAACACTACAGGCTCAAAGCGCTGTGGACGTGAAATCATTTGGTGTCATACAAAAGAACTGAAATCACAGATCATCATCGCCTTTTTCAATAAATAAATATAGAGCAAAAACTACCAGGTAGGCACATATGGAGAGGAACGACTGATGACGCAGACAGAGGGAAGGAAGACTGATGCAGGCAGGGAGGGAAGACTGGTGCAGATAAGGAGGGACAACTGATGCAGATAAGGAGGCAAGACTAATGCAGATAGGGAAGAAACACTGCCTGGTCAAAGAAGTCGAGTGAGAATACCGACCAGAGCACACAAGATTGCGACAGAGCCCCTGTCGGAAGTCGTGGAAGACACGGTTTCGGTGTTGCTGCACCATCTTCGCGTGGATGTAGAAGCAGGAGTAGCCGAGCTCAGTGATCTTCTTGGCGAGCAGCTCCACACGCTGCGTCGAGTTGCAGAAGATGATCGACTGGTTGATTTGTAGCTGCAGCAGAACACGACCACTGTGAGAAACTAGGGCAGTTCAACAAGACCTTTTCTCAAATGGTGGGCAACAAATACAGCAGGCGATACACAAAACTTCCATCTCAGCTTGTTCAACTAATTATATTAGAAATTTAGATACCTTTGTTACTATTTGCTACAGAAAAGCAGATTTGATTTTTTTAAGAACAGCTGTTTTTAATTAATCAGGCAGAATTTTTTACAACTACACTGGCTGCACCAAAACGTCCATGTCACATTTAGTTGCCACACTTATATTTGTTGTATCAAACGTCTGTATATCACAAATCAAAATGATTCAAAACTCAAGTAAAGTTTAAACAATAACTTGACAGCACAATACACAAGTCAGTATAAGCAGCTGGAATCATATGATCATAGCCCAATGCTCATAATCTCATCACACTTGTATGCATGCAGAGAGGGTTACCAAGACACTAGGGTAAACAGTGCAGACAACCTTTCTCTTTATGATATAAAAGGTACCAATATATACAAGCTTCACTTGCGTACATAACCTCCTGCCCCACTGCACAAGAATCGGACTGTTACCTCCAGACACACAACCAACCATTGGCTGTTGTCGTGCTCGTTCCGAGGGGCTGCCGATAATGACTACATGCAGCTAAGTGAACTCACTTTCGAGAAGAGCGTGTTGAGGCAGTGGACTTTCTGCTTTTCTTGTACAAAAGCGTAATACTGTGAGACACCTTTCAGCGTCAACTCGTCCATCAGGTTGATCTCGTACGGGTTGTTCAGGTGTTTCCGCTGAAACAACACGACACCTCATGCAGCTAGAGGAACTACTCAGAGCGCTGTGGATATGACAGCATTAAAGTCTGTTACGATGGACAGGAACATTTATTTTACATCATGCTTTAATAATTACCCTTATATGCATAGTGGTGTATTCAAAATAATAAATTAATCACACACAATTCAACGGCAAAAACAATGGGTACATTTCTGAGCTATCTAGCATTAAACAATTTCAGTGGGACTATGCATTGCATATAACCAGATGTACACTTTGGGTTCCTGGCTTCATCTCCCTGTTTTTGCATGACAGAAGTGTGAACAATTGTTGAGGCTTTGTGGACTCAAAACTCATGCTGGGCATGAGGAAATTGCTCAGAGCGCTGTGGACGTGATATCATTGGCTTTCATTGATAAAGCAGAACTGATACACAAATCATCATTGCAATCTCACATCAATTTAGTCGATTCGATGACAAGTAAATGGACTCAACTAAGCAGGAAGTTGTACAGACAGTCTAACATAGAAAAGTAGATTTGCATAATGCCTGCAAAGTTTACATATTTACTTGAATAAAAACAACCACTCACACATTTCAATTGTTCACACATTTCTGGGTGACTTACAACCTAGACAAATTAGAGAAGCATCCACCTCACTTTACTGTCCAAAAAGATTTATTATTAATATGCTTTTTGTCTTGGGATAAGTACTTCACCACAAAGTACAAGCAGTGTTGTTTGAAACATAGTACTTAAGTAAATTATAAACAGGATAAACAATATTAACTAAGTGTTACGTACTGAAAGCTAACAATATCAAGTATTTTTTTAATATTATTGATAGCACAGTGTTAATTCAAGTAGACAGCTCAGAGCGCTGTGGTTGTGATATCATTTGACATCATACCTAAAGCAGAACTGTTTCACAGATCATCATAGCTGTCTCTAATGTATGTGCAACCAGTTAATGTCATGTGACATATTAGATACAGAAACAGTTGTACAATCTGCACAAATATAAATACAGCTAAATGTGCCTCACATCTTCTACTGACCATGAACTGTTCGACAGTAAGTGGGAAAGTTTGTCTTGGGATAAGTACTTCACCACAAAGTACAAGCAGTGTTGTTTGAAACATAGTACTTAAGTAAATTATAAACAGGATAAACAATATTAACTAAGTGTTACGTACTGAACGCTAACAATATCAAGTATTTTTTTTATATTATTGATAGCACAGTGTTAATTCAAGTAGACAGCTCAGAGCGCTGTGGTTGTGATATCATTTGACATCATACCTAAAGCAGAACTGTTTCACAGATCATCATAGCTGTCTCTAATGTATGTGCAACCAGTTAATGTCATGTCACATATTAGATACAGAAACAGTTGTACAATCTGCACAAATATAAATACAGCTAAATGTGCCTCACATCTTCTACTGACCATGAACTGTTCGACAGTAAGTGGGAAAGTTTGTCTTGGGATAAGTACTTCACCACAAAGTACAAGCAGTGTTGTTTGAAACATAGTACTTAAGTAAATTATAAACAGGATAAACAATATTAACTAAGTGTTACGTACTGAACGCTAACAATATCAAGTATTTTTTTAATATTATTGATAGCACAGTGTTAATTCAAGTAGACAGCTCAGAGCGCTGTGGTTGTGATATCATTTGACATCATACCTAAAGCAGAACTGTTTCACAGATCATCATAGCTGTCTCTAATGTATGTGCAACCAGTTAATGTCATGTCACATATTAGATACAGAAACAGTTGTACAATCTGCACAAATATAAATACAGCTAAATGTGCCTCACATCTTCTACTGACCATGAACTGTTCGACAGTAAGTGGGAAAGTTTGTCTTGGGATAAGTACTTCACCACAAAGTACAAGCAGTGTTGTTTGAAACATAGTACTTAAGTAAATTATAAACAGGATAAACAATATTAACTAAGTGTTACGTACTGAACGCTAACAATATCAAGTATTTTTTTTATATTATTGATAGCACAGTGTTAATTCAAGTAGACAGCTCAGAGCGCTGTGGTTGTGATATCATTTGACATCATACCTAAAGCAGAACTGTTTCACAGATCATCATAGCTGTCTCTAATGTATGTGCAACCAGTTAATGTCATGTCACATATTAGATACAGAAACAGTTGTACAATCTGCACAAATATAAATACAGCTAAATGTGCCTCACATCTTCTACTGACCATGAACTGTTCGACAGTAAGTGGGAAAGTTTGTCTTGGGATAAGTACTTCACCACAAAGTACAAGCAGTGTTGTTTGAAACATAGTACTTAAGTAAATTATAAACAGGATAAACAATATTAACTAAGTGTTACGTACTGAACGCTAACAATATCAAGTATTTTTTTTATATTATTGATAGCACAGTGTTAATTCAAGTAGACAGCTCAGAGCGCTGTGGTTGTGATATCATTTGACATCATACCTAAAGCAGAACTGTTTCACAGATCATCATAGCTGTCTCTAATGTATGTGCAACCAGTTAATGTCATGTGACATATTAGATACAGAAACAGTTGTACAATCTGCACAAATATAAATACAGCTAAATGTGCCTCACATCTTCTACTGACCATGAACTGTTCGACAGTAAGTGGGAAAGTTTGTCTTGGGATAAGTACTTCACCACAAAGTACAAGCAGTGTTGTTTGAAACATAGTACTTAAGTAAATTATAAACAGGATAAACAATATTAACTAAGTGTTACGTACTGAACGCTAACAATATCAAGTATTTTTTTAATATTATTGATAGCACAGTGTTAATTCAAGTAGACAGCTCAGAGCGCTGTGGTTGTGATATCATTTGACATCATACCTAAAGCAGAACTGTTTCACAGATCATCATAGCTGTCTCTAATGTATGTGCAACCAGTTAATGTCATGTGACATATTAGATACAGAAACAGTTGTACAATCTGCACAAATATAAATACAGCTAAATGTGCCTCACATCTTCTACTGACCATGAACTGTTCGACAGTAAGTGGGAAAGTTTGTCTTGGGATAAGTACTTCACCACAAAGTACAAGCAGTGTTGTTTGAAACATAGTACTTAAGTAAATTATAAACAGGATAAACAATATTAACTAAGTGTTACGTACTGAACGCTAACAATATCAAGTATTTTTTTATATTATTGATAGCACAGTGTTAATTCAAGTAGACAGCTCAGAGCGCTGTGGTTGTGATATCATTTGACATCATACCTAAAGCAGAACTGTTTCCACAGATCATAGCTGTCTCTAATGTATGTGCAACCAGTTAATGTCATGTCACATATTAGATACAGAAACAGTTGTACAATCTGCACAAATATAAATACAGCTAAATGTGCCTCACATCTTCTACTGACCATGAACTGTTCGACAGTAAGGGGAAGTTTGTCTTGGGATAAGTACTTCACCACAAAGTACAAGCAGTGTTGTTTGAAACATAGTACTTAAGTAAATTATAAACAGGATAAACAATATTAACTAAGTGTTACGTACTGAACGCTAACAATATCAAGTATTTTTTTAATATTATTGATAGCACAGTGTTAATTCAAGTAGACAGCTCAGAGCGCTGTGGTTGTGATATCATTTGACATCATACCTAAAGCAGAACTGTTTCACAGATCATCATAGCTCTTTCTAATGTATGTGCAACCAGTTAATGCCATGTGACATATTAGATACAGAAACAGTTGTACAATCTGCACAAATATAAATACAGCTAAATGTGCCTCACATCTTCTACTGACCATGAACTGTTCGACAGTAAGTGGGAAAGTTTGTCTTGGGATAAGTACTTCACCACAAAGTACAAGCAGTGTTGTTTGAAACATAGTACTTAAGTAAATTATAAACAGGATAAACAATATTAACTAAGTGTTACGTACTGAAAGCTAACAATATCAAGTATTTTTTTAATATTATTGATAGCACAGTGTTAATTCAAGTAGACAGCTCAGAGCGCTGTGGTTGTGATATCATTTGACATCATACCTAAAGCAGAACTGTTTCACAGATCATCATAGCTGTCTCTAATGTATGTGCAACCAGTTAATGTCATGTCACATATTAGATACAGAAACAGTTGTACAATCTGCACAAATATAAATACAGCTAAATGTGCCTCACATCTTCTACTGACCATGAACTGTTCGACAGTAAGTGGGAAAGTTTGTCTTGGGATAAGTACTTCACCACAAAGTACAAGCAGTGTTGTTTAAAACATAGTACTTAAGTAAATTATAAACAGGATAAACAATATTAACTAAGTGTTACATACTGAACGCTAACAATATCAAGTATTTTTTAAATATTATTGATAGCACAGTGTTAATTCAAGTAGACAGCTCAGAGCGCTGTGGTTGTGATATCATTTGACATCATACCTAAAGCAGAACTGTTTCACAGATCATCATAGCTGTCTCTAATGTATGTGCAACCAGTTAATGTCATGTCACATATTAGATACAGAAACAGTTGTACAATCTGCACAAATATAAATACAGCTAAATGTGCCTCACATCTTCTACTGACCATGAACTGTTCGACAGTAAGTGGGAAAGTGGCCGAGTAGAGCAGAATCTGTCGGTCGCGAGGCAGATGTGCAATGATTGCGTCAAGCATCCCCTTGAAATCTTGTGACAACAGTTTGTCTGCCTGCAACAGTCATGCTCTCCATTAAGGGTAGCCACTACCCGAAAACGGCCATAGTCTGTATCTCTGTTAATAATTAACATATCTTAACCAAATTTGGGGTGCTATTTAGAAGTATGAATAGTACATGATGTGTGGAATTTGGACGCATTTGCATGTGTATTGCCATGGAAATAACTGTTTGTAGTCCGACCACGAAAATTATTCCAAGCAACATAACGTATGTGTGATTGTGCAATTGCCAAGAATCATTTACTGGAATGTTCATTTGTCAGATAAGGTAGTTTTGGTATAAGATATCTGATTTCTATGACCGCTATGAGATGGGATGTCTGGTTAGAATGTTTTCTCCCAACGACTTGGCTGACTGGATCATGACTGCCAACTCTCAATATTGAGCTACACTGTTCAAAACAGTCTTATCCGACAGGTTATATATGTGGGAACTGGTGAAAATTTCAGGTCTCTATCTTGTGTAGTTTTTTGGAAATAATTTTCATAAACTTGACAAATATCCAAAAATGACATTTTGAGAAAACGACAAAAAACTAAAACGTAATGTTTAACACAGAAAGTATAATAGAAAATCATCACTTAAATGTATAACATTGAATGTAACTATGTACTGGAGCTATGCAACGAACAAACACAACTATTGGCAAGACATTTTTATTTTAGCCACAACTGCTTCATGGGTAGTGTTCGAGTTTGTGTGCACTGTCTACCAGGCACAAGGGTTGTTCAGGTGACCCTCCTTCTCCGACAGTTTCGCCTCGGCCTGTAGCTTGAGCAGAGATCTTCTCTTTCTGCTTGATTTACTCTCAAGCTTGGCTGCTGTATCTGACTTGCGCAGCCGAGTCTTGTCCATCTTGCCTGCCAGCTCTAATAACTGGCTACTCGGGCCAGCCTGGGCACAATGGCCGCTGTTACATCGACCAGGACTTGTGCGCCCTTGTTGAACTGCACGATACCCATGGCAACAGCAATCTCCACTGTCTTCCTGGTGCTGAAGACTGCCTTTGGTGCTCTCCTCCAAATAACTGAATGTAATGACTCATTCGCATTGGAGGTGCCAAGCGACATGCATCGCTCCAACAAGTCAGGTTTTGTTAAACGCTCAAAGAGAGGTACCAGACTCTCAGATGCATCTTTCGGAAGGGGTGGGTCATGCTTGCCTTCCTTCCTCTTCTGTTCAGGGTCCACCCCTTCGGCTGTGGCTTGCTGGAAGAAGCACCACTCCGGATCACATGAGAGTGGTGAGGATCCTTGGCTGTTGACACGCTATGAAAGAAGATCGCCCAGATCGCGTGTCGTGTCGCTTCGACATCTGGCGCGTTCTTGACGATGGCGTTTCTGTAATACTGCGACCACTTCTTCATTCTCACAGCTGTCAACTTTCCTTTTCCGCTGAGGCTGGTGGTCACTGTTGTTGTGGCTGTCTGCTTGGCCTTGATGCGGGCTTCTTTTGCGTGGGCAGTCGACTCTTTGAGCACATTTTCGAGTCCTTTGAACATGCGCTTGCTCATGTGGTTGATGCATTCTTGTTTCTCTACAGCCACATGAGCGCCATATGGCTGCAGTGTTCAGTGCCGATATGACAGCAGCATCACCATCGCCCAGGATGGAGGTGTACTGGGCACCCATCAGGTCCACTGACCTTCCCCACATGATCTTGGCAGCCTCAGTCTCCATTGCACCACTGGAGCCAGTGTGGTTCACGTCACAGTGGTCTTGGTGCAACTGCTGCCACTGTTCTTTCTCATCTCCCTTCAGCTTTTTCCCCACAAGCTCACACTCTACACAGTACTTGGATCGGATGGTGTAGTCAATGACCAGTCCCGTTAACATCTTGATCACAAATCCCACACCGAACGGGGAATGGAAACCTCTGGTTTTCCAAGAGCCATCATAGCTGACAGCCAGCTTCAATGGCCCGTCGTGTTCACCGTAGACGTCCCTGTGCACGCGGTGAACTATGCTGTGTGCCTCCAGCAGTGTATTGTAGGCCGTCCCATACACAAGTTTCTGCTGGATCGTGTCGGAGATCCTGCTGAACGTCTTATGATGAATGCCACCCTTGACATTCATCACTGTGTCGCCAGCCTCACCAAGCCGGTCTGGTTGATGCCACCCTCACAAGCTGCCAGCACAGCAAGGCGGTTGATCGTGTAGGGCTGTCGTGTCGGGTTGTCACTCATTGGTAGCTGTGGTGACGAGAACTTGCTGGACAGCGTCGCGTTGCAGCTATCACATGCCAGTAGTAGGTGTACAGCATATCCTCTCATGTCGGTTGACGTCACACGTAGCTTCGCCTGACTGCACCGTGGACACTCAAGCGGCTTCAGCAGATCGTTCAGCTTGTCCATGTGTAGTATAACGAAGTGGCCATCCGAGTCGGACGTGGATGCAGTCTCAGAAGTGTCACATTGTGGAGACAGCAACATAATCTTTCGCCAACTGGCAGACGTGGACTGCAAATCAGTCAAAGACACCGATGCCTCTTCAACTGGCACTGAAACAGTGAAAGCAGACTATTATAAAATGCACACATGCTTATATATCACTAGATAGTACAACTACCACTGTCACTGGTTACATTCACTAGTAGTAGACAGTAGACTGAGTAGTCAGACTAATGTCTAATCTAGAAAATCTGAGTTCAGTTGCGTAACAGTTTGTGAACCAAAATGCTCCAAGAAGCATATTTTATTAAAATAATCAAAGGTATAATAATGTCACATAGTAACAGATGTTATTATAATAATATAACTCGCCCACTTATTGTTAAATGCTAAGCTGAGGCCTACGTCATTCGGATCATTTCCTTGTCTTCGTGGTCTTCCCAAGCAGTCATGATCGCCATTGTTTACATCGTCCATTTACGGTAATTTTAAGATAATAAACTAAGATATTCTTTGCTACGATTGTGCAAAGTATATTTACAAACCTGTCTGACATGGTCTTCCTGCTCCAGACTTATTCTTGTGACTCTTTTTCTTGCCAAATGCGGTCATCGTTACTCGTTTTCTCTTACTCGACTCCATCTTGTTTACTATTCTGCGCGTCCCCGGAAGCCGCGCTGATTGGTTGATGATGCGGTCATCCATACACCGCGTGCGCTCATTGGATGTTTTCGTCTACGCGATATTATAATGAGCCAGAAATAGCGTAACCTGCCCTTATTTGGTCAACGGTCGCATAAATTTAATTCCAGATAGAAGCGTAGTATTATAGTCTAGGTTAACTAGGATGCTATATCCGGGAAGCAGGTAAACTTCCGGACAAGACGATATCAAATATGGCGGATTTTATAGTCGGCATGTGCCTGGAATCGAACGATCTTTTTGGAGATTATTGGACATTTAAAAATGGCTGCGAGACTCATTTCGGTTCTAGAAGAAAGAGGGGCATGTCACAAAGTGTACTAATATAGGTATTTATTGTTCAAATATTGGAAAATGCTTTTACACGAAGGTGTATGATATGTCAATCTATCGGAAAATGACAGCATCTCAAAACCGACTTTTTGGTCATATTTTGGGGCGCGGCTACCCTTAACACACACTCTCCACTAACTCAATAGTTGCTATGACGATTTTCCTGATAAGATACCAAAACATACACAGTAACATTGTATTTATCAATACAAAACTGGCTTTCCAAAGACTTAATTTGGTTTGTCAAGTTCTAACACAAATTGGTGAGTCACAAAACCTTTTGTAATATGAACCTCATAATTGTGCCATAATAACAGTGAACAGTTTAATAATACATACTGGAAAACTTTAGTTTAAAATATATAGATACAGTGCCATGACAGGTCAGTATAAGCGTCTGGAATCATGGATTTCATAGCCCAATGCTCATAATCTCATCACACTTACGCATGGCAACTGCAACAGAACATATATGCTATGGAATATCCTTCCGTAAGGTAACGTTTACATTTAGCTATTTTTAATACTCTTCTGTCATCACTGTGGCCATACGTTCCCGTAGCGACAGTAGCGCAGATATATTACACCAGTGTTTCAACAGATTTAATGTTTTACTAATTCAGATCGTCATAGCTTTACCATAACATGTAGTAAATGAGCTTACTAATTTTGACCCTACTTGCTGTAGAACTTACCTCATCGAGAACGAGCATCTTGCAGTGATCTGCATGCACAAGGTTCTTGTTCATTAGATCAAGAATGCGGCCTGGTGTTGCAATGATCAAGTGAACTGCATAAACAAGCATCTCCTTCAGTTAAACACTGGCAACAACATCTTAATACTTGTAGATAGGTTTTGTATATTTTAAGAGTCATCTGAACATCAAAATACTGCTTAGTCTACATATTGAAACTAGGTCTCTCGTGGAGTACCCATTATCCTGCGGAAATATCTTTTTTTGAATAATGAAGGCACAAAAGGCTAATTTGAGAAAATCACTAACATGAGGGTGTCAAATAGTGAGTGCTATCACAAAACGTTTTAGTCATTTTGCTTCAAGTGTAGTGTTCAAAAACCAGATACCGACTTATTTAGATTATCAACTTCAGTTTCTCAAGCAACAATAAATTCTTGTAAGAAATTTATACACATACAAGTCAGTATAAGCAGTTGGAATCATAAATTCATAGCCCAATGCTCATAATCTCATCATTCTTGCACATGATCACAACCTGTGTGATGTCAGGGTGGCTCAGAATCAAAACAGTTGTAAACAGAATGGTAAGTAAAGTCAAAGTTATTATAATACTTATATAGAACCATTGTACCGTGCCTAACATGGCACAGCAGTAATGTATTATAAAGTCTGCAATACCTTTCTCTGTGAGTCTCATGATGTCGTCGCGTAGGTTCGTGCCGCCAGTGGTGACCATCACCCGACAGCCAATGTGTTTGCTCACTTCAATACAGATCTGACTCGTTTGTAGGGCCAACTCTCGCGTTGGCACAATGATCAGCGCTGCAAGGGAACACACCTTCACTAAGCAACAGTTAGGGCAGGATGCAGAACTACTTTCTTCATGTTCTCCTTGCATATTATCAACAAAACGTGAAGCTTACGAAAGCTAATTTCAGTTAAGGTAGCGGGGGCTGGCCACCTGAACCACCTTAAATAATTACAAACTGTAACTTTAAAGGCATTTTAAAGGTGGCTCTGTTAGCAAAGACATGCTTGTTTTGAATTAATAATTTATAATCAAAGATAGAAGATGGATTAACAAATTTCCTCAGACTCTGCCTAAGACATCAAGCAATACTCTAATCCAAAAAGAATCTACCAGTTTCGAGGGCCTTGCGAGGGTTAGAATGATTAAATCAAATACAGATTTTTTGTGCATAGTGGCAGTTCCCCAAGATGTCTATACAAAATTTGAAAAAAAAAGTTGCTGGACGGTTTCTGAGATATGGCAGCTAACAGTGCACGGTGGGTGCAGAATGCTGGCAGAAGTCTGTTGGACCTTCTGCCCAAAGCACTAAAAAAGTAAAGAAATCAACTGATACGACGATAACTGCCGCTCAAACCTTAAATGCATTTCTTGTATAGGAAAAGATATGCAATGCCAACAGCAGAACTGGTTTACTGTGATTAATCATCAAAGGCAATTTGGTTTTTAATGTACTAGTATTAATAATAACTAATATATATTATTATTATATATGATTTGCTCTTCTGGACGTCTGCACGGAAAGTTTATATGTGCAACGAAGCATTGAATGTCTAATCTTCCTGTTCTTCTTTAAAACTTCAAGCAATATCAACCGAAAATGTAATATGGAATAACCGGTTCGATTGAATAAAAATACTAGTTTCAAAAGCGCACAAACACCAGTGCAATGGAATGGTATAGCAGACTGTCTTACCTTGGACAACATTTTTACTTGTGTCGATGCGGTCGAGGATAGGGATGCAGTAGGCGCCTGTCTTGCCTGTGCCGTTCTTTGCACGTGCCAAGATGTCGCGCCCTGTCTGTGCAATGGGAATGCTGGCCTCTTGAATTGGTGACGGCTTTTCCCAGCCCTTCTCAAAGATTCCCATCAGTAGCTCCCGACGTAAGCAGTAATCCTCGAACTCGTTTCCCTTAGTGTCAGTGACATCCTACAGGGACAAAAGGCAGTCACACGATTATAATGACACCCTATCAGATATCCAAGTAATCCAACCCTGCTGAACATGGTCCTAGAAGAATGACCAATATCTTCAAAGTATTTTTGATATGACTTTTCTATGAATCTCAGCGTTTCCCCGGGTATGACCCCAAAAATGTAGACCACCTTGTAGCTATTTCGAGCGTGCATTTTTTCGTTCTTTCGCGATATATTCAGTGTCGGCGAGAAATAACACCATAAATCGCAGATTTGTAGCAACATAATTTAGTTGTCTTAGCGTCGCTCAGAGCTGGATAGGATTTACCTCTTAGAATTAACTCCATTGGACAACATGAATTACACCACTCACAGAATATTCCCACAGGATCCCCAGTGTCTCCAATGGTGACACCTTGCGGAGTTTCAACATACTACAAATCTAGACATTCATGTAACATGGCATCCAAACAGTAACTGCGTTTGGGAAACGTGGAAAAAACAAAGAAAACGGTAGCTGAACTAAGATGCCTTTTGTACTCAATTTTACAATTATAGTATGCGCCACAATTAATCAGAATGCTGGTGTAGCTGATGTCGAATTTCTGTTTTATGATGGTGATGTGAGTAGGTTAATGACACTGACTATGTCACCAGTCTGCACTTGTGTCGAATCCAGACCCTTTTGAAGCCCACATAGTGACCCGGTCTGCGATAGTCTGCAGCCGTGCATTACTGCACCGCGCGTGTAAAATTAGCGATATAGCAGTGTATGCTGATACCAACCGGGGCGCTATTTATGCCTCAAAAGGGTGCTAAGAGGCAATATTCTTAAACATAAATATGCCTAGGATAATGCTGAATGATGGAACTAATTCCCTGAGGTATCAAAGTTATACAAAAAAGTTATAATGATAAAATCGAGGTGGGTCCGGATTCGACACAACTCACAAGTGCCCACAACTTGCACAAGTATACTCAAGTTCAATTATTAGTTAAACAAATGTTCTATGCCGTTTTTAGCAAAATACGGAATGTGATTCAAAAGATATCTTTGAAGTACTTACAAATATAAACCATCCAAGTTCATATCTCGTAAGACTCGTATTGCCCAAAACCGTGTATACTAACGGATTATCAATACCTTGGGCTAGGCAATTATATTTTTGCACAGAATGTGGATGTACTAAACAACTTATACTGTTTTATAAAAAGGAACAATTTGAGAAACGTTCTTAAAACTGAATACCAGTGGTCAAGTGGAAACCACATCTCAACACGATGAAACAATTATGATTACTGACTTTTAATGTAATGAGTAATGTAAACATGTTTACATTCTATCTTGTTGTTTTATATCTTCCCCTCTATATTGAGGGTAAAGGTTAAAACATACCTCAGAATGCACAATTTTAAAGCTAGTTTAAAAAAATCTCTGCAGGGCATGCCCCCAGATCCCCCACATCGTGCCTGCACCGCTTGTGTAGCCCACCCCTGCCACCTCGCCCATCATTTTACCCAGGGGAAACACTGGAATTTTCATTTGCCAAATTAAATCACCTCATTGTTATTTTAAACAAATTGGTTAATCACAAAGCTACCTACTGATATTGACCATATATTTTTAATTCAAACCTTTACAAATGTATGCAGTTAATTTCCATTTAAGAAACAATTTAAAATAAACACATGATGATGTTGCTTATAAGTAGTACTTTTGAATCTTTATTTAATTGTGAAGCATACAGATAATAAGAAAAAGAATGTTTATAAACATACAGTTGTCTGCATTCGCATGTCTTTTGGAGGACGCTGAAGTTGTGCCTTCCAGCCTGTGTCATCACTAAAACACAAAACCTCATTCTGTCAACATCAAGTACATTCTACACTGATTACAACCTCAACTAGTTCATCTAATTAACATACATTATCAGCAAGGAAAACAGCAAAACAACTTATCCAGTGCCACGCTAATTTTATTATTACAAAATGGGCCAAGAGGCCCTGAAGTCCTTTGGACTGTATTGTGAGTTTCAAATTATTAATGAAATGGCTCTTAGTGAATCAGTTACAGATAATTAATGACACTGATATTTTTTGGCTGCTGTAATTACTGTTGACTGACAGATGCAGACATAATAATATGCCCACGTGCCACGGCAATCATCAGCAGGCTGCTGGCAGTCACAGCTGTAACATTGTACACAGAACTTGTAGTGGGACTAACATGTGAAAATATGAGTTTCTTCAGGGCATCTCGAGACACATTATTTATAGATTTAGCAATTGTTTAATGTGCATAATTTTCTGTAGTCGGATATTTGTAGTCCCATAATACGGCGGCGGTTTCTGTATTGCCATAATATGAGGTGAATTTCCGTAATAATTATGGAAAATCCATAATGGTAGGTACTAGGCAGCCCTGCACGTGAATTGGTCGCATCGCAAATTTGCCCGCGAAACGTTGTTAGTCATGCTTTATCATCACCCAGCCCTAGATGGCAAGATTCGCAATTTACAAGCCATAATACTAATGTCCTGACCACAACATGATCCCAATAAAACATGGCAAACCTTTATATTTAGCACACAGGTTCCCTAAGTACTCCTTTTGTGCATATGTGCATTTTTTCAACTTGATAGTGAAAAGATCACTATCTGCCATAATTGGTGTGGTGACCAGTGTAAATAGCGTCGCTGTAAAAACAAAGACCACTGCACGTTCGGCTTTGTCGATTCGCCGGCAAGAATAATTTTATATATACATATTTCTCAGAACATTGTATCGGTGATGCAAATAAATACATGTAATGCCTAATAAAAAACGTATAGGGTGGAACTAACAACAGTAAATAACCGTAGACCCAAATAAAGGGTGCAATAGTAACGGCTGACGGCGCACGGAGAGTGATGGCATAAGTCCGTTGGACCTTTGGTTCAAAAGACTAAAAAGCAGAACTTTGTTGTGCATAAATATCATCAATCATCAAGAGTCATAAAGTTAACTTACTTCATCACAGGTTTCTTTGAGTCAGGCCGCATCTGATTCGTTACGTGGTTCGTCGAGTTCTGTTCAATTTTAACACTTGCCATGTTTTGGTGCACTAGTATAAATGTCACCAACTGTCTTTTCTTCTGGCGTCTGTATCACTGCCTTCAAATGTACTGACGATAGTTCTCTTACAACAGTCCCCTTACTGTCAAACAGTTCTCTCTCTATAACAGGGAGAGTTCTCAGTTCTGGCCTCCAGTAGGTACTTTCGATACAAATCCCTCAAAACAATTTGTTTCTTTTAATGTCCATCGCTCGTCAGTCACTCGCATATAATTTCTGCAAACATTGAAGGCAAGAATTTCATTGTATGTAATGTATATGCATGCATGTTCTCTTCTGATTAATTTTATCTACATCAGGCCTCGACTTTATGGCAAACTTGAGGGAAAGCCAGATGACATCGACTCATTATTGAATTGTTGAGGCACAAGAGCCAGTTTTCCGGCAAATGGTTATACAACCACTGCCACAATCAAGACCAAATGTCAACCAGATCACATGTACATCTCATAAAAATGTTGTGACTTGCTGGCCCTTGTAACATTCTAGGCATTTGGGGGTATACAGAACTTTTGGAAATGATACCTGTATGCACTCTTATTTAATGTGGAAATTATTCCTCACCTAGTAGATGTGCAGTTTCATACATTTCTTACAAAGTAAACAATGACTCAAAAGCTTTTGTGTAAACAATATTAGATAAGCAGTTGTACTATTTCCCTTTCAATGCTTGACAACACCCCAACAAGGCAACATGTCTATTTTATATAATTTGGACGGTACAAAAATACTTTGATGTAAGAAATTGGGTGATGACACGCTGGGGTGATTATTGTAAAATGGTGTGGTCATGGCCTGGGCCAACAGTTATCTAGAAAACACAAGGAAGTACACAAGGAAGTTTTTGTTTTAGTTTCGCTGCATACTTTTGAATTATCACTCATTAGTTTTACTGGCCTGAATATAGCCGATATTAGACTTAGTATTATCATGAATATTTCCGTTTGGATAAAATCCTGCAAAACCTGTGCATTTAAAAAAATATAGTTTTAGAATTGTGTCTAGAATCGTTAAGCTTGTCTGTCTGTCGTGCTCATCCTGGCGCCACGTTTGTCTGTTTGACTAAGTCAGCCTGAGGCTAGGCAGGACCACTCTAGTCTAGGCAGACCTAGTAAGTTAGTTGACCAATCGTCCAATATTCGTGAAATGACACAATCACAATTCCACAATGTTGAGAGGATTCTACAAGACTAACACAAACTGCTGTCAATTACAGTTGACTATGTTTACATAAGTAAGTAAACGACTTGAACAACGACAACCTCCATAGCTATAAAACTGCAGAAGAACGTCCGTAGCTAGTTTGTCAGATATTTTCGTGACAATGGAGATTCCAGTATTGGCAATCTGACGAACGCATCGACCAAACAACCGGCTTAAAGTAAAAAATACTGCGTAAATGTTCCAAATTATATATCAAAGTTTATTTTATTTGTATTAACAGCATTGTTCTAACATCGCATGTTGTTGTAAGGTTTTACAGTTCCTCCAAAAGCATTAGATGAAAACAGATTTAACACCAAACAAACATCACCTACCACAGGAATTACCCAATATGGCTGACGTTATTATGATAAATAGGGCGCACCGAGAAAAAGTAACGTAGATTTGATTCAGTAAATGTACTGAGCAGATCGTTTTATTATTCCTGTAGTAACTATAATACAACTAATTGTTGTAAAAGGTATTGAGTTGTCACGTCAGAAAATATTAAACTATATCGTCATAGCCGAACGAGATGTGTGTTTGCGGGGTAGAAAACAATATGGCGGCCTCGAATGTAAACATCTCTTGACTTCTCGATATTTTCAGACGAAAATATTTGGTATGAAACTTTATATAAGCTCTTAACCAAATAATTTATTTCTGTGCAGATAATGTAACTAACAAGTGAATCGATGTATGTTATTGGTAAACAGCATCCACGATAGCAAAGCAGTAACTGTTGCAGAAGTCGACCGGTCCCAATCAAGTATCAACAACGTGAACGTGTTGAAGTTTGTAAGTTTGTTGATATGGATGGTATGGATATTGCGTGACCATGGAAAGTGTACATCCTCCTATATGGTAGTCGGCATTGGTTGTAATGCGACGGAGAGTAATTCGCATGGTGTGGCATTTATCTGTGTTAAATTTCATCTGCCATATGTTTGACCAAACGTCCAAAGTTGGAGTTTAGTCAGGTCTTCCTGAAGTGCTATGCCTATTCTCTATTGGCATCAGCTGGGCTGGAGATAGGTATATAGAGAAGACAGTCATCTACAAAATAATGGAGCTTAGATGTTATTCCTGTTGGTAGATCATTGATGAAGGATATAACAAACAATGGGCCCAGGACTGGGCCCTGGGGGACTCCTGAGGTGACGGGAACCCGGTCCGAAGACTTTCCGTCCACCACCACTTGCTGGGATCGGGATGTCAGGAAGTTTTGTATCCACAGCAGTAGGGAGCCTCAAATTCCATAGTGGTGAAGTTTAAGAAGTAATCGTTGTTGGGTGACTCGGTCAAATGCCTTAGAAAAGTCAAATATATCACTGTGTCAACTTGTTCACGATTATCTCAGGATTTAACAAGGTTTTAGTAATAATAATAATAATAATTTATTTCTTATATAGCGCCCATCCAAATAATTGTTCTGGGGCGCTTTACAATTGTTAATGCAAATAAATAAATAAATAACATCATACGATATATAGTTTAAAAATACTATGCAATCATTACTACTAAATAAAATCAACTATACTGTCTTAAACTATATAAATAAAAACACTTATGCAAGCCATTAAAACAATAAAATAGATTAATTATAATACTAAATTAATTAAAATAAAGTATAATTAATATAAATAATTAGGATCATCGACCATCAAAGGTTACAATAATTTTTGAAAAGATGCATCCTCAGTGCCACTTTAAACTGATTGACACTAGTGCATTGGTGCACTGTGAGTGGTAGTTGATTCCATGCTCTTGGAGCTGCACAAGAGAATGCTCGTTCGCCGATTTTAGTTCAGGTAGTGGGTTGTTTAAAGAGTAGCTGATTGGAGGAGCGTAGACAGCGTGTCGGGCGATGCAGAGAGATAAGTGCTGATGGATATGGAGGTGCGAGCCCATGAAGGCATTTGAAAGTGAGAAGTAGGGTCTTGAAAATAATGCGACTCTTCACAGGAAGCCAGGGCAGCTCTATGGGCGTGACGTGGTCTCGTTTCGACCGCATCGTTATGATATGAGCACATGCATTTTGGACACGTTGTAGTTTCTCAATTACTGTCGCTGGCAATCCGTTAAGAAGACTATTGCAGCAGTCAATTCGTGAAATGACTAGCGCATGCACAAGTTGTTTTGTGTGTTCTTTGTTTAAGTATCGACGAATGCATCCAATGCTATGGAGGTGGTAATAGTGGTGGCAATGTTGGGTGAAATATTATCACTCAGGCAAAATTCTTGTAAAAGTTGGATGTCATCTGCATATAGATGGTAAGCATGCCATGGTGGTTGAGTAGCGACACGAGAGGAGTCATACATATATATATATATATGGTGAAGAGTAATGGTCCAAGGACTGACCCCTGCGGGACACTGCAAGTCAGTCTGTGAGGTTTAGACTGCTCACCGGCAATCAACACCATGTATTTTCTGTGTTGTAAGTAGGCAGTGAACCATGACAAACAGCCGATGGTGTTGCTCAGTGTGTTTAAAAGAATGGCGTGGTCAGTTGTATCAAATGCTGCACTCAGATCAATTTACAGCAGCACCACACTTTGCATTCGTCCATGCACTGAATCACATTGTCATGCATGTGCAGAAGCGCTGTTTCAGTACTACAGTCCTGTCCGTAGGCTGATTGCAATGGCATATACAGGTTGTTTTCATGCATGTGTGCAATCAACCGGTTTGCCACAATCCTCTCGACTAACTTTGATAAAAAGCACATGTTAGAAATAGGCCGATAGCTTTTCAAAATTTCACTATCAAGACTTGCCTTTTTTAATATGGGTGTGATGACAGCAACTTTCATTTCATCAGGTATTCCTTCTAGCAAACACTTGTTGATGATGTTCATAATAGGCATTGTCATGACATCAGAGCACTCTTTTACCAAGTTTGAAGGCTTCGGGTCAAGTTTGCAAGTCTTTGATGATGACTTGCTCAGTAGTTGCGTGGTTCCTTCTTGTGTGATAGGCACGAAAGTAGAGAGATGACAGTCTGTGATAGAGTGATCTATGCTCACAAAGTCGGTACTCACATCATGGACATCTGGCACTTGTAGTGCGGTATGTGTGCAAAGTCGTTGGCGAGCGATTCGGCACATTTGTAGGTTGGTAATGTTGCTGTGTTACCCCGATGCAGCAGCTTGTTTGCGATGTTGTAGAATTGTGCTTGGTTCCGGACGTCTGACAATTTTTTTCTCATAATGGATCTTTTTCGCTTCAGTGTCCTGTCTAATTTGGTCATTCCACTTGTTCTGTGGTTTTTCTCTTTTTCTGTGTCTTTAAAGTCTAAGTTTACAAATACAGATGCGTTAATGAGACCTACCAAAAAGTTTATCAATGTCGACAATGGCATTGTAATGATATGCCATATCATATGGCATGCACGGGTACATAGGATTAAACGGGGTCAGTCATGAATTAGAACTGATTGAAAGACAAATGTTCTTAATTTGAATTAAATTAAGAAAAATTATATCTTCTTCGTCGTTCATTCTAGACGGGAACGCCTGTCTCTCTCTCAAATGACGCCGTCCTCCTCAGAGCCTCAAGATCACCATGTATTTTCTGATTCAGGAGGGTGTTTTCTGGCCTGTGGCCATTCTGTAGTGTGCAGTGTCGTAGTAGGTGCTCACTGGTCATTGGGGCGGTTTCACAGCAGCACATATCAGACTGGCCAGTCTTCATTTTGTTATATAGATGTGCTTTCATTCTGTTGTGTCCTGTTCGGAGTCTGAACAGAATGACCTGGTCAGCAGCTGCTGAGATGGTAGTAGCTGTCATTCTCGTTGTGCTTGGGGTGCTGTTGGTGCCATCTTCTCTCTGTCAGGGTCTTGATGATGGTCTTTTCGTCACTGTATGACACACCTTTGTTGTTTGGCTCCAGTTGTCCCCTTTCTTTCGCAAGCCTGTTGGCTGCTTCGTTTCCTTTGATTCCGCAGTGTACTGAGATCCACTGCAGTGTTACTTTTGCCTGTGCACTCAGTTTTACTCAGAGTAGTAGTCAGTTCATTCAATTCTTTCTTTCAGGGGTTCTGGAAGACATGGAGTACTGATAGTGCATCTGTAAAGATGACAGTGTGTTTTCATGTGTTTTTTCTCGGGTTGTTCTTCTAAAATTATATTTAAAACAAATTATATTTGAATTGAAGTTGTTCAGTGAAGTGCAAAGATAATATTTTTCTTTCTTATTTTGCTCACTATCCTGCACTTGTTTTCAGTTATGTCACTCTCAAAATTCACTGCTTATGGCAGTTTTCATTTAGCAAAGTTGGTTGTTGTAACATAGTGCTACCAACTCTGGGGGTGTGACATATATGCCCAACACAAAACTGTTGATGACAGCATAAGAGCAAACCACAGTCATATTTTATTACAGAAAGAATGTGGAGATTAGAACAAAATTACTTTTTCGATGTCACACAATGTTATCATGAACCATTTGTGTTTATAAAATACATTTTCTCTTTTCAGTAAAAAAACACTTAAACAGTATACAGCTGTTTGAAGCCAACAGCACTCACAATGGCTTCAAGTTCAAGACGGACCTCTACTGCAGAGGTTGTGATATTGAGGCAGAGAGTCAAAGAAGTTTGTATTTTACTTAGATATAGTAAGGGGTTATTCACAATTGTCGACTGTTTCCTATAAGTACAGGCTGAGAGTATTAATTCTCAGAACCTTCCACCCCCTGAATCAGTAGTGTAAAATGTTGATAATTTTCCAGATCGAAAAACGTGTATAGTCACCTACTCGGTTTCTGCCCTATCTGAGTTTCTGCCTCATTACGATTATATAGCTGGATCTCATATTAAATACATCTTTAGTCAGATATATCGGACACAATGAACAAAGGACGTCTAAAAACTTGCAACAAAGTTATTTGTCTCAAATTAAAACGAGGCAAACAGTTTTTTGACAGATATTTTGATAGCGAATGCAGACCACGTGATTACAGTGCACCACATCGGTGACAGTGATGTAAACAACCCTATTATTAAAATTTATCGGGCGAAATTGTAAGCAACTATTCACCCAAATCACCACAGGAAAGTTAACGAACAGCCCGTGGAGTTTATACAGTGAATGCATTGCGATTTGTCGCACAGTGATGATTTTGAACACGATGAGGCAGAAACCAAGTGCTTCCGTATGGCACGTGAAGTGATTATCGTCTTACGAATATTGTAAGTATTTCACTTAAAACAACTTATTTGACGGTTCGTTTGCATGCCATTGATAAAATAAGTGGTTCTGATTAATAATATTGATACGTTGTGGACGATTTCAAACAATGTTGGTGACAACTGCATATTATGCTTGTGTAAGACAGAAACCGAGTGGCCCAGTATATGTGTAGCAATGTGATTATTATGGTACCATACACATAAGTCATGCAATGACATCTGTCATATGGTACACATGAATCTGATCAGGTTATAAAATGACATAATGACAGCTCTATGAAAACTGATGGTTGGCAGACTGGCTGATTTTGGTTGCTAGCTGCCCATAAAGACGGGATTGAATGTCTTATTTGGTAGTGTCCAAAGTATATACATAGATGTATAAAAATAGTAGAAATAAAATGGTAAATCAAGAACATTAATTGATGCCCGACGAGGCTAAGACATTCCTAAATCAAGAGTTGAAGTTATATATTTGTATATGGCAAGTGGGGGAAGGTTGGGACCCATGAGCCATATTTTATGTTTTCAGCGATAAACAAAACAATAATACAGTTTTTAACATTAAAATTGCACTATCAGGTAAATATGTATGTCCTCCAAGTGAGTCGTGAAATTTGTGTGGTTGAGGTGTGTCAATGTCTAAATATATGCAAATTAGTGGAGGCATGTGAAGTGGCTCAAGGGACCCCAATCGTAGGGTCTCTTGAGCCACCACGTGGGGTCCCTTGAGCCACAGCAACATGTTTACATTTAAAATAGATCAGTGAGTTTAACACATGATTTTTATTACAATAAACATCTGGTATATGTGCTACGAATTATTCATCATAACTGAAATTAAGATATTATATTCAGGCTTTACAACATCTGCATGTCAAGCTCTTCCTGAAGAAAATATGCCTCGTCGAACATTTGCGTAAAAGTCAGTTACATAAAACTAAGTTATGTTGTAAGATGCCCCACAGTCTATTTACTATTTGTTATCACTGATAAATTTATATATGATGTTGGCGCTTTCCATTTTCCAGGAACCTTTTAATTAATGTTCTCTTTTATCGCTCAGATACCGGTCTGGGAGCAACCATTGCTTAACTCATGATACTAACACAATAGATGCCCTACGCAACCGGCTTTTCACACATTACTTCTCTTCATGGTGATAATATACGAATGTCAGCAGTTAATAATAATTATGTAAAACTAAGTGACATGTTAATTACAAATCGATCAACAGCTTATTCATTGTTTATTTCACATTTCTCCACACTTTATATGATAGCATTCCGAGTTTACAGGAAACTGTTTAATTTATGATATTCTAACCTTAACGGATCATACTATGCAAATATTCCAACACTACCAGCATGCCTTAAAAGTTATTAAACGCAAACACATGTAGGGGGTTGCACCAGTCAATTTTGGCATTCATGACCCGGCTCATCGGACCCCACACTGCCGGCTCATGGGTGCCTGAACACAAATTTACATGCAAAACGAGTTTTATCAAAAATTAGAATAGCATATAACAAAAACTGTTTCACATAGTAACAGAACATGTATCCCTTATTGTCAATATGCCATTGCCAACAACACCACATTACTTATGGTAGTTGCATAAAGAAAACAACAGAACACTAAATATTTACCCAATAATATTTTATCCTTAAAAACGCATACAATCATGATGTTGTGCGCAGTTAGTCATCCTTAATTATTCAAATGGCCATGAAGTTGTAAGTAGCAGGACCTGCTTCTACAGAACTCGAAAAATTAAACATCGATAAGTATTAACAAAGTTACAAGCTCTCCTACGATCATGGGTCCCAACCTTCCCCTGTACTTCATCAGTAGTATATGTATAGTAATATATATTTCTTATCTAGTTGGAAGAACAAGTTTCAAGCGGCAAAAAGAGACTGGACGATTTAAGGAAAGCAAAGAATACAACTATATTGAAGAGGGAGAGAGAGATTTTGGAAGTGAATGCTCCAAAACTGGGTGTGAGAAGGTAATAAAATAAAATCTGAAAAACTAATGCCATAGACAGTTGTGCAGTAAATAGTTGTATAGAGTGAACTGTATCAGTGATGGACATGTCATAATTGTGCACCTGCAAATTGTTGCCATAAAATAAAAGGGTTTGTATTGGATATAAACTAAAGGTACGTTCTTATATGGCCCAGTATGCAGTCCTTAGGAAGTCTCAGAGTAATTTACTCTGTGGCAGACCTGTCTAATCGAACACCATCTCGACTTCTCTGGGAAACATACAGCCATGCTGCAATTAATGTGCGAAGACTATTTGGTCACAAATATCCACTGCTGTCTATGACCAGGTACTCATTCACACAGTTGCATTAACTGGAGCAACATAGTGAACAAACTTGCCCAAGGTTTGAAATGGCAGCACAGGATTTTGACCTGGGTTCTCTCGATTGAGACTCCGATTCTGTAACCTGTATTTAGAAATAGAACTGAGAGACGTGATAAGGCTGGTTATGCACAGGTGAAGTACTATAGAGTTGGACTCTCAATAAGCCAAAGACAATTTGTCCACCTGCCCTTGGGAGCATGTAACATTGGATTGTCATCTTGTTAATCTGGTTAAAACCATGTTTGCGGTTAAAAAATGATGTTTGTGGTTAGTTGCAGATGTTGTTTTTCGAATGCAGAGATTCTGACTCGAGACTTGCAGACTTACAGAGACAGCTGGGGCAAAGTGAAAGACAGAAACAGGAAGAGCTTGACGCACTGCGCAAGAAATTGGAAGCAGAAATGAATGACCTTCGCAATAAATTTCAAGCAGAAAATGACGTCCTGCGCAGTAGACTTCAAACAGAAAATAACAACTTGCGCAAGAAACTTCAAGCAGAAATTGATGACCTGAAAAGTCAGAAGGCAAAGGTTGGTAAATTGTCTATAACAAATCTTTAGATTTTTAGTTCTTTGGGCCGAAGGTCCAACTGACTATTGCCATCACTCTGCGTCCGCCGTTAGCTGCCGTATTTCAGAAACCGTTCAGTAACTTTTCCTCTAATTTTGCATAGGCGTATCTTAGGGTACTGCCACTATGCACGATAAATCTGTATTTGATTGAATCGTTCTAAGGGCTCCATAGGGCCCCCAGGGCCCAAAAAACTGGTAATTTTTCACTTTTTGCCTACTTTTTCAAAAACTATTCAGTAACATTTTCTCTAATTTTGCATATACATTTCATGTGGTAGTGTCACGGTACATAAGAAATGTGTATTTGATTGACTCATTCTAAGGGCACCTAATGACCCCCCAAAAAGGACCCCAAAACTCGTAAATTTTCACATTTTGCCAATTTTTTCAAAAACTCTTCAGTATCTTTTTCTCTAATTTTGCACAGACATTTCATGTGGTAGTGCCACTATACACAAGAAATCTGTAATTGATTGAGTCATTCTAAGGGCACCAAAGGTCCCCTAAAATATTAAATTTGCTAACTAAATTGTTTACAGCAGGAGAACAGCCCAGGAGCTCTATTGACAACTGGCTGGCTACACTCCTTCCCTCAACTAATCCCTTTTCTTACAACATCTGTCACATGCAGAGTCTGTTTCTTGCATGGATCAGAGGTTGTCTTTTTTGTTATTTCAAATACTGTTCAGTAACATTTTCTCTAATTTTTTATAGACGTCTCTTAGGGTAATGTCGCTGTACACAAGACATTTGTGTTTGATTGAATCATTCTAAGGGGACCTCAGGGCTTCCCAAAAAGCTAAATGTTCACATTTTGTCTGTCTCTGTCTGGACTAGGTTGGGAGAGTATCTGCTATTGTTTGATGGAAACTGAGACTAATCTGTAATTGGTCACTGGCAGAGGCTTGTGTCAACAGACAGCACCCACTAGACCCCTGGACAGTTGCATGTACATTTTAAGCTGTGTCAAACAGTGGGCTGTAACTAATGTGTAATGGAATCCCTACTGCACATGTAGAACCTGAGGAACTTTAAAACAACAGTAGACATAATTATCAATGCAATATAAATATATGACCTAGGATTAAAATAAGTAAAATAACTTAGGTATACAATAATATATAAAGTAAAATAACATAGGTGTACTCGAAAAGGTTAAAGCATAATTAGCAAAAAATTATAAGGAATATTATTCCTTATATATATATATATATATATTATATATACCTTATTGACAAGGTAGGTTTTACCATAGTTCATCTCTTTCTTCTTCCCATTCTGGGGGGTGGTGGGAGGGGCAAAAGGAGAACAGATAATGCGTGTGCATTTTCTTAAACAATGTTTTACTGTGCTACATGCAAGATTGCAGCTCACCAACTCTCCTGCAAGGTTTCTACAAACACTGGAAATTGGCCTAAATAGCAGAGTATCGGGATAAAATCTGACAGCATTTTTTAAATAATACATAAACTAATATATACAATATTCACAAAATGGTCTACTCAAATACTTTATTTCCAGGTGTATCTTCACTGGCATGCATATAGTCTAGAGTGCTACTAAACATGTCAACACTACTTCCGTCATAACTCTTAATGATCTGTAACTATGATTAACCAAAACACATTTAATTAATAATAAAAAATTCACAATATAGTCCAAAGGACTTCACGGCCTCTTGGCCCAGTTTTTTATATATTTGTCTTTCTGCTTGGACAGTTTTTTTCATATCCCTGCATGGGATTTTTTACTTTCCTAGGCATAGACATCAGATAGAAGAGACCAACGGCTTATACTGTCTCTTCTGAAAGACACAGGCAATTTAGGGTGAACAGAATTGCTCAAATTTCAACACAGTAGCTGATACCAGTACTGAACCACCGACCAGTTGGCACCAGGAATCAGGGCCTTACCCAGGATAAAATTTTTGCCAGTCCAAATTTTTTCCGACATGCTTCAAAGCGCGATCAGGCATGTGGTCGAATGCGCGATCAGACGCGCAATCGGCATGCTATCAGACGTGAGACGCACATGGCTGAATGTACATCTCATGTGTGATCAAAAATGTAAGTAGTAATAACAATATACGTATGGCAACAAATATGTATATTTATTTACATAAGAATTAAAGAGAAATAATTAAAACACAGCAGCAACTATGAGTGTATGTATATATATATACACATATTACATATAATATATATATATTATATAAATATATATATATATATATATATATATACCTGCATGGTAAAATTTGGTAATCATACTTAGTGTGTCCAATCATAAAAATATAAAAATAAACTAAAAGTACATTAGTACCATTTATGAAGGTATTATATTAGAAATACTACAGTTCAATGTTGTTTAATTTCTAAAACAACATATTAGATTAACAAATATTTTAAAAATAAGTCGCCATGCAATGGCCATGTTTTGATCCATAATAAGTTACAGTTATTAACTAAATCATTGTGTATTCATGTTGCTGTGAATGTTTCACTTGTTAAACTACAAATCAGTCAAAACATTAATTATTTTAATTAGCAAGCATAGCTCCATGTGTTAGACCACCCAGCGGGCGACCAAACAACGTGCGACGAGCGGGAGTGTCCACAGCAATACACTAAAAATAGTACAGACGTAACTAAATCTAGCACAATCGCCGCACATGCAGGTTGTTTATCACAATGTCGTTCAAAAATGATCCGACATCATCGAACAAAATCTAGTTTCCGCACTTGTAAATCATATTCAATTACCACATAACATATATAATTTGAATAGTGAAAAACTGACAGATAGCATCAGTGATACATGAAGTTGTATATCGGGTGATAACATAGGTAAACCAACATGTTTACACATCAACTCATTGTAGCTTTTGTTTCTCTGATGGCATCGATTTCGTGTAACATCAGCAGAGAAGACTAACACATCTCCTCATTGGTTGATTAAAAATCATGACGATCCAAATATGTTTACAAATGCGGGTTTTCGATTTGTGGCGACCTGTGTTTGCAAAAACTGTAAATTCATGACGCGCCGTCGGCATGACATTTTTGGTGCGTATTTTCGCTAAATCACGGAGGACAAGTTCGTCAAGTAAAAGAATACTTCTAAAAACTTTATGCCATTGTAAAGAATGTTATGTTGTCATTCCAAAGATACCAAATATGTATTATTTAACGCAGAATGAACAACGAACCGGACCACCGGTGGCCTGTCATAATTTAGCACCAGATCTGGCCAGATCCAACAGCCGCAGCAGCCGCTGTGGTAGAGCTAGTTACAGTGATTGTGATAGTCACTGTTGTCTTGTTAGTGGTCGGCAGTTCTTTTTTTTTGGAAAGAGCGGGTTTTTCCCAGGCACTAATAATTAGAGCAATACACTCAATTGGTGCCTGCGTAACATCACCCAATCAGTTCACTAAACTGTCCAATCGAGCCTCGTCGTAATCGACGAGTGCTTATTGTATCTCCTCATTATGAGTGCTTATTGTATTTCTGAGTGGAATAGTTTGAATTGTTTGACTGTTTTGACAGCCGAGGGTCTCAGACGATAGCAGCCAGTTATCCCAGCTGCTGCAGCTGCTGGAGGAGGTGAGAGGAGACAACATGGCCCTCGTGATAGAGAACAGAGGGCTCCAGGACCAGGCGCACCAGCTCGTCATGGAGCTCAGTGAGAAGGAGGCCGCATGGTGTGAGAGGGAGGAACAGCTTAATAAGAAAGTAAGTGGGAGGGGGAGGGAGGGAGAGGGGGAGGGAGGGAGGGAGAGAGGGGAGGGGGGGGGGGGGGGGGGGGGGGGGGGGGGGGGGGAGTGAGAGAGAGAGAGAAACAAAAAGAATGTGGAATGGAGGGATGGAGAGAGAGAATGGGAGGGGGAGAGAGAGGGGCGGAAAGTGGGAGGGAGAGAGTGAGTGGGGCAGGAGAGTGAATGGGGCGGAAAGTGGGAGGGAGAGAGTGAGTGGGGCGGGAGAGTGGGAAGGAGACTGTGTGGGGGGGAAAGTGGGAGAGAGAGGGGGAGTGAGTGGGGGAGGGTGGGAGGGGAGGAGAGTGGAGGTGGGGTGGGAGGTGGGAAGGAGGGAGGAGGGAGTGAGTGGAAGGGAGTGGGGGAGGGAGGGGAGTGAGTGGGGCCCGGGGAGGGAGTGGAAGGGAGAGAGTGGGGAGGTGGGGAGGTGGGGAGGGTGGGGGAGGAGAGAAAGGGGAGTGGGGAGGCGGAGAAGAGTGGGAGGGGAGAGTGGGGTGGGGGAGAGAGGAGAGGTGAGTGGGAGCGGGGGAGGGAGTGGGAGGGGAGAGAGTGGAGGAGGGAGTGGGGCGGGAGAGTGGGAGGGAGAGAGTGAGTGGGGCAGGAGAGTGGGAAAGAGAGGGATAGTGAGAAGGTAGGAAGGAAATAAATGAATAAAAAGTTAGAGACAGAGAGAGGGAAGGAAGGAGGGAGAGGGTGGATGGAGGGGAACAGCTGAATACAAAAGTAAGTTAGACACAGAGGGAAGGAGGGAGGGAGGGAGTGAGAGGAGTGAGAGGAAGATGAACAAACCGCCATGAGCAATAGACCCTTATAGTGGGGCGGCAAAGCAAACCAATTGTGCATTTTGTGATAAAAGCACAAAATTTTGCACACATGTACTCTTACATTATGAACAGATTTGGATATCGAGCCAACACAGATTTGGCCTGTGGCGGGTGTAGCAGCCATTTTCCAAAATTGCCGCCAGCGGTCACTGCCATTTGACACACCTTCTCTAATGGGGAGGACAGCAGGTTGACAGTGGAGGTAAATTCATTTATGAAAGTGGTTATGGAAGAGCTAATTATTTGATTTGTACCAAAAACAAATAAGTCAACTTGGATTAATGTGACTAATTAGGCACATGATGCAGCTGGATTCCATGGAAGTCAATGATGAATGATCAGTGAGTGGCTTGGCACGTACAGGTACTACTGCTGGTAGTATTAGTAATAATAGTACTAATAGTAGTGGTGGTAGTACTAATAGTAGTGGTGGTAGTACTAATAGTAGTAACACCTGCAGTAGTAGCTGTAGTCGTTGTAGTAGAAGTGAAATATGTACAATGGCGGGCATTTTACAAAACGGCATTCAGACAATTGAATCAGAATTAATTGGTGTTCAGAACTGCCATCTCCAGAGGAACCACCTGGGTAGGTGACTTAGTGAGGACAGTTGACATTATGAGTTTCTACACACTGTGCAAAATTATTAACAAGGATTACGGTACTCTTTTAATAGTTAATGTCGTAAAAAGCAGCACGTATTTACAGAATGAGTCTCATTTTTATTTATACATTTTATGCTTTCTGAAATTGCAAACCAGACTGTTGTATAGCTGGACACCGACCTTATTTTTAGGCCTAATGCCATTATGACCATGTAAAAAGAATATGTTTGAAAACTAAAGTCACAAAAACTACAAATTATTCCAGAATACGGTTGAAATTGAAAGGGCCATTTAAGAAACATAGACATATTTAACACCAATACATGTTGAAAATGTGTATGGCGAATAGAACAGTTCATGTCAAATATCACATAATGTTCTCTTCTGCTCCTGGGTCACCAGGGTTGTTGTCACAGTTCACTTCAGTGGTCATGAATAAAATTTTGTGTGCACCCCCTTCACACACCTGCATGCATGCATCTGCATGCACGGACCCACATATGCATGCATGCATGCACACACATACACACAGAGCTGTGTGTTCAAGTGCAGCGTTGTTGTACTAACAATGCTTCACAGAACCCTTCTTGAACTTGCATGATATTATCTCACACCAGGTGTGGGTTGCCTTGGGTAGTCGTCCAGTGCGGCTCGTACTTGCTGTTCTCATTCTTGGCCCAGCCACAGCTGGTTGGTGGAGGTAGCTCTGGTGCCTCCATTGTAGGCTGCCCTCTTCGCATGCACCTCTAGAGCTGCCTTGGTTGGAGGGGTCAGTTGTACACCGTTCTTCTTTGCGAAAAGTTCCTTTCATGCCTTTTCAGTGTCCACGCATGTGCTGGTTCTGTCATACAACAGGATAATAGGATAATGAATCTCTTGTTATGCATGCATCTTCTGGTATGTCACTTGGTGTTGAGGATAGTTTTAGCAGTATGTTTATGAGTTCTGGTAGCACGGTCCAGATTGCCCAAAAAGTCTTCTTGATGCTGTGCATACTGTACACAGTATGGAATATTGGCAACACCCACGCCTTCTCCGGTCCCAGGCCAGCTGCAAGTTTGTGGGCTGTTAGGAACCTGAAACACTTGCCAGTTCCGAAATGTTAACCATGGGTCATCATCTAGTTGAAACCACTGAGTCAATGACACGGGCAGTACCACGGTGTCAACACCTTGGATCATTATCTCGTGGTGGCCATGCTAAGCTGCAGGGGTTGTGTGCAACATCATGCGACTGTCAGCTTCTTTGTGGCTGCATGGGGCGGGCGAGGGCTGATCTGGCAGCAGTGGCTTGCTGACGATTGGACATCCAACAAGCTGTTTCTCCTCCATATCAACCCACTTGAGGAGAGCTGACAGGAATGTGAACAGCTCTGTATTGTTGCTTCCTCCACTCTGTCCGTTTCCCGGTATGGCTGCTGAAGCCACCATACATCTTCGCAGTCATTTCCCTGCTTTTCTCTTGCACTGTCTTTCAGTGAATCTACATTGTAGCTGTCCCTCACCAAGTCCAGGCGAGGCGCAGTTTGAAGCTTTGTGAACAGGTATGGAATCAAGATCTTTCTGGCATACTCATCAAAGTTCTTGAATGCAACTGGCTTCAGCATCTGGATGATGATATCTCTATTAAGGATTACACTGGTGGTGGCATGATCCTCAGACTGGACATTGAAGACATATTTCAAGCATGCTAGAATGTCAATCTTCATGCCTACATGGAGGCTTCCTCCATCAGAGAGTGACCACACCCGGGTGCTTTGTTAGGAGTTCAGCCATGTCCCTCGGGTGAACAGGAAGCCACCTGGCATAGTTAGTGTGATCTGAGGCATGGAAGCAGGGGTTAGTTCTGTCAGGGCATCCAAGCTACATCGGGAATGCTGCCTACCACAGAAAATGCACGTAGACCAGTACCAACACCAATTCCACTGCTATCTGCCTAGGATTCAGCTGTGCCACGGTATTCTTCAAGACATCCATTGAGTGGTGAGCACTGTCCAGGAACAGTGGAAATAGGGTGGTGGGGCCGATGATTCAGGCTTCTGGTGGTTGGCAGCTAGCATGAAATGTGGCCCAAGATGTGTTATCCTCAGTCCCAGTTTTGTTTTTCAGGACCTACTTCGCCTGATCTATCAACAAATAGTCTTCATCAGTCAGCTGAATGAAGTCAAGCTAGCAGCTGGGACGGGACTATTTGATGTTGTTGGTGACAGGATGCACATCAGTGCAGGAGCATGGCAAGTGACCGATGGTCTTGAAACTTGTATCCACAGATCCTCCTACTTCGTTACTACTACTATTGCCACGACTACCTGTAGTAGTAATAGTAGTGGTAGTAGTAGTCGTTGTAGTAATAATGGTGCTAATGTAGTAGGTGCTAAGCGGAATCATTTTTCATGCATTATTGACTTTCATTCGGAACCCAACCGCATCTGTGCCTTATTAGACAAATTACTCTAAGTTGACTTATTTGTTTTGGTAAAAATCAAATAATTAACTCTTCCATAACCACTCTTGGACTTTTATAAGTGAATTAACCTCCATTGTCAACCTGCTGACCGCTGTCCTCCCCAGGAGAATAGGTTTGTAAAATAATTGTGACCATTGGCGGCCATTTAAAAAAATGGCTGCTACAGCCGCCAGAGGCCAAATCTGCGATGGCTCAATAACCAGATCTGTTCATAATATAAGAGTCTACAGCTGTGCTAAATTTTGTGCATTTATCTCAAAATGCACAAGTCTTCTGGATGTGTTGGTTATGCCATCCCACTATTATGGAAATGGTCCATCAGCACTATGGCTGCATCTGCCAGTTATGATACATGCATGTACTTACACCCTGCTTACACACATGCACGGATGCACACACACATGCACACTTATGCACATGCATGTGTGACATGTGCACATGCGTGTACACACTCACACACATAACCACACACACACACACACACATTTATACACACACATACACATATACGCACACTCACATACAAGCATGTGTGAAATGTGCACATGCACGCACACACACACATATACACACACACCACACATATGCACACATACACCACACACATACACACACACACACACACAAACGCACACATGCACCTCATACACACACACATATACACACACACACAATTACTGGCCTCTGCTGCCGTTAATGCACGCACACAAACACACATTACTTTGTGTTGTAGTTGAATGAGCAGTGGGGAGAGAGGTACGCCGAGTGGATGGCGAAGGTGGAACACAAGATGGACGAACTGAAGGAAGCCAACACAATGTTGTAAGTCCCACCTCTAAACAGACACAATGTTGTAAGTCCCACCTCTAAACAGACACAATGTTGTAAGTCCCACCTCCAAGTCAATTCAATGTTGTAAGTTCCACCTCCAAGCCAACCCAATGTTGTAAGTCCCACCACTAAACAGACACAATATTGTAAGTCCCACCTCCAAACCAATTCAATGTTGTAACTTGTAAGTCCCACCTCTAAGCCAACACAATGTTGTAAGTCCCACCTCTAAATAGACACAACGGTGTATGTCCCAGCTCCAAGTCAACAAGGTGTTATAAGTCCCACCTCCAAGCCATCACCATGTTGTAAGTCCCACCTGTAAGCAAGACAATGCTGTAAGTCCCACCTCCAAGCCAACACTGTGTTGTAAGTCCCACCTCCAAGCAAGACAATGCTGTAAGTCCCACTTCCAAGCCAACACAATGCTGTAAGTCCCACGTCCAAGTCAACACAATGCTGTAAGTCCCACGTCCAAGTCAACACAATGCTGTAAGTCCCACTTCCAAGCCAACACAATGCTGTAAGTCCCACGTCCAAGCCAACACAATGCTGTAAGTCCCACGTCCAAGTCAACACAATGCTGTAAGTCCCACCTCCAAGCCAACACTGTGTTGCAAGTCCCATCTCCAAGCAAGACAATGCTGTATGTCCCACGTCTAAGCCAACTCAATGCTGTAAATCCCACGTCCAAGCCAACAGAATACTGTAAGTCCCACGTCCAAGTCAACACAATGCTGGAAGTCCCACCTCCAAGCAAGGCAATGCTGTAAGTCCCATTTCCAAGCCAACACAATGCTGGAAGTCCCACGTCCAAGTCAACACAATGTTGTAAGTCCCACCTCCAAGCCAACACTGTGTTGTAAGTCCCATCTCCAAGCAAGACAATGCTGTATGTCCCACGTCCAAGCCAACTCAATGCTGTAAATCCCACGTCCAAGCCAACAGGATACTGTAAGTCCCACGTCCAAGTCAACACAATGCTGGAAGTCCCACCTCCAAGCAAGGCAATGCTGTAAGTCCCATTTCCAAGCCAACACAATGCTGTAAGTCCCACGTCCAAGTCAACACAATGTTGCAAGTCCCACCTCCAAGCCAACACTGTGTTGTAAGTCCCATCTCCAAGCAAGACAATGCTGTATGTCCCACGTCCAAGCCAACTCAATGCTGTAAATCCTACGTCCAAGCCAACAGGATGCTGTAAGTCCCACGTCCAAGTCAACACAATGCTGGAAGTCCCACCTCCAAGCAAGGCAATGCTGTAAGTCCCATTTCCAAGCAAGACAATGCTGTATGTCCCACGTCTAAGCCAACTCAATGCTGTAAATCCCACGTCCAAGCCAACAGAATGCTGTAAGTCCCACGTCCAAGTCAACACAATGCTGGAAGTCCCACCTCCAAGCAAGGCAATGCTGTAAGTCCCATTTCCAAGCCAACACAATGCTGGAAGTCCCACGTCCAAGTCAACACAATGTTGTAAGTCCCACCTCCAAGCCAACACTGTGTTGTAAGTCCCATCTCCAAGCAAGACAATGCTGTATGTCCCACGTCCAAGCCAACTCAATGCTGTAAATCCCACGTCCAAGCCAACAGGATGCTGTAAGTCCCACGTCCAAGTCAACACAATGCTGGAAGTCCCACCTCCAAGCAAGGCAATGCTGTAAGTCCCATTTCCAAGCCAACACAATGCTGTAAGTCCCACGTCCAAGTCAACACAATGTTGCAAGTCCCACCTCCAAGCCAACACTGTGTTGTAAGTCCCATCTCCAAGCAAGACAATGCTGTATGTCCCACGTCCAAGCCAACTCAATGCTGTAAATCCTACGTCCAAGCCAACAGGATGCTGTAAGTCCCACGTCCAAGTCAACACAATGCTGGAAGTCCCACCTCCAAGCAAGGCAATGCTGTAAGTCCCATTTCCAAGCCAACACAATGCTGTAAGTCCCACCTCCAAGCCAAGCAATGCTGTAAGTCCCACTTCCAAGCCAACACAATGCTGAAAGTCCCTCCTCCTCGCAAACACAATGCTGTAAGTTCCATCTCCAAGCAAGGCAATGCTGTAAGTCCCACTTCCAAGCCAACACAATGCTGTAAGTCCCACTTCCAAGCCAACACAATGTTGTAAGTCCCACTTCCAAGCCAACACAATGCTGTAAGTCCCATCTCCAAGCAAGGCAATGCTGTAAGTCCCACTTCCAAGCCAACACAATGTTGTAAGTCCCACTTCCAAGCCAACACAATGCTGTAAGTCCCACTTCCAAGCCAACACAATGCTGTAAGTCCCACTTCCAAGCCAACACAATGCTGTAAGTCCCACTTCCAAGCCAACACAATGTTGTAAGTCCCACTTCCAAGCCAACACAATGTTGTAAGTCCCAACTCCAAGCAAGGCAATGCAAGTAGAAGTACCCAAGGTAGTAGTAGGTGCATACAAAATAATTGGACGTGAGGTGCCATCCTTGGGGTCAATCTACCATACTCGCTGCACACGTAAGTCCAGAAGCATTGTGCGGGGTACAGTCCACCCAGCCAACCATCTCTTTGAGCTTCTTCCCTCTGCGAAGCACTACAGAAGTACTAAAACTAGAACAACGAGGTTTAAAAAACTTTTTTTCCTGCAGGCTGTAAGACAATTGAATGGAGAGGTATTCCTTGTTTCATAACTATGTTTCCTGCCGGTTCCGTTCGTGTGTCATCTGCTTATTTTACTTATCTAACTACCCCTATATACTGTTTTAGGTGTTTAGGTTTAGACGGTTGTGATGCTGCATTCATGGAATTTTACTATTATTATACTAATATTTATTTGTTTTTACCAAGCTAGTTCATTTATGTCTGGAGATATGTGATATTCTTTAAAACATTTAGTTTTTAACCTGCACACGTTTTATAATGTTTCTGATGTGTATATCTTACGCATGCGCATGTGTGTTGAAGGGTCAGGGGAGACAAGTGTGAAAAAAGAGTATTGAATGTTGTACAGAGTACTTGAGTTGTTACGCGACAAATTCCTTGTATATTTTTTAAATGCTACTTGGCAATAAACCGTCTACTACTAGGATGTTGTAATTCTCATCTCCAAGCCAGCGCAGTGTTGTCAGTCATGCCACAACAGTCCCACCTCCAAGACAGGACCCTTTTTGTTCACATCTTTCAGAATAATATTTGTGCTTTCAGTTATTCAATTAACCATGTTAAATATAGTTAAAATGTGTATATAAATGTTAAAAGTAGATGACCCTTGATGTTCTTGGCAAAGAAAACATATCATTTATTCATTCCATTAAGTGTACATGTCCTAATTATTGTACACCCCTTTTTAGCAGCATCTGACACTGTGACATCTTTCTCCAGTCTCAACCATGACTATTGAATCCATCAATATAATTTAATTTCTATCAATATCACACTAGATTCAAAGCTTAGTGTTGAAACAATATTGAAAGGTCCACCTAAATTATCAGACTACAATATTCTGATATCATGTTGCTCATGTGTGGATATATAAATCGTTTGATAGTCACATCTGCTGAGATGGGAACCCCGAAAAATTTGTGTTCTCCCATGTATGTCTATAGGAATGCAAAATGTTACATATGTTCGCGTCTTAAATATTTGTTAAACGTACTGTACGTTTAATAGAATGAATATGGTATATATATATGTATGTTATTTTGCTATCTTGCTGTCAACAAGTGATGTAATGTTTTATCCAGACAGACGATGCTGAGGCAAAAGAAGCCACCTGGTCCAGATCATTCGGGCCAAGACAGCAGTGGCAGCAACTGAAACCATCCCCCACCCATGTCTCCAGTCAGTTCTATTGCTTACATCTGCTCCACTGGACATACACCTGATGTCACCATGGCGCTGGCATGTTTGCAGTATTCATGTCAGTAGTACTACTTGCATTGTCCAAGGGAAGGTGCCAAAAGTGAGAGATTCGTTGAGCAAAAATTGTCAGATGTGGTTGGGAACTGGATAGGATTACTTTCTGACCACAGCTGTTATTATCTGACTGAAGATGTTTACAACTGGCAGGGTGTGGCAGGGGTCCAACCACCCATATTGCACCTGTTTTGGGGGCCAACCCCCTATTTGTAAGACCAACCTTCCATTTCCAGCCACCCCCCACTAATGAATCTGTAGGTTGTTTGATAATTGCCTTTCCTTCATTACTAACATGGGAGATTTGCTTCAAAACAATGAGCACTAATCTGTGATGTTAGAGTTGGTTATCTATACTGACAACAGAAATAAAAGTGAAAACTGTGATACGTCTGATGTGTGCCAAACTGTGTGTGCCTTTGACACATGTTGAGAAATTTAAGGTTGTGATAATATGTTCGTGTTTGTTGAAGTTGTTTACAATATAATATTTTTTATGTATATATATTCCCCATGTCAAAATATTTGTGCCTAAAGATACTGCATGCAATCACGTCAGTGAATAAAGAAAGGTGTGCAACATGTGCAATCAAATACGTGTTTACACATGTGTGCCTGCACCCAGACTTACGGGTACCAAATAATTAATAAAATGAGAAATAAGAAAAACATTTTTATATGACTTACTGTTAACTGCACATGTGCCAAAAAGTGCTGCATGACTTGCTATATTTCTTATTGTCGTGGAATCGGTGGTGATGTTTATTGTCGTGGAATCAGTGGTGATGTTTCCTTTCATTTCTAACTGGCGTATATTGTTGATGTCTTATGAATAGGCACTTTTAACATTGTTAGTATAAAACAGTACTCGTACGTTTGTTGTGTTTTAAATATTAACCCAATAAAATTAATCTATTTCGAGTTGCCTCCCCATATGTTTATATACCTCCACCAGTATACAAGTTCAGTAAAACATGTCACTGTTTCAGTGCTTAGTATGCGTGTATTTAATGGGTTATTAAATGTTGCATAAATTTCAGAAAGGCTCATCTCTTTTGTGAATTGAAAAATGATATATAGCGTACACAAGTTTAATATTTATATTATAATACCTTCACTGTCGGATAATAATCCTTCAGTTTTGTAATATGAAAGGTGAGAAGTCTTCTATTTTTATGGTAAAATCATGAAATATAATGTAGAGTGTATCCTAACATCTTGATTGCTCAGACGTGTTTTAATGAACCAATTAAAAGAACAGGATCAGTTATATATTGACGATTGTGTTAAGTATTTACATCATCATGAAATATGTTAACATTAACACCCGTAAAATTACATTATTATCAACTACTTGCAATGCAAACATGATTGACATTAAAAGGAGGAAGTCTGTTTCTAGTTAGTCCTTTGGGCCAAAGGTCCAACGGACTTATGCCATCACTCTGCGTTCGCTGTGCGCCATTAGCTGCCACATCTCGGAAACCATTCAGTCACTTTGTCTCTAATTTTGTATAGACGTATCTTAGGGTACTGCCATTATGCACGAGAAATCTGTATTTGATTGAATAATTCTAAGGGCACCTCAGGACCCCCAAAAATGCTAAATTGTCCTAATACTTCCTTACTGCTCTAAGCCTCCTGCACTGATCTTTATTTATAACTGTCACTGATCTCTATTTATAACTGGATATTGCCCTATCTCTGATCACTGGGGTGGCTAGCCTGACACTAAATTTAGGTCTGTGTGTGGTCAGTGAGCACTGGCCTGAGTGGTCACACATGGCCACAGTTTATTATTTTCGTGTTGGTCAGTCTTGGTGTGGCCAGGGCTGGGCTGTTGTTTATTGCCCAGTGTGGGAGAAAGAGTGCTTTGTGGGCTTCAGGAATTGTAGGCACTAGGGTGATACATTCTGGTGTAATACACCTTTTGTATCATTACAGGTGTAATGATATAATATACTAAGCACCACATTTCTAGTGTATCATGGCACTATACGTTAATAACATGCATACTATAAGCCAACTTTGAATGCCATACACTCAATATCTCCATGCTATCCATATGCATATGCAAAACCTTCACAGTCGTGTTGTGTTATCATTTTGTTTACACAAAGACATAATCTGGCATAACTTGATAAGTTTTTGTAGCAGCACATTTGTACTTCCAGAGTATCACTGTAACATAACATACATACCGTGTCCAACATTTGAATGTCATGCATGTAATATTTCCACGCAATCCATTTGCATGTATAATGTAAAACTTCAACAGCCGATTTCTTCATTTTCACTTTTTGACCCCTACCGTGTGCAATGCTCCATAACTTCGCCAATTTTTGTAGCAGTCATAATTTTTGAAACTGTAAAGCACCCTACCCAACCTTTACAAGAATGTAAGAAAACAAAGTTACAATTTTTCCGACTTATCACTCATTTAGTCAGCCGGGGTCACATATAGACGTATTAGTCCAAAGGACTTCAGGGCCTCTTGGCCCATTTTTTTTCATTTAATAATATAATATAGTAAAACTATAATAACTATGTTTAAGGTATGCTGTCCACCAAATTATGTTTATTAAGCCCGTAACAACGGTCACAATTTGAAAGATACGCCCCAGAGCATGTTCAAATGGTAAACAAAATATCCAGTTTCAAAACAAACTTGATTGGTAATAGACACCATTAGCTGACGCAATAAGCACAAACCTGATGCCAAAAACATACGTCAACCGCAAAGTTAATTGAGTTCTATGTCACAGCAAAAGCTGTGACATAGAACTTTTGCTTTTAGGAACACATGCTTATAAAGAAAATTGAGTTATAAATTACCAATTTGCATTTGACAACTTTTAAAAAAGACCTACGACTTGCTTGTTTTTATCTGCAGCGATGCAGTGAGGCGCAGTAACAGTGCAATACACATTTGTTTATTGGACTCCACACGCTTAGCTTAGGCTTATGCAGGGCTAAGCGCACCTATATACCATATTGTAACACATGTCTAGCTAATGTTTATTAAGCCCACACAGAGAGTTATATGAGCCTACAATGTATATTAACCTAAACTTATTTATTAACGAAAATTAATATCTTAAAAAAAAACCCAAGCATTGTATTTGGCGGTTTATATAAAATGTAGATTTATGGTCTATTTACGTTGCCGTCTCAACTACTTGCAGACAGTTGATTGAAAAAAAGTTACTGAAAATTTGTTATTGAGCAAAGTGCGCAGACCAGCTGTCAATCAGTGTCAGCTGTGGCATTTTTTTGCAATTTGTTCCTGCTGTTCATATTTAATTAAAAAAAAAAACGTTTTTAACCATTTTACAAATGGTAACACTAAATACTATTAATTCATTTTATGTATGATAAAACAACTATTGTTTTTATTCCATTGCATTATTTTTAACATACATTTGTATATTGTTGTAATGCACTGTGTACAATATTGGATGTGGCTCTTAACAAAATAAAATACTATTATTATAACATAATAATTACCCCGACACCCCTCCCATCCCATGTAACGTTTCGTCACATACACACGCCACGCCTAAGCTTGACATATTTTAAAGATGTCCCCTAATATTTCGGACCAATTAAAGAAAATATTGCCCATTACGGAACCCCACGATGTGGCATACAAACATCATGATTAGGCTATGTTGTTGCATAACAGGACTTGAGCCACAATTGTTTGTTTGCTTAGCGTAATCATATGAGCCGGAATGATTGCATTGGGGTTCACGTTTTCCGTTCTTGCATCCTAAATTCTACCTTCCTGCAATTATCGATTGCGATAAAGGTTAAATTGTTCCGTTAACACATTTATACATATATCTATATATTTTGTACATGCATTTTACTGTAACACTCAGAAAATCACTACATGAGAAAACAATTACCTGCTGGAGCCGATCATAAAACCACTAACCGTTAACCACGATACCATTTGATGTTCAACAATTTCCCATGTTCAACACAGCAGACTTCATATTACAAATTACTACGCTGGCTAATTCTGAGTAGAGGAACAAACTGTCTCCAATTAAATTGATGTTAAATACTTTTTATTATTGTTCATTTCATTTGGGTTAGAATACAGTTGATACTACTGGTATGTCTATAAATAGATTTTTTTTATAAATGCAATAAAACTTTGTAACTAAACTATTCTTGACAAAATCTTGACCATTTCAACATCATACCAATAAATAATACTTTATACGTCGGAATCAGTCAAAACACATTAGGATGTAATAGCTTTTATTTTGTAAAAACTGCGAAAGAATATTGAGTTGAAGATGACATGATATGTTGCAACAAGACCACACAGTAAGCATTCACAGAATACTGCAATTACAAGATAACATTTACTTTCAGAACAGCTGAAATAAAACAGTTTTAATCACGACAATAATACATAGCATATGAAATCAGCAGCAGCCGTATAAAAGGGAACAGAAAGAAAGCTGCATGTTGTGTGTAACTTTATTGTTCACATAATAAAGTGAACAAATGTGTAGAACAATACGTAGATTCAATTCAAAGCTTTGCCAATTTACATAGAAATGGCATGAAGCATGAAATAAAATGCAGCATATCTGATATGCTATGGAATGCAACATTCAATAAACTATCGGAAATTATTTGCAGATTCATATGCAGCGACTAGTCGTACACAATCAACTGATGACCACAACAAGATGTCTGCCTGTGTAGTCCAACATACGCTTGACTTATCTGGGAAGCATTCAGCCACGCTGCAATTACCACATAAAGACCATTCACATGTATCAACGACTGTCTATAGCCATGTGCTCATTTATACAGTTAAGTAAAGTGAGGCATAGTGGAGTGAACAAAATTATCAAAGCTTCAGCACAAAGACAATACCATTTGAACCGTGTTCTAACCACAGTGCTATGAAGTCTTATCTGACTCGGGCAACTTTTGTGAGTAAGCCATCACCATTGGCGACAGGAATTGGTGGTAACTGAAAATAATCTGGACCTTTTTCGAGGTTACACAATTAACAGCAAGTCAAGTTACTTTTCAATTATATAGTTCATCAACCCACCACCATGATACAGGACTTTATGTGAAATAAGTTACTTTTCAATTATATAGTTCATCAACCCACCACCATGATACAGGACTTTATCTGAAATAAGTTACTAAATGAACTGTAAAATCTTCCCATCTCAATTCTGTCACGTTTTAGTTTAGTGCAAACAGTCTGACTAGAATAACCTTTGCACCAACAGTGCAACAGTATTAATTTGGCAGATGCCAAATTGATTTTACTATATGTATGTATGATTGTATGTATGTACGTACGTACGTACGTACGTACGTACGTACGTATGTACATATGTATGCATGTATGTGTGTATGTATACACCTGACAATTTCAAGTCCACATAAATAGCACAAAACATGTATATATCATACCTTCATAACGAGCAACTTGGCATAAACAAAACAATGTAAATTATACAGGACAACAATGTATATAAAATAAATACAAATAGATACAAACAAAATAAATGTAAATTATATAACAGATACTTCCAGCTGAATGGAAAATAGAGGAATATATGCAGCAATGGTGACATGTAATGGATAACAACATGTATAAAATGCAGTAAAATATTAATAAACACTGGTGTAGTTATTCTGTAAAAATTCAGCAAACCATATCAACAACCCTCTCCTGGTTACGAGCGGTCGCATCAGTTCACAAGTAAAAAAGAACAGCATTACATACGGGTGGGGGAAAGTGGTCATAACCATATTGTGGGGAAATAAATCGCTATAAAGACACCGTCTGTCAGGTGGAACAGATGTCAACACACCACTGAGGATATCAGAACGGAGCAGCAAGGTGGGTAATGTCTTGTCACATCACTTAAATTTGGTGGCTACTTGCTTTGGTTTTGGTGGCCATTTTAGATGCAACCACCTATGGGTGAGTGGACTGGTGGGTGTATTGGTAGGTGTATCGGTGAGTGTATCAGTGGGTCTACTGGTTTGGTGGGTGTAACAGTGAGCATATTGGGGGTGTATTGGTTGGTATATTAGAGGGTGTATTGGCGGGTGTATACTGGTGGTTGAATGGGTGGATGTATCAGTGGGTGTATTAGTGGGGGAGTGGTTTGAACCAATATTTTTTGGACTTTGCGAACTTATGAAACCACCCCTTTTTGAATTGACGAGAACAGACATGCATGCAGTGGTTTCTGCAGTCACAAATGACCCAGTCACACCTCGAATGACCCAGTGGTTGGACGGAAGAGATCTCGACACAAGATGAAATGTTTGGTCGAAGACGGCACAGTCAACTTATCAACCTTCGTCAAGAGCTGTCGACCGAGAATCCGTCGAAGCTGCCTCCTCACCAGATGGCGCAATTTGGGTGGGGTGACTAGTGAGGCGTGCACGAGATGGTTGAGGTACTTGAGTTTGTCCTCAGGGACGTGTACGGGTGCCGAACTCGCTTCGACCCATCGCCGAATACACGACACGTCGCAGCCGGCCTTGATGAGAATTGCTGCAATGTCCCATGCATGAGACATGAACGCGTGCTGCACGGGCGTGCATTTCTGCTTACGATACTTCGTGTCTTCATCCGACTCGCTCGAGCTGAAGCTGGGGTTGATGAAGACAATCCCGGGCAGGCTAATGTCACAGTTGGCATCAAACAGATGTCTGATGACGCGTACACTGTTCATGGCGATGGCAATAAGTAGTGGCGTCGTTCCCGGAACGATGTCACCATTGTGCGTCAGCGTTGATGACTGGGCATCGACGTTCGCATTGTGCGTCAACAGCTGCTTCACGATGACAGGCGTGCATGCACGCACGGCCACGTGCAGCGCCGTCCATCCGTCAGGAGTCGCAAGATTCACGTTACACCCACACTCGATGAAAACCTCAACGACTTCAGTGTAGCGACTTGAGCAGGCGACCATGAGTGGTGTCGCGCCTTGCTTGGCGACTGCGTCAATTGGCAGGCCTTTCTGTGTGAGGAGACGATGGCACAGCTTAGCGTACCCCATACACGCAGCCCAATGCAGTGCAGTCAAGCCCTCGTGATCTCCATGTATCGGATCTGCGCCAAGATCAAGCAGGTACTGCGCTATGACCTGGTCATGACCACACGCCAGGAGAAACACTGTACGACCCTGTGAATCGATCGCCTCCATATCTGCCCCAAGTGCAGCCAACAACAATTTCGTGTTGTTAAGTCGATGATACCGCACTGCCTTATGTAGCGCCATGTTGAACTTACTGTGCAGATCCGCCTCGGCGTACCTCTCAATGCATGGATGGTTCGACACGAGCAATTCAAGCACCTCTGGTTTGCCCTCCTGCACAAGATACATGAATGGGCTGTCGTTGAAGCCGCGGTCACCATACTGCCCCTCGAATGGGTCAAGTTTGAGGTCAGTAAGAAGCATGCGCACCTCGTCGATATCATTCACGTTCCAATCCTCGTTCTCGACGGGAACATTGACGTGATAACACAGTTTTATAAAGGCAGGATCCTTCGACGCGAGTGCCATACTCATCTTGGCGATCTCCGTTGTGCAGCCTGCCTCGTAGAGCAGTTCCATGACGTCAGCATGACGACAGCGGAACGCGTGCACAAACGCTGTGTCCCCATTGTCATCCTCTGTGTCACAGTCCGTGCCAGCAGAGAGCAGCACCTGCAAGCAACACACACGTGTTCGACAAGTTTGTCATAGCAAACCAGTACAACTTATTTTTTAATTACAGTTCATCATTATCATGTGGTGCTATCCAAGTCTTCATGCAGAATAACAATTTAACCAGTCCAAAAATGTCCCGGTAGATAAGCACGTCTGTGCACATATACAATCCAGTCCAAATATATGCATATGTACATAAATATATATGAGCGAAGTCACCAAAATGGAACAGTTGGATATAAACTGGGAGTGAAAAATGTTCAGTCCCATAATAATATACAATACAAATAATACATGCATGTGACAGACATTTTAAAAGCAAAATGGACATATACCCCTGGTAAATAACAGCGAGAGTAGTATATAAGGCTTTTTGCTCTTCAAATTTCCACCCGTCCAAAACGAACTGTGCCTATTCAAATGATGGGTGGATGGATCTCTAAATAAAGCTATGTCCTGTGGTGCAATTGCATGGTCCTCTCAGCTAGTGCTGTTCATTTACCTTCACACAGCCATAAGAGCCAACCTTGGCTGCCTGGATGAGAGCCTTGTTGAGCCCTTGCTTGCAGAGTGGAGTCCACTGGAGCACCTGTTTGAGCAGCTCCACCACATCCAACTGCACCGTCTTGTAGACACTGAAACACGTGTACAGTATGTTACACTGTTCCATGAGAAAGTACATTTTCCGTGAAAAAAACAACCTTTGTATATAATTGCTTCAGATTTTGGTGAACAGTTGTAGTATAGAATGAACTATCTAGACATGCCGGTAACATCATCACATGGAGCACCCATTGAAAGCTGTCCAGTTCACCACATGTTATCACTGTTCTTTGGCTACTAAGTATTCTAGGTGCTATGCACACCCCAGAGCTACCCTTCAGCAGTCACCCCTAGCTACATCATGATGGCCACCCTTAGCCACCCCTCGACCACTCCTCAGGCCACCCCTAAGCCCAAGCCACACCAAGTCACCCCTCTTGGCCAACCCTAGTCACTTTTCAGCCACCCCTGGCCACCCTTTGGCTTTCCCAGCAATCGGTGGCAAACCATAGGCACACCTCAGCCATGCCTCAACCACCCCCAGCCACACTTCAGCCATGCCTCCACCCCTAGCCACCCCTTGGCCACCACTCAGCCATCCCTTGGCCATCCGTGGCCACCCCTTCATCACACCTCGGCCACCTCGCAAACACTCTTTGACTACCTCTCAGCCACCCCTCAAACACTCCTTGTCCACCCCTCAGCCCCCTCATCCACCCCTTACCACCCTTAACCATCCCTCAACCGCTACACAACCACACCCTAACCACACCCCAACCACACCTCAACCACCCATCAACCACCCCTGGCCCCCTAGTCACACCTCATCCACCCCTGGCCACCTCTCAGGTACAGTTGTAGAATAGAGGACACACCTGGAAGCCTTCGACTGCTTCTCCACCTGTGCTGACGTCTTGCCGGACATCACGAGATTGTGTCAGTTCTCAGCCCCACCTACACACACAAACAACATTCATCTTAGCTGATGCATGGGATCACCTCAGAACATCAATGTGTGATATAAGACAAAATTACTTTCCTTTGGGGAGGAGGGTCAGAGGCTTTTGTTTGGCGTCGGACATCAATATTTTACTCTTTGGACTTTCATGCCCTCTCATTTTGTTTGTGTGTATGGAGAAAAATATTGCACCATTTCATTCCTCATTTTATGCCATTATGTGATTAGCCTCGATTACCCAGAGTAGTTCGTTCCGTGAGGTGGCAGCAATTTTTCATCCCTCACCACTGCCTGAGGAACAATATGACACTGAAATGTTCGCCAGTAGGCGACTTTACCCCGAAAGATCAATGATTGGCTCTCAGGCTAACTGTAAGTGTAAAGTAAAACATTAAATAAGAGTAAACGTTTATCAGTTTATTCTATGTTACGGCAAATGATAGAGTGAATCGACGTACATCGACTGATATTTTTAATACACTGATATCATCATATCAAAGTTTACAAACTTTCATCTCAGGGGGTAGGGGCTGAGGCCAGGTGAAAATTATTTAATCTGTGTTTCGAGACGCCCCCAACAGACTACTTTTATCTTGATCTATAAATTCCAATATACCTGTCTTGAATCGCATCCTCGCCATACAAATGTGTTTTAATTAACTACATTTTTCAAATAAAATTTAACCATTATCTATTTATGAATATTAACCTTCCTGTTCAGGCAGTACAACATACAATGCAAACATGATGTCAGGAGCAAAACATTCAAACCAAACAAATCTTAATCAACTAACATACGGAGGAATTCACTATTAAGGTCAGACATATTGAAAGGACTGGACGAAAGTGACGTGACTAGCACGGTGACTGTATCAGTGGGACTAATTTCATATAGTTTATTGTTACATAAATAATTTTGGACTGTGCCAGGGTGACCTTAATTGCGAGGTGGCTGTATTACTAAGGTGACCGTAAAGTGAGGTTCGACTGTACAATAGTTGTGGTTCAGCACAACACATTTAAATGTTTAGAATTTAGATAATATAGTTTATAGAAATATACAGGTATATAAATTTTGTTTGTACTTTTAAAAATATGTTCTGCATCCCCCCGTCTGTGTAGCAGCCAGTATGGATTACCAATTATCCCTGTTAAAAATAATCAATCCTTAGCTGTAAAAGATGGACTGCACTGCACACTGGTCTTGTTACTGTGCAAAATCTCTACCTTTTACTTCATCCCGTGAAGTTTCTGCAAGAATTCATCACACTGAATTATATACTCAAAGCGACTTGTTTTTCCATTCGCGGACCAACCACTGGGATAATCAATAGACCTAGCTGCTTCTTATGTACCGAGAAGTCCACCGGGCAACAGAAGACTTTGGTACAACCCAAACCTGCTGATTTCCCTACAGGATTGGTTGGGGCTGAAGATGAAGGGAAATGGTTGTACCTCCCTCCCGTCTGGTGAATCCCACAAGAAACCCCAGCTGTTCTACTCACTCATGCTCATGAATAATGCAGCTAGGTCCATAAACTCCACATCGCTTTGACTACTTCATTACCATCCTAGCAAATCACCTACGTCAAGTACTTGTACATCACGTTTCTTCAGTATTTTTGTACTTGATCAATTGTATTTGCCAAAATATCAAGTACCTTTCAAGTACATGTCAAGTACATAACTTAAGTACCAGTATTTATAATACAAAATAATACTTCCCTACTGACTGTCCGAATACTTATGTATGCAAAGAAGTCTTGACGTCCACATTTTATTACCCAAGTATTAAATTACATTTACAAAAATGTAACAGTTAAGTAAATCACTCAAACCTTCCTCTCAATTAGGACCCCAATTGTTGGAGAATTTGAAATCGAGACAGCTCCTGTTTGAACTGTCCCATGTCAGAGTGCCAGATACAGTATTGAAGGTTGTTCTGGAGTGGCATTTGACTCTCGGGAAATCTAATATTACGTCAAATTTTTACCTCAAGAACTGTCATGACTGAGCATTGAGACCGTCTCAAGGTTTTGTTTTCTGTACTGTAGTTGTTTTCCAATTTCTCTATTGATTTTGTTGCTGGTGTTGTTACTGTTGACAATACTGTATTTTTGGTTTGCCTAGTCTAGGCTAGCTTGTGTCTAGGCTAGTTTGTGAAGTCATAGTTGTGTAGGTCTGGGTGGTCTCTCCAATCTCTTCGGAGGTGGGACTTCAGGTTGTTGATGGTCTGCGCTTGAACTCTTCCGATAGCGAGTTCCTCGATTTTACAACTCTGGTGGAGAAGAAAGAGTGCCTGTCTGTTCTTTGTCTTCGGTAGCTATGAATTGATGCCCGATTCCCTAGTATAAATCCTTTCAATGTCCACTAGTCTTTTGACTATTTTGTAGAGCAGGGAATAATAATTTAGAATAATAACTTGCTCAAGGTTCGACATGGCAGCTCAACAGGATTCAAACTTGGGTTCTCTTGACTGAGAGTCCAATGCTCTTTCAATTTTCACCACACATGAAACAATAATTACCCATCTTCATGTAGGACATTTGTCAACTACCTCATTTTCCAGAAAAATACGCCCAAATCTGACACCCCTCAATTTTGACCCAGCTCAGTATATAACTCGTTTTGAAATGTTGGTGTTATCCAAAATAGCCTAGAGCTGTGTTAATACACAAGTGGTCAATGTCTAGTCATTGTTATCAAAAGAATGATCCCATGCAGACCCCAGTGATACATAAAACATTAACTTTATCAATTTATCCAAAAGGTGCCTCCCACATCACACCCAATCTTGTTTTCCTAAGGATTTGTTATTGGGGCAATGAGGATGAATCCTAATGGTAACCTGCAGCCAGCTACACTGCCTGGTGTCCTGGGTGTACCCCAATATCCTTGGGCTGGAGCCCTCAACTTCAATTACCACCTGACCACTCTCAACCAATCATTGACTGTTCACCTCAGATTTTTAGTGCTACAATAATAGATATATTCACAACACGTATGACATCTGGTGGCTAAAAGTTGAACTATACCTTAAGGTCGGTTTCCCGCAAGCATGCGTGTTTTCACATGAAAGCAGTGCATTTCGGCATCACATCGCATTATAAAATTATTGGTATTGGCACAGAGTATCATCTACAGCTACAGACGCAGGGATCGCTCGGGAAAAAGATATGCATGTGTCCTTTGGGCACACCAGAGGTAGAACTATGCGCATTTTTGAAATATTATGTACCCCAAAGCCATTGATTAAAATTGTATTATTTGTATTTATTGTTGTTTAAATAACCTGGTAAATGTGAGCATTAAACGTTTTTGTTTTTTATATCAGGCATGTAATATTGCTACTAATTATGCCATTTTCCAGGAACGCATTCAAATTCAAATGTTTTGGGGTGGCATTCATTTGGTTTGTAAATGCATTTGAATTAATTTCAAATGTGTTGGTTTTATAGTAACGTTTTGTTTTATTTGGAGAAACAATGTAAAGCATACAAACACTTTATTAATATATTTAATAAATACAGCAGTACATAATTATTGTAACCACTAAGTCTCACTACATAATGCAGAAGGTGGTGCTCTGTTTTATGAAAAATGCTAAATGTCCCGTATATAACATACCTTAATTAATATGACTAAAGATTGCTGGCAAAATGTGATCATGCATTTTTGTTGCACCATGGCACATAAATCCCAACATTATTGTGATCCAATTCAGTTTTGTTATGAGGTTTGACTGACAAGTTGCAGAGATTCACTGTGCCATTCATAACACACACCTCGGAGGAGATGGTCACTGCACTTCACAAACATCAGTTGCTCAGATGATGATTTCATAATCTGCTGAGGATACTGCTCACTACAGAGCACTTTTTCCCAATGGCATGCTGGGAACTTCTGAAAGTGAATCTAACAATAATAATTATTCAAAGAGTTATGCATGCATTTGATTCGCATTTGATTGTGCTTTTGACAAATCAAATGTTTGTGGATCGCATTCAAATGCAAATGTTTAAGGTATGCATTCAAATGCAAATGCATTTATAATTTCACGGAGGCATTTGAATGCTAATTATTGTGTTTATAACAAGAATTATGATCAATAAACAATTTATGGTAAATAATGTAAACAACTAATTAATACTAGTTTAATGCCTAGAATCAATGTACAGTGCATCAAAATGTTTTATCTGCTCTTTTTCTCCCACTTTTGCATTGAACATATCCTTGCAACAAAATTAAATATATTTTTGTTTTGACAATTGGGCACTTAACATAGCTCAGGTCCCAAGGAACAAGACTGTTGATATTATTATTATCTTTGTTAGCATAATTATCCTAAATTAAATAAACAATTTGTACAAAATGAGTGTGCATATCAGTAAACACTAGAGAGGTTTGATTGTTCAATAAATGAGCTTGTATGAGTCAATAGTACAGGTTCCATTGTTCCACTAAATGAGCTTGTATGAGTCAATAGTACAGGTTCCATTGTTCCACTAAATGAGCTTGTATGAGTCAATAGTACAGGTTCCATTGTTCCACTAAATGAGCTTGTATGAGTCAATAGTACAGGTTCCATTGTTCCACTAAATGAGCTTGTATGAGTCAATAGTACAGGTTCCATTGTTCCACTAAATGAGCTTGTATGAGTCAATAGTACAGGTTCCATTGTTCCACTAAATGAGCTTGTATGAGTCAATAGTACAGGTTCCATTGTTCCACTAAATGAGCTTGTATGAGTCAATAGTACAGGTTCCATTGTTCCACTAAATGAGCTTGTATGAGTCAATAGTACAGGTTCCATTGTTCCACTAAATGAGCTTGCAATTATATATATGAGTCAATATTAGATGTTCGATTGTTAAATTAACATGTTCGTAAAATGAGCCTGCATGTGAGTCAATAGTAGATGTTCGATTGTTCACAAAATGAGTTTGCATATATTCATTAGTCAACAATACATAGAGGTTCGGTTGTTTATAAATTGAACCTGAAACAAGATAAGCACAAACTGCATGAATAGCAGTTGCACTTTTAAGTCATAACCACAGTAACAGCACTGATGCAATAATCTACTGGAAAGCTAACCATGGCATTGAAATATGACACAGTATGACACAAGCTGTCATTGCAATGATCAATCATTGCACATTTCAACTACACAGTCAACAGCCAGGACATATTACATTGCTGCAGCGTCAAGGCCAGACCAACCTGCTAGAACACATTAGACAGAATCACACTCGACATTCCGGTGACTGTTTCGACAACGATGCACCGAGAGACTGCCACCGACAGTGAATTATGGTGAATTATGGTTCATCGGCATGCAGTCTGTGTCATCCACATGCAGCCTCCGTATCTGACATCTCTCCCTCCAGACCTCACTTCAACCCGACTCTAGACCCTCCACTGCCACAGAACCGTGGCCGACAGGTCGCAATAAACATCGCAATCTCATTACGCTGTCAGAGCCTGGCAGTCCCTTGTCAGGGCGGCAGTTCGCTAAAATCTCCACTCATGCACGCTGATAAAGTTACGTCAATCTGTGCACACTGGCCGGTGCTGTCCAGGAGTAGTGTCATCAACATACATTAATGTAATCATTTGTGCAAAATGGGCCAGTGGCAGCCATCTGACTGCCATGGTAACATCATAACCCCAGGGACTCAGGGAGGGCCCGAGGTCATGCAAGGCAAAACACCGCGGCAGTTAAACTGGCTAAAAGATGACTAATCGTTTAGTGGGATTAAGTTGGTGAATGTCAGCATGACACAATAGAGAGTTTCTGGAGCCAGGGTCGGCCTAAGGTTATGGCTCTGCCTCTGGTGCAAAATGTTGTCACACACATGGAGAAGAGAAATCGGGAACTGTTCAGAGATGTAGTCATCATGATCATGTATAATCATCAACAATTTTGTTTGATTCAATATTTGACAAAAAGGCCAAGTTATTATTATCATATTCGATCGTAATCACGATAATAATTCTATTAAAGATTTGATTTTTTGCATCTGTTCCACGTGTTAGTATCATGTAACCCTATATATATATATGGAAATGTTCCACCAACAAGGTGTCAATAATATACAGACAATGCCAAAGCAATCATGATTACACCAAAAGTAACCATAATTGTAACTGATTACACTTACTTTCTGATTAACTATAAGTGTAATCGATCACATTTGTCGGGCAATTGCACACATTTTCTGTGCAGAACTACTAGAGGCTAAAAGGGCTCTCTAAAGTATATGTGTACAACACTGGTTAGAGAATGGCACTTTATAGTAATTTATAATAATTAAAGGTTCTTTAGTATAATGAGCAATAACAATGATCAACTAGTCAGCACATTGAGCATGCCAATGTTGGCAGGTTGTCCTTGCACAGTCAATTTTCATAAGTAACTTAAAGGTGTCTCTCTGTTAGACTGGTGCATATTTTATCAATTTAATTTAAGAAGAAATATATGTATTATAAAATGAATACACAGTGCTCAGATACCAAAGCAGATCTACCCTACTACGAAGATATGAACACAACAGACATATAAATATTTTACACTCCTCCAATTAGTTGGATTCATTAAACAGACGTCAGAGTCTCAGAAAAAAACACAACACAACATGTATCGGGATTATACAGACCAACAAGAGATTTCACAAGATGACTTCAAGGAGATCATTAAATCAAACTCTACATAATACAGACGTGTTGAGGTCATAAGCTTTCACCCGGTGGACTAACCAAATCATAATGGGCAATAAGAACACGCACAGCTTATTAGGAAGTCGTGCATGATTTATGAAATGTTGCCGTCATGTTCCACTTGGAGGCACTGATAGAACTTTTATTCATGAGAAGTGCCGAGCACTATATATAGTTTCTTTGCACCATTGTCTGGAGTTATTCTCGTGAAGCCAACGTGTCACTGATGACAAGTACGCACAAGTGATTTAGCCAATTATGTTACCGGTAGTATTTATTAGCAATTGTCATATATATATATATATTTAAACACATCATAGCCCCTGTGACAGAAGAGCCATTTATGCATTTATGAAGACCTGTGCATATTAATTCAGATGATTTATACAGTGAGCACAGCAATGGAGATGTCTTCACAATTTAACTTCCAATCTAAAATGCTGATCTCATGTCAATATGCAAGTTGTCTTATGAAGTTATGATGCATACTGATTAACGATGAAATACCCTTTACATATTTACCAGAACATCGTCCTTCTTCAAAGGCAGGTGAAACTCTATAATCTTGACAATAAGTATGCTAAGGAATCAAAATGGATAGACATGAAAATGATTCAAAAATGGCTGTACAGTGTTCACATCACATGTACCTAAACTGCTCACATACATCTACCTAAACCTAAAATAATTCAATAATAGTTGTACACATGTACATAAAATGATTCAATAATAGTTGTACACATGTACATAAAATGATTCAATAATAGTTGTACACATGTACATAAAATAATTCAATAATAGTTGTACACATGTACATAAAATAATTCAATAATAGTTGTACACATGTACATAAAATAATTCAATAATAGTTGTACACATGTACATAAAATGATTCAATAATGACTGTACATGTGTATATAAAATTATTCAATAATGACTACACTTGTATGTAAAATGATTCAATAATGAATGTACACATGTACCTAAAATAAAATGATTGTACACATGTACCTAAAATGATTCAATAATGGTTGTACATATGTACCTAAAAGCAGAAATGTTCCTGTCCCAGCCCATATGGATATGGCATTTACCAGTGATCAGTCATCTGCAGTATTCACACGAATGAGATGACTGTAATATCACTGAGCTGATTTCTGGATTGAGTGCACATCGTTTCTCCTTACTGGCACTGCAGACTGCAGTCTTAGTTTCCCTTCGTAATCTTTCACCTCACCGAGGCTCGGGGATCGTATTCAAATCAGTGGGACTTGCAAAAACAAATAGAGTAATCTGGAGAGAGAGCGAGGCGTTGCTCATTTAAGTGTGAAAGTATTGAATCATGGATGAGGATCTATGACCCAGTTGGAACACTAGACAAATGTCGTTATGACAGTCAGAGATAGTTCCCATGTGCAGTATTCGGCTCAAGAATAATCTTAATTTAACATCCCCAGGGCTGCCTACCTGACAAAAACAATTTCCGTAATGCCCCCCCCCCCCCGTGCCTCCCCATGATCCCGGTCCACAAGGTTGCCAATCAAACCTTTCTCTGAAGTAAATACAGTCACACGCCCAGCCCATTCATGGTGCGTGGGAATCCAGGAAGTTACTAAACAATCTTTGTTTCAAAATATTGTGTAAAAAGTCTGTCTTATTTTATGACAACAACACAATGTTCCTGCTGTTTTGTTGCATGTACATCTGAGTGACTTGTGATCTAAGACACAATTAATTTAATCTACAAATTTTGAAATTGCAAAATTATATTTGCAACTATTTTCTGGTCCATTATTATTCATTACGAATATTAAAAGTAGACACGTTACATGATGTATATTAATATTTTAGTGATGCTGATATGAACGCTTTTATTAATAACAAATAATTATTCCGATGATAGCAATGAGACAATTGTTTTCCTTGCTATTTGTTTTATAATGTTACAAAAACTGTTTATGTTTAGTATGGTATATATATATATAAAACATATAACACTGCTGTAAAATGTTGGCATCAGTTTGTCATTGAAAATGCCACTCAACCAGGAACACGACCAATGCAAAGCCAGGAAATGTTGTCACAAAAATCATAATAAACTAATCTGATAATATTAACAAAGTTCTGTATTTTACAAATGAAAATAATATTCAATTGATCATCAGCAAACAAACGCATATTTTTCCTAAGTGTTATATTACCATTTCAATGATGATAAAACAGTTTTAACGGTGCCCGAATTACATTTACCAGGCGGAATATAATTTAAAGGTTTAGTTACGTCGTACCATTGCTGTCGCGTGCAGACCGCCGTAGTTGGCGGAAAACGACATGTCAACGGCAGTTGGCACCACACCCCATCCCCGGTCACGTGTCTTGCATAATTCGGTTTCGAAAACTCGCAACTTATGGTTAAAATAAATGTTACATAGATACAACAACACTTCTGAAATTAAATTAATATTAAATTTATCAACCAGCACCATAGATTTACCGGAGAGCCAGGTGCACTGTTTGTAAATATTTTTGCCCAATTATAAAATAAATGACAAGAAACCAACGCGTTTACCAACTGAGCTAGCGGCACCAACGGAAATTCACTGACTGATTTAAGTTATGATAAACTGTACAATTCCTCCTTCATATATCGATATTCTAGTGATATTATGAGATTATATACATTACTTTCTGTAGCCGGATACAATATATATGTTTTCTATGTATGTTTATTGGTATCGATTATCTCCCGGTTGGCTGCATTCCATATACTTATACTGAAAACGAGCCCAAGCTCGGCAAAACCTAGTCGACTTGTAGGCCCATTCATTGTTTTGAATAAAATTGGATTCATATGGAACTGTAAGATTACTACTTGTTCCTCTGTGATGACTAGTGTTTGTATTACATCAGAATATCGCACAATAACTCATTTTGACGCTCGTTTTGACCCGATAGCTATCCATGTAAACATGCTCTGAATGCATGGAAAGGGTCGGTCTGAAACGAGTATGGGTCATATGTGACGTCACATCTCGGCATCCCGAAAAGCGCGCCAAAACTATGCATATTCGAAAATGTCTGGCTGCACAGCATAAAATGTGGAATTTCTAATTCATTGAATTTTTTATTTTGTTTGGCTTGGTAGACATGAAAATAGATAACAGGATGTAATATAATATGAATTCAAGCAATATATGTTTTTATTCCCTTTAATAATATCTGATCGACACAAACTTAGGGATTATCTCAAAACAGCAGTTTGCAGCACCACATGAATGCAGGCCCATGGCATTCTAGAATTTTTGGGAGGTGCATGTTTAAACCTCCAACTGCACCCTCTTGAGACTAACTGAAAACCTACAATTGTGTCCCCCTTGAAACAAACTGAAAACCACCAACTGCACCCCCTTGAGACTAACTGAAAACCTCCAACTGGTCTTCCCTTGAAACAAACTGAAAACCACCAACTGCACACCTCCAACTGGTCTTCCCTTGAGACTAACTGAAAACCTCCAACTGCACTGCCTTGAGACTAACTGAAAACCTCCAACTGCACTGCCTTAAGATTAACTGAAAGCCTCCAACTGCACTGCCTTGAGACTAACTGAAAACCTCTAACTGCATCCCCTTGAAACTAGCTGAAAACCTCCAACTGTACTGCCTTGAGACTAACCGAAACCTCAAACAGCACCCCCTTGAGACTAACCGAAAGCACTGAAAACCTCCAACTGCACTGCCTTGAGACTAACTGAAAACCTCCAACTGCATCCCCTTGAAACTAACTGAAAGCCTCCAACTGCACTGCCTTGAGACAAACCGAAAACCTCCAACTGCACCCCCTTGAGACTAACCGAAAGCCTACAACTACACCCCGTTGAAACTAACTGGAAACCTCCAACTGCAGCCCCTTGAGACTAACTGAAAACCTCCAACTGGTCCTCCCTTGACACTAACTGAAAACCTCCAACTGCACTGCCTTGAGACTACACTGCCTTGAGACTAACTGAAAACCTCCAACTGCACCCCCTTGAGACTAACTGAAAGCCTACAACTGCATCCCCTTGAGACTAACTGAAAACCTCCAACTGGTCCTCCCTTGAGACTAACTGAAAACTTCAAACTGCACTGCCTTGAGACTAACTGAAAACTTCCAACTGCATCCCCTTGAGAATAACTGAAAACCTCAAACTGTGCTGCCTTGAAACTAACTGAAAACCTCAAACTGCACCCCCTTGAGATTAACTGAAAACCTCCAACTGCACCGCTTTGTGACTAACTGAAAGCCCCCAACTGGAGTGCCTTGAGACTAACTGAAAGCCTCCAACTGCACTCCCTTGAAACTAACTGAAAACCTCCAACTGCACTGCCTTGAGACTAAATGAAAACCTCCAACTGCACTGTATTGAGACTACACTGCCTTGAGATAAACCGAAAACCTCCAACTGCACCCCCTTGAAACTAACTGAAAACCTCCAACTGCACCTCCTTGAGACTAACTGAAAACCTCAAACTGCACCCCCTTGAGATTAACTGAAAACCTCAAACTGCACCGCCTTGCGACTAACTGAAAGCCCCCAACTGGACTGCCTTGAGACTAACTGAAAGCCTCCAACTGCACCCCCTTGAAACTAACTGAAAACCTCCAACTGCACTGCCTTGAGACTAACTGAAAACCTCCAACTGCACTGCACTGAGACTACACTGCCTTGAGATAAACCGAAAACCTCCAACTGCACCCCCTTGAAACTAACTGAAAACCTCCAACTGCACCTCCTTGAGACTAACTGAAAACCTCCAACTGCACCCTCTTGATATTAACTGAAAATCTCCAACTGGTCCTCCCTTGAGATTAACTGAAAACATCCAACTGGTCCTCCCTTGAGACTAACTGAAAACATCCAACTGGTCCTCCCTTGAAACTAACTGAAAACTTCCAATTGCATTTACTGCAACCCCTTGATACTACATAACTACATAAATAAATAACTTATTGAAATATGAAGAGATGCATACCTAAACTCAGTTTTAAATTGTGATATATGGTAACAAATATATATATTGTAAATTATCAACTCAAATAAGTCCGTACATTCAGACTCGTGAGTAAACCAGGATCATCTGCCTTAACAGCAGAACACTCAGCTCTATTCACAAATTCACAAGGTAACATGATCTATAGTCTCCTATTGCTCAGCATGGTAACAGGAGGAAGATATTCAGTGTGTTGGAAGATATTCAGGGGGTAAGACACACACTTACAATGGTACAGATGACTTATTAACTTTAGACAAGTTGTAATATCACAATTTGCAACAACTGCCACAACTTTCACTACTTCATATGAAGCTAAATTTGCATCTGTCGTTCATCCCTAACAGTGATTGTTCACTGGCAATGGTTACTGAGTTACCATTTAGTGTAAGTCCATTATATTCTTAAACTACTGTTTCAATAATATTTTTTCAGATTGTATTTTGAGCTTTAATCAAAGCTACAAGCAATAGATAAAGTACTTCATTGTTACAGACGTATGTGAAGAAACATACTGTATTTGTTCGATTATGCGTACACTTAAGCATACACGCCTTAATTAGCATACACCCCCACTTTTAGCAGCATATGACGCTGTGACAGTGATCTCCAAGGTCAACCTTGACTGCTGAATCCATCATTGTATGTTAATTTCTACCAATGTCACAATAGATTCAAAGCTCAGTGGTGACAAAAGATCACAAAGTCCACATAAATTATCAGATTTCGCAGTGTTCTGGTATTTTTTGGTCATTATTTATGTGGATGCTGGCACGTGTCGCCCCTACTGTAGATTGCACACAATACATCTGTCTGCCTCCTTCATTACTGCTACTTATTTGCAATGTTTGACTCTCATAATTTGTCTTAAACTCATGTCATGGTAACCAGAACCATTTGATCAAAAATGAACTTAGACCACGCTAGGACCAACACTGGACACCATGACTGTACTGCGTGATGTCACGTAGTAAATGAAAACAAAAGTATGACTATCTAACGCGAGACAGTGAAGTCGTTTTGGGAAACAGAGAAAATGGGTGCACACCCTTGCACGCTCATTAGAATGCAACACCTTACATATTTTCACGGCTCAAATATTGGTTAATGACACTGTAAGCTTAAGAGAATGAATACAGTGATCAGTTTATGATCATCACAAGGCCAGTGGTTACAGCTTTGACCTTCCAAATGCAGCTGCATCCTTTGGGGCAATATCTAGAACGAGAGATGTGGATGTAATTAGACCAGCTTCTAGTTACTACGCCTGTCACGGGAATCCACAATTACTGCCTGACTTAATAATAATAATAGCAATAATAAGATCTTTCACAGGTCTTGTGAATGTAGGGCATAGTGAATTGGCTACATTAAATTTGAAACATATATTAGTTGACACTGTATATTAGGAATGCAGCTGAGAAGGCTTATTCAAAGTTTTGGTAGTAGTTTTAGCTAAATTGGCAGTGAGATAATTGTTACTGTGCATGTTTAAAAGATGGAAAATGTTTGCTAGAACTAGAGAAATATAAGTGCAGTGATACATGTGTAATATATTTAATATATTGATAAACATACATCATTGATTGGCAATTATGAATATCTTTTAAAAAACACAGAGGTAAGTGGTATCGTCTGTAGACACTAATTTACACCCTATCGAGACATAAACCAAGGGCCTGGATTATAACCATTATGGTGACGCCATCTGGAGATCTGATCAACACTCAATTATTTCGGGTATGAGAAAGGCCCTTGAGAAAAGCATAGCATACAAAAACATGCAAATAAACAACTCCAAATAACTGTTGTTGTATTTTGTGAAATACACTCAAAATAAATACATGTGAATTTTTATTTAAAGTTTCATGAATTGAGATATTATATATATGCATCTGGGTCACTCAAGACCCTATTCATGTAATGTTGCCGAGATGGATCAGTTATGCAAATTTATAAATTTCATAAAAGAATAAAAATCTGGAGGCCTGAACAACTTAATTTCCATTCGACATCAGCGCAAGAGGAAATAAATAATCACCTGTGTTTAACATCCATGCCTCTAGCAACTCTTCGATGACAGCTTGACTGTTGTCCTGATTAAAGATCCATATCACAGCTTCATATGAACATCCACTAAAAATGAAAATGTCACGTTTGCAATCACGAATCAGCTCTATGTAAAAACGAGGTGGTCAGATGAATCGCGATAACAAGAGGCAACAATATCGGCATGAGTCATCACTGGCCTTGCCTGTGGTATTGATCCTGGCCTGTCGTATGCAACTGTTCAGGTCATAGTACTGTTTTGTTAATTAAACACAACCAGCATGACGAGGTTTGACTGCATCAGTGCATCATCACAGTTGCAAATAAAAATGGCAACATATGTCTAAGTCACTGCACTACAGATGCAAGGAACATAGGGCTAGTTTAGCATAAATGTAATTATACAGGTCCACCTGTGAATCCTCAGTACACATGCACATGTAAAACCCACACACGCATGCACGGACATTTTGTGAAACAGATATCTACCGTGCTAAAGGTTATTCTTCATTTAGACTTTTTCAATCATTTCAGGCTCATTTCGTGAAAATTTGACGTGAAGATACAGTCTCTAGTATACTCAACATGATAGCTTGCTTGTACAAATGGGTTAAATACAGGTTTGTGGAAAATGAAAATCTCTGGACAAACTGGTTGTCACTATATCCAAACTATTCAACATGTAGCCTGGCTCTCTCCCTCTCTCTCCCCTCCCTCTCTCCGTCTCCCTCCCTCTGGTCCCTCCCAAGATTTAGGAAAAGGGAACACATTATATATTAACTCATAAGATACAAAACCTCCAAGATATGGATGCTTGTGGGTAAATTGAACTTTCCATGCAAAGGCAAGATTTTCAATAAATAATTTGTACATTTTATATTTTTTTGCTAATTGTCATCAACATCTAGATCTATATATATATATATGCATATCAGCCTGCTCCTCGAACATTTTATGTCATAAATATTATTAATACTATTATCATCTTAAAAGAAAATTTATAAACATTCAAATTTGTTTTTAAATTACTCAATCCAGAGCCATATATCATATTATATGTTAAGAGTTGCTAGTGTTAACCCTGGGCTATGTTGAGGATGATATTATGATGTATATACTTATGACTGGAAAATCTGTGCCAGGTCAAAATTTGTGTCACTGAAATCTTGTTCTAATCATAGGCATGGGAACAGGGGGGGGGGCAGACATATGGTTCGTCCCCCCCATTAAATGTGAGCGTTAATGTTTGTTTTTGTGGTGGGCATCAATGGCGGGTGGAAATGTAAATTTTATGAGGTGATTAATGTGTATTTTTGTCGACTGTGAAAGGTTTGTGCAATTGGAGGGCAGATATATGGTTTTCTGCCCAGTAACAGGCGGTGCGGTGGCGAAAAAATTATTTTTGTAAAGCACGCCCCCTTCGGATGTCATCATTTCAGCCGAGACAGTGGAGAGAAGCTGGAGAAGGTAAATTGATAGCAGCGGCACGACATAAAAAATTTAATTTTCAACAGCACCCCCATCTTCTGATGTCACAGTCGAGCCAACCGAGACAGCCACAAGGTAAAGGAAGATATGAAGATATGCGATGGCGAAAATTTGTCAGTGGTGCTGAAGCTCCGGTAGCCCCCCCAATATGAATTTCATTCCCGTGTCACTGGTTCTAATGCTCTTGGCCTATTTGAATACACAGCACAATCTCACACTGATTGACGTGACACGCAAATGATTTACACAGCACAGATAGGATGCACAGTTTTTGAAGGAGGCGTCTTTGACAAGATTTGTATTTTGCCGGTCTATTTTCGTAAGTACTTCGCTCAAAACAACTTTTTTAATAGATTGCACAAATTTGATGGAATTGGAATAGGTGTTCTAGACTAAAGAGATTTAGCAGTTTATTTTGCACATGACGTCATAAATATCTTACAGATGAATTTGATCAGGTTTTTTGTTAAAATGGCATAAAACATTAGGACGCACAATTTGTGCTCTCACCAGCATACGTAAAAATGGACAACATATATTCAATCATTGTATCACTATCCCGGGGGGGGGGGGCATTGCCTATACTAACAGTACTGTGGATGTGCCGACTTCAAGCCATCAAGGGTAATTTTTTTACCAAGGCTCCCTAGATCAAGGGTCTGCTTTTCACATGTTCTCCCTAGAACAAGGGTATACGGTTTGATATTGGATGCCTTTATCAACGGTAGGTGTATGTGACCTTCGGCTGCACACACCTACCCACATGTAAGGGTAGTGCCCCCCCCAGGATCACTATCACTGACAATGACAGTGTTAGGTACATTACAATCCGCTAGAGGCAGCACTGTAGATTTGTCCTCTGAATCTAGACCAAAATCTGTGACGCGTGAGTCCGCTCCCGCCAAGATTCGGGGCTTCCCCAAGATTGCGTGGCAACATTATGCAAATGAATATTCGACCTATATTGATGATCACATGAACCAATGAAAGACAGAACTACGTCATAGCCATGTTCGCGGCAGTTTTCCGACAATTTTGACTGCGGTAAGTGGTTGTTAACTTTGAAGTTTAAACAATCGTTTAAAAATACGGTAAAAATTACCGTAAACCTATTATTTATCTTACACACCCTATTTTATGTATATCTACTTTAATATGATATGCATGTTATAGTTGTAAGCTTTGTCGGAAAGACGCAGCGGCCCGTCGAAAATAGGCATGTTGCACGCTGTTTGGCGTTCAAAATGGAAAAGCGCAGTTAGCAGACAAGCGCACGAGCTGTGCCGCAGCATGTACGCCACGTTGGCGTTGGCACAATTAAGTTCGACGGGCGAGCGTGCTATGCAAATCACAAAATACTTGCTCTGACACGGATTAAAATGTATGCTTCTAAGCTATTCTAAAAATTAGTCATAGTTTTAAATTGATTTACAAATGTAGCATTGGGTCTGAGAATGTGAGCGTAGACTGAAGTGATCCAATATTTCTGTGTCTGACTGTTCGATTCGTACGAGATACGAACAGAATGTAGCCATTGTAGGTCACGCTGTTTCCTACAATTTAAAATCCACATAATCAACACTGTTTGCATGTAAATCCCGATGTATTTTGTGCGAATAATTAATTAAATAATGTATGTTATTTTTTTTTTTTAAAAAAGCTTTTGTTAAAATATTAGTTTCACAATTTAAAAATCTATATGACCTTGGCATGTTTTGGCCGAGTTATACATTATTGATATTGAGCCATTTAACATTTAATCCAGTGCCATCGACACTTTTATAATTAATATAAAATAATTAATGTTATAATATAATGTACAAAAATGTGTTATGTTTACATTTAATTGAACATATATTATTGTGGCGTTCCCTTTTATATTGCGTTTGTTTTAATAACATTTAAAGTAATATATTTAAACAGTTTCCCTGTATTTCATGTTGAAGGATTGTGCTGGAAACTTTCAAAGAATAGGAATACAGTGAAGATAAGTTTTAGTCTATCATTATTTTAGAGTAATACTACACAATAAATGAAAATATCAACGTTGGTTTCTGTCGTGAATCACAACAATAATAAAAGATATCGGTGTTGTGTGCACTAAGTGGTAATAACTGCACTTATAAAATGTATGGAATAGCTGGACAAACTTAACTACAGCTGCATATGTACATTCTTATTTTCCAGAACATGCCGAAGGTGACGCCAACTTTGTTGATCATTGGGCACAGTTTCGTCCGCAGGATGGCAGAGACGTGTCAGAGAGGTAACATATGTGGGGTACAGCACAAGTACTATCGACCAGAGCTGTACCCTAACTATGTATCTGCCATCCTGCGAACAAAACTGTCCAATGATAAATAGCGGCACTTGAGCCTCGTGTTACATGAACATTGACACAGTTACACATTGCTGTCATGTGACCATTGGCACACTTCACTTGCATGGATATATGACACATTGAACTGATTATATCTACTCGGTCAACAGTGTCCTGTGAACATTGGCACACTTCACTTGCATTGATGTATATGATGCATTGAACTGATTATATCTACACTCGGCCAAGTGTCCTGTGAACATTGGTACATTTTACTTGCATTGCTGTATGATGCATTGAATGGATTTTATCTACACTCGACCAACAGTGTCCTGTGAACATTGGTACACTTCACTTGCATTGCTGTATGACGCATTGAACGGATTTATCTACACTCGACCAACAGTGTCCTGTGAACATTGCCACACATCACTTGCATTGCTGTATGACGCATTGAACGGATTTATCTACACTCGGCCAACAGTGTCCTGTGAACATTGGTACACTTCACTTGCATTGCTGTATGACGCATTGAACGGATTTATCTACACTCGGCCAACAGTGTCCTGTGAACATTGATACACTTCACTTGCATTGATGTATGACGCATTGAACGGATTTATCTACACTCGGCCAACAGTGTCCTGTAAACATTGGTACACTTCACTTGCATTGCTGTATGACACATTGAACGGATTTATCTACACTCGACCAACAGTGTCCTGTAAACATTGGTACACTTCACTTGCATTGCTGTATGATGCATTGAACGGATTTATCTACACTCGGCCAACAGTGTCCTGTGAACATTGCCACACTTCACTTGCATGGATATATGAAACAGTGAACCGATTATATCTACACTAGTCGGCAATGTACTCTGTTCCTCCTATAGTTTCCTGTATGTGCAGTGAAGCTGACTAGTTCTTGTACTTCTGCTGTTTCAGTTGTTTTCAATGTCTACTTGTCGGCTGCATACTGTGAACAACATGTTAACATTACTTCATGTTGACGTGTGAGACATTAATGAACAAAACAATTAAATATAACTGTTGTAGTACTGACCTTTGCCTTGTACTGTGAACATTTCATGACATTGAACTATACATGAAATTATATAGATCTTGGAATGCATAATAAATTATGTTAAATTCAAGCAATGCTGTTGTGTTTCTTCACAACAATGGTTGTGTCAGGGACACCTCAATGTTTACAAACAGGTCAAATAATGCCCAATGGTCAACAGTTAATAGTTGAACTTTCATTTTGATCAACATACCATAATTATTAAGTAAAAATAAATTGGACATTAATAATATAGACAACATGGTTAGAGGTTAACTTTTTTTTACAAATTAATCATTAATGGTTCACACTTTAATATGCCATTTTACCCCCAAAATTATGGTCAATATGTATATGTGATCAATTACAATGATTTATAAAGTTACTAAGTCCATGTGTTACACTAAATAATTTAAGTAAGTAATTTGTCAACATAATTAAATCTGTGCTCATTCAAGGTCAATTATCTAGGTCGTATCAAGGTCATATGTTATTATGGTCAAGATTAAACATTTAGTTACTTTTAATTTGCTAGCACAACATACCATAATTATTAGTTTAAAATAAATTGCACGTTCATACTTGCAATTAGGTCAAAGGTCATTTTTTAAAACAAGTTACCTCACTATTGGTTCATGCTTTAATACGCTACTTTATAGTCAATGTGTACACAAATGTTCCATTCCAACACTTTATAAACATACCAAGCCCATGTGTCACACGTAATCATTTAATTAAGTCACTTGTCAACATATATAGGTCAACGGTCATTAAAGGTCAAATAACTAGGTCATGTCATGGTCACAGTACAAGGTCAACATTTTTGGGTCATAACATTTTACTTTACTTCAATATCTTCATTAGAACAGATTGTCATGTTTTGCCTATATTCAGTGCCACATGGTGGCAGCACAGTCTGCACAAGCTCCAGATCACAAGAAATTGACATGAATCCTATAGACACAATGTCAATGACCCTTTTTTCAGACACTAAAAAGTGGATTTACTTTGTTAATATTAGAGATATTTCAAAAAGGGTTGTAAACTACATAGCATACACTGTCACACAGAAGTGTTTAAATGATTATATATATCAATTTTGAATTTTTTTGTAATGTACCTAACAGTGTCAGTGTATCGCGGATACTGTCACTATCAGACACACCGCTACAGCTATCTTCTTGATTCTATGGACTTAACTTCCTAATCTAAAATATGATCATGACCTATAATTATGTGTACGATTAATATGAGCTACATCCAGATTTCAGCTAGAATAGTTATACTATGATGCTAGCTTAAATCCAAGCAACAATTATAAACGGACAACACGAGATACAACACAACGTACGCTGTCAACGACAACTTCGGACAAGTCAACACTCCGACAACACAATCGTGTCAAACCACAAATAGGTATTTTACAATTATTTATACGCTTGCGTCCTTGCTATGTGGTAATCGTCACGAACATACAACACACAGTTAGAACATTAGGCTACGTACCAGATGTATGGCGCTGCACAACATCGTCACAGACACAAATTATAGCACACAGCTTGCTTTGAGAGAGATTATTACAATAAACAGCGAAGTGTCAAACCAGTGCCAGATGACGGCATCGAACGTCCGTAACGTGTCTCCATCTGGTGGGATTATTGAAATAATATTGGGCCACACTAAAAGGCGGACCGCGAACGGGCGGATCGGGCGGACCACATTCACAAGGATGCGCGCCATCTTTGTTCCTTCTTTACATGCGTTGTTGTTGTCGTTTGCGCGTGTGTTCGTAAATATTGGAGTCAGTTTATTTAAATCGTTTGCAGTCTTAGTTACAGATAGAGAAAGGGGGATTACTAAGGCCGTCCAAAAGGTTCTTCCTGGTATTTCTGTCTGACATTGCTGGAATCATCTGAAACGAGATATGCGATTTTGGATTAAAAAACATGGTGGAATGTCAGATGAAATGTAATGTAGATCACCTAAATGAACTACTTCATTGTGAAAGTGAGGAAATGTTTGACACGTTATATGATGACCTTTCAGTAACATGGACTAGCTCCTATTTGGAATATTTTAATCATGAAATTAAACCGAGTATAATAAATCACTCTGGACGCTGGTTGTTAGAAACTCTTAATATGTACAACCCATTAGTGGTATTATTAATAAGATTTCTGAAAGTATTAATTGCGTGTTAAAAAAATTGACATGTTGGAAAAGCCAGTCGATTGACTGTGCTTTAGCTCTGTGGCATCTGCAAAGGTACTTACATAGGTACTTACATAGGGATAAAACAAGAACGCATCCATGATATACCAATGGAAGTGATGCTAGAGGACGGCTCCATATCCACTGATCAAAGCGTGATATTACATAAATGGAGAACTGACTTTCACACTTTGCTGAACCCGGTCAATTACGAACAAATAATTGACTATCAACCGCCGGTGGAGACCCACTCACTGGGTCACAATGAACACCTTGATGGGCCTATCTCTAAGGAGGACATTCGCCTGGCCTTAAACAAGGCCAAGAAACACAAAGCGTTGGGTGATGATAACTTCCCAGTCGAAACGCTGGTCAACGAAAATGCCATAGACTTCCTTTACGAACTATTTAATCACTGTTTTAACAACAGCATGGTTCCTGAAGCATGGCGTCGGGGCATTGTAACCCCGATACCCAAGTGTTGTACGTCTGATCCACGAGTGCCATTGAACTATAGGGGAATTACGCTTAGTTCCCATGTGTATAAAATATACTGCTCTATTTTAAATGATCGTCTTATATCGTGGGTAGAGGGCAACAACCTTTTGTGTGATGAACAAAATGGGTTTAGACCAGGTCGCAGTTGTCTCGACCACCTATCTACCATTACAAACATAATCAATACTAGAAAGAAATGCCGCCAGCAAACGTTTGCATGTTTCGTAGATTTTAGTAAAGCTTATGACCGTATCAATAGAAATTTCCTCTGGAACAAAATTAGGAACTTCAACATACAAGGGAAAATGCTTGAGGCTTTGAAATCATTATATGTTGATTACAAATGTTGTGTTAGGGTCAACAACTTAAAGTCTGACTGGTTCAATGTTGAATGCGGGCTTAAGCAGGGATGTGTTATATCACCTATCATGTTTAATATGTTTATAAACGATTTATTAACTGAATTGAAAGGCACGGGTAAAGGTGTTAAGATCGGAGACGAAATTGTTTCAATGTTAGCATACGCAGATGACATTGTGGTGCTGGCTGAATCAGCAGAAGAACTGCATACATTGCTAAATGTTATCTGGAAATGGTGCAATGACTGGGGCATGTCTATTAACAAAGACAAAACTAAAATTGTACATTTTCGTAATCCATCGATATCTGAGACTACTTGCGATTTTCTACTAGGTGACCAAAGCATATGCATCGTAAATAAGTATAAATATTTAGGTTTGATTTTAACTGAATATCTTGATTATAAGGTGATGGTAAAAACAGTAGCTACTACGGCGAACAGAGCTCTGGGTTTGTTAATGGCGAAGACAAAATGTAATGGAGGAATGCCTTTTAACTGTTTTACAAAACTATACGATGGTATGGTGCTCTCCATTATTAACTATGGTTCTGCTGTGTGGGGTACAAAGGAATATTCGGTCATAAATAGCATACATAATAGAGCCTGTCGATTTTTCCTAGGTGTGGGTAAATATACCCCATCAGCAGCAGTACAGGGTGAAATGGGGTGGAAAACCCCGACTAACCAACAATGGCTATCTGTTACTAGGCTCTGGTGTCGTTTGATCAATATGGATGTATCTAGAGTGACAAAACGTGTGTTTCTATGGATGATGGAAATGGCCGTAAGTGGGAAACGAAATTGGGGCTACGAAGTATACCATCGTTATAATGACTTAAATATGCATAATCTTACTAATATAAGAGACCATGTTAATGTAAAGGCTATAATAGAACACACAGATGTTTGCCTGTCTGTATTACAGGAACAGCAATGGCTTCATATTATAAATAGAGAAGAGGGCAGAAATGGTAGTAGAAATAAACTAAGAACTTATAAACAGTTCAAAACAAAATTTGTAACTGAGCATTATGTTAAAAAAATCATGACTAGAAGTAATCGATCAGCACTTGCAAAATTTCGATGTGGCGTGGCACCAATCAGAATTGAAACTGGACGTTTTGAACGAAATTACCCCCCACCTGAAGCTAGGACGTGTTATAATTGCACGAATGAAATAGAAAATGAGTTTCACGTTTTAATGAAATGCCCTTTATATGTTAACGAACGAAAAGAACTAATAGGCTATGCAACAATTAATGATCCTGCTTTTTCCAGTATGAATGATCAAGGTAAATTTGTATATTTATTGAGTAATGACAATATAATAAGTAAAACTGCCAGCATCCTCCAAAAAATACTGCACACAAGATTACACAATACAACAAAATAATAGCACATGTTTATTAAATTATTACTGTTTTTATTTGTACATTTTTGTTTTTACAAGTCTCTCATAACTCTTTTTGAGTGGTCTTTGTATACAGTGCTAACTTTGAATGTAATATATTTATTTGTCTTGTATTTTAAAGCATGTATACGTGGAGTGAGACTCTAATAAAATACTACTACTACTACTACTACTACTACTACATATGGAAATCTTCGGGGGAAGGCTGATGTAGGTAAAATCTGAATTTAGAGATTGCGTAATTTCATCGGAAGAAATTACTAATGTGGACAATATTGTTTCCCCAGAAAATGTTGTAGATGTTATCACAAAATCTGATAAAATTCAAAGCCTACCCAATCAAAATCAAGTAAACTGCAATTCAGATTGTGACACCAAACCTAAGATTACTTTAGTTCATGATGCGCCTGTAAATGCCACTATTTTAACAGAACATAATAGCATGGATAGTCCAGGACTCATGTGACCACAACAATTTTCCCAGGTTGCTCTTTCAAAGACTGCCATAGAAACCAAAGGAGTCATCCAATTCTAAAAATACTATTTTGCACATTTCTAATACACCATCACCTGTGTACAAGAAGTTTGTGTCATCACACGTCACAGGTGATACTTTTCACATGTCATTAATATATAGTATATATAAAATTGGTCCTAGTATAGAACCTTGCGGTACACCACATGTTATGTTTCGACAAGTTTAATGTATGCCATTTATATATACGTACTGTTTTCTGTTGTTCCGATAGCTATGTAACCAACTATATGCTACACTCTAATGCCAAAATTGTCTAATTTTTGTAACAGAATGCAGTGGTCTACATTATCGAATGCCTTTTATAAGACTATAAAAATTGCTATTGAAGACTGTGAGTTATTTCCTCCACCACTTCTAATATTGCCATTGTTGTTGAGTGTTTTTTTCTAAATCCATATTGGCCATTGTACAGTATTCTTTTAACATTAAAAAAAGATATTAATCTACTATGAAATATTCTTTCAAATATTTTAGAGAACTGAGGTAATACTGACACCGGCCTGTAATTTCAGAACCCTTGCGCATCGCCATTCTTGAATTTGGGGATAACACGAGCAATTTCCATATTATCTGGAAAAACTCCTTATTTAACTAATTGTTGAATATGTGTTTTAAAGGTTTTAGAATATATGGTATTACATTCTTAATTAGGCACATGTCAATGTCATCATGATCTTTTTATTTTAGCAGTGTTTACTAGTGCCAATATCTCATCATCAGTAACCGGGTTAAGGAATAATGACTCCTCTATGTTTTCATTCATGAAATGTTTAAAATTAGTGGTGCTCCGGAATGTTTTTTGCTAGTGCAGGACCTATATTTGAAAAGAATTCATTAAAACCATTTGCAATATTCTTTCTGCCACTGATTTTATTTGTATTATCTATAAACTGAGTAGGTAATTCTGATCCTTTTTTCTTTTTATTAATTAGAGTATTTAAAATTCTCCAAGTTTCTTTCGAGTTCTTCTAGTTTATTTCAAGAATGTCGGAGAAGTATTGTTTTTCTGCGTATCTCAATATGGCTGTCAGGTTATTTTATATTTCTTGTATTTTTTTTTTTCTGTTTCGCATCTGTTCTGTATTTTAAGAATTGTCTATATAGTAGATTCTTTTTCTTACATGCATTTTTAAAGAATTTGTCATCCATGGTTTATCCTGCCTTTTTTTCTTACATGTTTTGTGTGTATGGTTACTGACTGGACAATTTGTGTTATACATATCTATAAACAATTTGATAATTTATTATCTGTTGTGTTGACATCCTCGTCTGTCACTATTTTATCCCAATTACATTTCTCTAGGTCTTTTGTGAAAGTGCTCATTTTTCCTTCATTAACTGTCTTCTTAATTTGTGTTTCATTTTTTGTTTCTTGTTGTATGTATTCCGTCATAACATATACAGGCAGATGGTCCCTGATGTCATTTATTTTGATACTACTCTGTTTGTGGGAACACAGGTCTGTTGTAAAAATATTATCGATTAGTGTTTTTGTGTCGCGTGCAATTCTAGTGGGTCTGGTTATCAGTGGGTAAAAGCCCAAACTGTATAACTGATCAACAAAGTTATTTGTTTCAGCAATTATAATGTATTAAAGAAAAGTTTTCCGATCCCTGTTTCTTATAAAAAAAAAATTGTTAAATTGATCATCAGTATAATAATGACTATCAATGTGTAATCTGTTGTAAAGTTGATATCAGGATCAGCGTTATCACCAATACTACGGAAGCGTAGAAAGGACATGCTGCAAATCATAAAACAGATAACTAGTTTCTTGATATAACAAGAAACTCTTTAATAACTGGTTTCTTGATATAACAAGAAACTCTTTAATAAGTGGTTTCTTGTTATAACAAGAAACTCTTTAATAAGTGGTTTCTTGATATAACAAGAAACTCTTTAATAAATAACTGGTTTGTTGATATAACAAGAAACTCTTTAATAACTGGTTTGTTGATATAACAAGAAACTCTTTAATAACTGGTTTCTTGTTATAACAAGAAACTCTTTAGCTGTCTAAAAATAGATTATAACTGGTATCTTGACAAAACAAGAAATATCTATAAATAGACGAGGAATCCTAAGGTAGATGGCTAGTGGCCCCAGCTTGTTGTGGGGAAGTCACCGCATGTTATCAGTTTCAAGCCTAGCCCTTGGGCGTCATTTTATGAATGGTATTTGTTATTTATCTCACTGCTTCAATTAAATTTATGATGAACTGACAGCTACAGCTATACATGGTTGGCATCATTCTTGTAAAGGTCGCTAGGTGGCGTAAGGTGATACCTGTTTATTTTGTCACGGCGTGATTAAAAATCAATTTTTGCAATTCAACGTTTCATTTTTGGCTGTGACACTAGTGTAGAATTAGTGTCAACATACTGCATTGTTTGGACAAACAAACATTTTATAAATCGCTACCACTGACGCTGTTTAAATTCGTACTTAAATGATTTTGGGCGATAATACGGGTCGATTTGATTTCCGGGCCAGTAAGGTTATATAGACAAACACACTAAAGCGGGGCAGTCCCCTTATTAGCTATCTACTAACAGGCCTTTTCACAAGACGTTCTTTTATACCCAGAGTCGCCCTGGGGGTGAAGACCTCTGACGTTTCTTTGCACGGGCACAAAACGTCTTGTCACTTTGCACAGGCCATGCTGAGCGCGAAAAATTAAACGACCAGGCTCAGTGGCTGTAAATTGCAATATTGTCATTGATCGCAGCCCACTTTTTATAACCTAGACATTTACATTATTTTTAGAACAATTATACTGTTTTTATAACATTTTACTATTCTCACTCATTTACTATTTTATGAGACATGATTTTATATTTCACCATTTGAAGACACTGTGTCACCAAGAAAATTTCACCACTATTTTTATTGTGTTTAATTTTTACCCTGTTCTGTTGCATCGAGAGGTCATGATTTTACTCTGTGCAACCCACTTAGCACCCCTGAACTCTCCACCCATGTCACCTTCTGACTCAGGCAGCCATTTGCAGAAGGGGCAAGTAACTGTATTAACTAACAGTTTTTTGTTTGTTTGTTTAAAATATAAATTGTAAAATATTGTGTGCCTATGCCAAATTCAACACAGAGCCTGTCAGACAAGAGAAGGAATTTTTTCCAGTTTGTATACTCTATAAATATACACAGAATTGTTTGTAGCTAAGTCAGGGTTGGGGCGAGTACCCAACTAAAGTACTCAAGTAACGAGTACTTCATCTGAGAGAGTACTTGAGTAATGAGTACGATTACTTTTGAAAGTACTCCTATGGGTACTTTTGAAAGTACTCCTATGGGTACTTTTGAAAGTAATCGTGCACAAATACTTAATATAAGTTTCGTTAATCGTGTACTCCACAAATACTTAATATAAGTTTCGTTAATCGTGTGTCCAACTGCTCCTCCAGCTGCGCAGTCACACATTCTGACAAATTTGGTAACACCAAAACAAATTTGGACTGGTAGAAATCTGATCTTGGATGAAGGCCCGAGTAGCATGTGCAGATCCTATAAGAATTATATATTGATGTTCTAGCTGTTTCAATCAACTTGTGTCTAGATTAATTTGACTGATATTATTAGTAGCGAGAAAGAGTAACAGAAACCAAAAGAAAGCTTTGTAAGTTTATTTTGCAGCATATCAAAATGTCCATTCCGTTAAAACCATTTGCTTGATTTGGCAGCAGCAATCATCAGTGTTCATTGACTTCATTCAGTGTCTTTTCAGTAGTTTTTAGCTAGTTATCTGACCGTATTGCAGCGTATGAACATTCCGACCTACACCTGAGCATTGCACCTGGGTCCCCATTCCACCTAACCCTATTTCATTCACCCATGCAGCCTTGAGCCTGTTGACTGTGATTGTAAACAGCTATGCCTTTCAAGAGATGTGGCAGATCTTCAAAGGGAAGACAGTTTCTGACTGTATGACTGGATTAGACAACACCAGCTGGTCAGGCCTACTCAGTGTGGAGACTGTTTGAAGCCATTGTGGGTTTATTTGACATTCAAGTGCCAATATAGGTCATTGATGTGATGGTCAGTCCTATCTCCCAGTCTTGTTCAAGTGATCTGAACCAGTCAGTAAACAGTGTTCATGACAACCCAGAGCTCTTATACAATGAGGATATCATGACATCAGTGCAAAATATGAGATATTTGTACTGAAGATCATAATACATGATGTTATCATAAAACACAAAGTATTCCCAGAGTATTCCCAAAGTAATTGTAAATACTCAATTTTTAACGAGTACGAGTACTTTAATATATACGAGTAACAAGTACTTTGTGAAAAATCAGTACTCGAGTAATGAGTACTTCGGCCCCAACCCTGGGCTAAGTCCAATTACATAACTGTATTTTGAATTCATTACAAACAAAATATTGTATTAGTAGAATAAATTATGTTCATTAACATTGAAGCCAGAACGAAATTAACATTGGGGGGCTAAAACCAAAACTTTGCCTTCCGTTGTTGGACGGGGGGGTGCTGTTGAAACATTTTTGCCACCGCATTCGAAATTTCTTCAGTTCTTCCGGCTATCTCAAAACCTCAATTTGCACCCCCCTTGAGGCTTGTCAACAAAAGCACCCAAAATTTTGGGGAGCTAAACTTGTTTTCAGCCCCCCCACAAACACAAATTGTAACACAATATCCAACAATTTCCTAAATATTCGGGGGCTAATCCTATCTATAGCGGAGGGTTTTGGCCACCACCCAGACTACCTTCTTTGGACCCGCCCCTGGTTATGTCATGAACGCACACGTGCACATAATGATAATAGTACAATAATAGTTTAATTATTGGTGAAGTGATATGAAAGAATTCATTCCATTGCCAGATGGTACCTCATTGAACCTACTTCGAAATTAAAAAAGTATGTTATGCTACAAGGAATGTGTGTTCTGTAGTATTTACTTTCTGAGAAATAAAAATGTTTGCAACTTGCATTTTAAGGATATTGGATGCAGTCGTATTAGAAGAATGCATAGAGTAATGTACAGAAAGTTATTTTATACTGTATTTATGGAAGCAGATAAGTAATACTTCACATATTACCATTATATTATACATAGAGAGAGAGAGAGAGGCAGGCAGGCAGGGAGGGAGGGAGGGAGTGAGAGAGAGAGAGAGAACAAATATACGTCCATATAATATCAGTCCATATATCTATGTCGGATAAGTATGTATTATGACAGGCAATATAAAACTATGTTACACTATAGTGTAGAACGTTTAAAACGTCACATCTATACATATCACCCAGAGTTCACGCCTTGAGAATAACAACATTTATGGATGGTCCCTAATGCAGGGTTTTTGTGCAGTACACCTGCTCAGGTAAACCACACGCCTATAGTCATCTAAATGATGGCAAGGATGTCCTTTCGCAGAGAAACGTAAAGATCTACTGCTTCATACGCATCTAACGGACCATTGACCAAGTTGCTCTCTTCCATCAATATGCAGCACAGTTCAAAGACATCTTTATTGCATGGGTATGCACTCTTTCTTGTGATCTCCTGCTCACAGAGGGCGATGTCGTCGCGACTGACCGCACAGTGAAATCTCTGTTTCGAACAGTTCGGGAAGATGATACATGAGCATGGGACGACCGTGTGGCGCCCTCTGGTTTCGTGTTGGTCGGATCCTGTGCGTGTTCCACACTTTAACAACGTCATCCAGTTCATTCTACAATGTAAGAAACGGGTTTACTCTAAAGAACAGTATACTCACTTATACGTATATTTAGAATACGATCGACATGTTCTTAGCATTAGGTAGAGAAGGAAAACGAGAAGAGTACATTATGAGCAATTAAAATACAAAATGGAACGAATGAAGCAAATGTAGAATGAGTTATTATCATACAGGGGAGACCGGGCCGATGTGAACCCCCACGGTAAAGTGAAACAATTCATTTTGTTTAAACCATGCGATGGACACTCACCAGTAGCCTTATGAATGTGTACGCCTACTGTATGAAGTTGTAACTATTATCTATCCAGGTGAATACGTTTGTACAATTTGCCTAAGGAACTCAAGATATCATGCTTTGAATTTATTTCTTATCACAAATATATATTATATGGTAAGATAGATAATGAAGATTGTGGTTTATTATGTGGTTTGATTTTAGTTTTTTGGGGTCATCAACAAATTACATGCAAAAGGGTGAAGGAGGTAACACTGATTGCGTACGATGTCACAAAATGAAGGTACATTCTTATATGGCGGGGTATCCTGTCCTCTGGATGAATCAGGGCGCTTCTTTTCACGCATTGACAGACCTGTTCGATCGGATACCATGTAGACATTTCGGGGAAGTTTTCAACCACGCTGCAATTACTGCTCGAAGACTATTTGTACACATATCCACCTTTGTCTATAGCCATGTACTCATTTATTCAGCTGAGTGAACAGGAGCATTGACGAATAAAAAAACTTGCACAAGGGTCTCTGCTGAGAATCCGATGCACTAACACTAAGCTACCGCGTCACACATGGGGAGGGTCCTAGAACACTGCATGCCATACGCAAGGATATAATTTTTTTTAATTTACCGGATCAAAATACATGGTTAGAAAGTAAAAACCGTAGAGCGCGTGGAGTGTGTGCAGATGAAGTAGCACCATCATTGAATAAGTTATGCAAAAGCACATGTGCCAATATAACTAACGTTAACGTACCTGTATTATGTTCAAGAAGCAAAACTGTATGAGGCATTTGTCGAGGAAATCTCCGGAGAACAGATCTTCATCTTTCATTTGTTCAAATATATTCATCCAAAACTGTGCATTTGGCTTACGCAAAATTCCCCACCAACTTTCAATTCGTTGATTTGAAGTGCTTCTGCCGTACACGAAACTGTTCTCACCAGCAAACGAATCGTTCTCGTTGCGAGGCAGAAATTGCTGAACTTGTTTAACATGCCCATTTTCTGTGCCATGGTCAGCACGAATAAGTCTGGGACATTCATCGCGAATCTTGATAAAATGTTTGTTTGTCCAAACAATGCAGTATGTTGACAATAATTCTACACTAGTGTCACAGCAAAAAATGAAACGTTGAATTGCAAAAACTGATTTTTAATCACGCCGTGACAAAATAAACAGGTACCACCTTACGCCACCTAGCGACTTTTACAAGAATGATGCCAACCATGTATAGCTGTAGCTGTTAGTTCATCATAAATCTAATTGAAGCAGTGAGATAAATAACAAATACCATTCATAAAACGACGCCCAAGGGCTAGGCTTGAAACTGATAACATGCGGTGACCTCCCCACAACAAGCTGGGCCACTAGCCATCTACCTTAGGATTCCTCGTATATTTAAAGATATTTCTTGTTTTGTCAAGATACCAGTTATAATCTATTTATAGACAGCTAAAGAGTTTCTTGTTATAACAAGAAACCAGTTATTAAATAGTTTCTTGTTATATCAAGAAACCAGTTATTAAAGAGTTTCTTGTTAAATCAAGAAACCAGTTATTAAAGAGTTTCTTGTTATATCAAGAAACCAGTTATTAAATAGTTTCTTGTTATAACAAGAAACCAATTATTAAAGAGTTTCTTGTTATATAAAGAAACCAGTTATTAAAGAGTTTCTTGTTATATAAAGAAACCAGTTATTAAAGAGTTTCTTGTTATATCAAGAAACCAGTTATTAAAGAGTTTCTTGTTATATCAAGAAACCAGTTATTAAATAGTTTCTTGTTATAACAAGAAACCAGTTGTTAAAGAGTTTCTTGTTATATAAAGAAACCAGTTATTAAAGAGTTTCTTGTTATATAAAGAAACCAGTTATTAAAGAGTTTCTTGTTATATCAAGAAACCAGTTATTAAAGAGTTTCTTGTTATAACAAGAAACCATTTATTAAAGAGTTTCTTGTTATATCAAGAAACCAGTTATTAAATAGTTTCTTGTTATAACAAGAAACCACTTATTAAAGAGTTTCTTGTTATATCAAGAAACTAGTTATCTGTTTTATGATTTGCAGCATGTTCTTACTACGCTTCCGTACCAATACAATGTTGATTATTCTCTGTACATTTAAATGGCTCGCCGCCAGCCCGCATCAGCAATCACAATGGTCGCACAAAATGCTTTCCCGCGGTATGCAAATTAGGAAAACATGTCATCGTGACCATGGAATTGACCAATGTATAACTCTGTTACATATGGAGTCACATCTTGTTCCTTTTGAACGCTATGGTTTCTGTGTGCAGGTGCGTGAAGCTTAATGTTTTCTATACTTGTTAAACAATTACATAACATTTACGGGGTGGTATATGAAATTGCACATGTAGTCTAGTATGGAATATTAGCTTTAAAATGGTATATGTAGCATTAGTGTACGTGCTTGGCGAACGACACAGCGAGATGGGGAACTTTGGCGTTCTGGGCATATATTTTCAAAGCCAACGCCGTATCATGCCGGTCGCCCGCCGGCATCACAGTGACACAGCCATCAGGCATCATAACCATCGTGTTGCTGTTGTTGTTCATTAGTATATATATATATATCTGCGTCTGTTGTTTGCATTATAACTGTTAGTGACATTGGCGTTGTCATTGTCATTGATAATCGTGTTCCATAGAATCGTTATTAAAATCAAAAAGCATCTCCGAACTTTAAAAGGAATTGCTTTTACTTTGTACTTATTTATATACTTATAAGCATATCATGATTGTTTTACCAACATTATGTTTTATTATAACAAATTAATTGTTGTTGAATTTTGTGTATTTCTTTTTCATACTGCACACAGTTTCACTTCTTCTCAATACGTGGGCCTGCACCAACGACTGGAATTCAACACTCGCATGGGTAAATTCGTCCTCGACAGGTGGCAATTCTGATCTCTGCACAAGTGGCTTTTGTCAGCCTCACTACAAAACGGTTGACGCTCTTGCAATTACAATTTACACTCAAAGAGACTGCTGACCAACGTTGTGAACATGACAGCTCATCACAAGTTGTGAATTCACAATCAATGTTCGTACCGAAACATCAAACGAATGCTGTGTGAAGCTGATTTGAGTGGATCCTCTCTCTGCAGTCACTGTTCTGACGTGGCTCGATCCTCCGGAAAGCTGCCTGGTACTACACATCGGTTGTTCAACTGAAAATTACATATATAAATAATGCAACTGTGCTTGCTTACTTCATGAAAATTACGACATTGCTTCAGAATTGCAGATGTTGCTCTATCTGCAGGACTACAAACTTTGTTGCATTGCCTTGGAATTACATGTTGCTGCACCTAAAAGTTGCTACACTGCCGCAGAATTTAACATGTTACAGATCATGCAAAACTTGACAATTATCACTACATTGTGAATAATTACAAATGTTCTTTTGCCTGCAAGACTTTGTTAGCTACATGTAATGACATTCTCAGAATTACACACGACTACAAACATTGCTGAACTACTTCGGACTTACAACTTTTGTACCTGCAGCACTTGATACACATTGCTGTGCTGTCTGAATTACAAAACGTGCTACTCTATGACTATAAATGCAGAACTTTTCAAACAATGTTGCAATGGACATACATGGACTTAATACGAACATTTATACAGTATATCTGCATGGACTTATATGCATACAGTACTTTATTAAAGTTGCGGCGATGCCAGAATATGTTACAATACATGTTCTTAACATTCATGCAATTATAATGTTTTATCCATTTATTCCTTATATATTTACCTGTTGTGTCCTACTAATTACAGAAACATTCACCCATTAGATCTGTAATCTGCTTGAATGTTATTCCATAAACGTTTAATAGGGCCATTATGTAATAAAATACAGCTAAGTCATGTTAATCCCTGTAAATGGCCCAAATGTTAAAAATAGGTCAACTACTTAGGTCATGCATAATAGGTCACATTGTATTTTAAGTTTATTTTTTTAATTCCTAAAAATATGTAGGCCCACATCCTAATTAGTTATGGCTCAATCATGTCAATAATCACTATAAATAGGTCACATGAAATGTAGGTCAACTAATTAGATCATCAACAAATTTCAGATTTAATAATCGGATACAATGAATATCGTATTTACAGTGTTCAATCCTCCAATAGTTAGAAAACCCTTTTCCTAATTATTACACCAATTTATGACATTAATCCCCCCAAAATAGGTCAAATGTGCAGTGAACGTCAACTAACTAGGTCAAGGTCAAATAATATTCACGATTTTTTGGATCACAACTATTTATTTCACACCAATATCTTCAGTAGATGCAGCTATATTGCCATTTTCCTATGTATATTCAAACACAGTCCTCCAGCTTCCTGGTCGCAACAAATGAACAGAATTCAATACCAAAAAGTTCTCTTTTTCTTAGAACAAAGTGAAATTAGATCGGAAATAATAAAGATATCAAAAAAATTCAAAAAGTGTGAACTCCACGAGAAACTATATTGTGGAATCATTTAAATGATAATGTGACATAATTCAACATTTTCCTGATATACCTAGCACAGAACAGGCAGTGGCATAGCTTCAGTATGACTTCGCAGTCGGATCGTGACATCGAAAGACGCTGGGGGTGCTGTTGAAGATTGTTCTCCTTTATAATAAGCTATGTAATAACACCTCTATACTGTCTGTTAAACATTTAGGGCCTACATGATTATTCCCAGTTTGCAAAACTCATTGGGCAAATGAAGTACCAATGAAACTAATGCAGTAGCCACCATTAGCCAAATCATGTCTTGCTAGCTGGGTTTCGGGAATATTATGTTAAAAAAATATGCTCGGCTATTTCCGTGGGTCCCTGGCCTTCGTGGGCCCTAGGCACGTGCCTACAGTGCCTATAATGGTTAACTCGCCACTGTGGACAGGTGTACGTTCTATGACAACGTTCCGCAAACCCAGGCCCGCGGGCCAAATTTACCCCGCGATCGGTTTCCAACTGACCTGCGAGACCATGGTCCGTGTATATATACACACACAAGCACGCACACACGCACACACACACACACACATCTCACTTTCATCAACTCCATGTAACCTTTTTTCCACATAAAATTAAAACGGCGCCAAAGATGAATAGATAATATTTTTATCCGAGTGCCATATTCCGCTGAACATACGACCGGTTATTCTGGCAATAAACTCATAATTTATCGAATAATATATCAAATTCCAAAATGACACATACATTAGCAAGTTAATAGAGTTGATGTTGTGTAGTCACTTTCATAAAAAATAGTTATCGTACTTAAGCCAGTACGGCATCAAAGCATCAAAGATTAACACGTAACCGAACATATTAATCTTTGATGCCGTTTTATCTTAAAATTGCATAGCACGTGAACAAAGCTATATGGAGTTGAGGAAAGTGATTTATAGATTATGATATTGTATGGGGCATGTTGATTCACTGAACAGTTTTATTTAATTTAAAATATGGGCGATCTCAGAATGCAACGTTTAATTATTCAAGTATGTATTCCAAAATACTAATCTTTACATTCAAATATGCTTTATATCATTTAGATTTTGAAACACTTTCACATAATAGTACAATCTCAAATACTAGTTTTATATCATGCATCTCTGCTAAACATAATAATTAATAGAGTAGTTTACCACGGAAAATTTAGTATAATTAATTTAGTAGTCGAAACCTTTAATAAAACAAGAGCGCCGAAACGACCAATATTCGCCCATATTTGTCGCGTCGTCAACGATATCACTTCGGCGACGATGCAATTTCAGCGAATTTGTTTTAAAAATGCCACCAGTGCGACCGAATTGTCCCGCCGAAACCACCAACTTTTGCCGCCTAGCCAAAGCGGTAAGGCAGCCGAAACTTCCTAAGTGCAAAAACGAGTGGCGCTGCAGTCGCCAATTTCAAAACGAAAAATAAAAAGGCGGCATGTACACGGACCTCTAGAAGAGACGTTATAATAATGTTATAGAAATAAATATACATTTGCGTCGGAACGTGGTGAATATTAGGGAAACTTCTAATTGCTCTCCCTTTGATGCTCGCCAAAACATCTTAATCCAGACTCTCCAAGACTACTTCCAATTGAGACTCGACAAAAGGGGGCACATTTCAAAGGTCTGGGGGCACGTGCCCAGGTCTCCTGGATCCGCCTGTGGATATCGTTTGCAGGTAGTATTGCTACTTGTGATCTCTCTGCTCTGTCCAGACAGTACGGCAGGCTTAGTTTGTAGAAGAATATAGGCTTTGTTTAGACGCTGTTTTACATAGCGCTTAAATAGTGTGATTTATTTGTTGTTTCGATTTGGTTCCGGGTAGCACAAAACAAAACTTTGCGAGTACCTATACAACAAAAGTATCTTATGTCTTGCCTAATTAAAAACCGTGGCCCGCATATAGATAACTGAACAACATTTGGCTCACTGCTAAAAAAAAGTTTGCGGAACGCTGATCTATGACTATATATAGTATACATGTTGCATAACCATAAAAGTAGGGCCATGTGTAGCTATTAGGGTCATTCTCCCAATTCGGTACATATTTGAGTCCCAGAAACGTATGGTGCATTTTCAGTGTCCTGCATATATCAAGGGCAATAAACACATCAGTTATGGGTATAGATATATTTTATCTTTATTAATTTATGTATTGTACAATAATTGGAGTAATTTGTGTTAAAGAAAAACTAGGTATTATATGATGTGGGTGGCAAAAATGTAATGTCCTTGAATCTAAATATGTGTCCTACGGTCTCGGTGGCAGAAACACGTTTAATGGTAATATTGTTTGATAATCATCACCATCTAGTAAAATATCCCCAAAGTATCTGACTTGGATCTATATAGGCATATTATTTATATAGTTATCAAATTTCAAACTATTTTCATGTCCCCAAACAGTGGGTCAACTCTGTTACTCTATAGTAATTTAACTATGGAAGAAGCCAATATCTTTGTACAGTACCGCAATCAGCACCAGGTGGCAGCAGACTATGACTTCCTTAAAGGGAATAAAAGCATCTATTGCTTGAATTCATGTTATATTACATCCTGCTATATATGTCCACGTCCACCAAGCCAAACAAAAAATTCAATGAATTAGAAATTCCACATTTTATGGTGTACATCCGGACATTTTCGAATATGCATATTCTTGGCGCGCTTTTCGGGATGCCGAGATGTGACGTCACTTATGACTCAAACTCGCATCAGGCCGACCCTTTCCATGCATTCAGAGATGTTTACAAGTATAGCTTTTGGGTTGAAACGAGCGTCAGAACGAGTTATTGTGCAATATTCCGACGTAATACAAACAAATAGTCAGCATAGAGGAACAAGCAGTTATCTTACGGTTCCACATGAATCGAATTTTATTCAAAACAACGAATGCGAATGGGCCTACAAGTCTAGGTTTCGCCGAGCTTGGGTTCGTTTTCAAAATAATTATATCGAATGCAACCAACGGGAGATAATCTACACCAATAAACATACATAGCAAACATATATTGTATCCAGCTACATAAAGTAACGTGTATAATCTCATAATATCACTAGAATATCGATATATGACGGAGTTGTACAATTTATCATAACAACTTAAATCAGTCAGAGATTTCGTTGGTCCCGCTATCTCAGTGGGTAGGTGCGTTGACTACTTGTTGTTGATTTTACAATCGGGCGACGCCGGTTCAATCCTGACAGCATGCAAAAATTTGATTTTCTATACACTTTTTTGTTTATGTTTTCACGAAGTAATATAAACAAAATCATTTTATACTATAATGCAATGTTTGTAAATAATTTTTATTTTTGTAGTAACTATTTATTCGCCATAAAAATGAAAATATGGTCATTATATAACGATGTTTCTCAATTTTATTTATCCAAACAAATATAATGTAATGGATATATAATTTTGTAAATATATTGTACGGTAATATTTTGTAATTATATATGTGAAAACAGATTGAGATCTGTCTGGATAAATACAATTTAGAAACATCGTTATATATAATGACCATATTTTCATTTTTGTGGCGAATAAATAATTACTACAAAAATAAAAAAAATATTTACAAACAATGCATTATAGTATAAAATGATTTTGTTTATATTACTTCGTGAAAACATAAACAAAAAAAGTGTATAGAAAATTAAAAGTTTGCATGCTGTCAGGATTGAACCGGCGTCGCCCGATTGTAAAATAAATGATAGGTAACCAACGCGCCTACGCACTGAGCTAGCGTGAGCAACGGAAGTTCTCTGACTGATTTAAGTTGCTATGATAAATTGTACAACTCCTTCATATATCGATATTCTAGTGATATTATGAGATTATACACGTTAATTTATGTAGCTGGATACAATATATGTTTGCTATGTATGTTTATTGGTGTAGATTATCTCCCGTAGGTTGCATTCGATGTAATTATTCGGAAAACGATCCCAAGCTCGGCGAAACCTAGTCTAGTCGACTTGTAGCCATGTAGGCCCATTCGCATTCGTTGTTTTGAAAAAAATTCGATTCATGTGGAACCGTAAGATAAATGTTTGTTCCTCTATGATGACTAGTGTTTGTATTACGTCGGAATATTGCACAATAACTCGTTCTGACGCTCGTTTCGACCCAAAAGCTATCCTTGTAAACATGCTCTGAATGCATGGAAAGGGTCGGCCTGATGCGAGTGTGTGTCATAAGTGACGTCACGATACCACGTGATCGCCTAGCTCATTAAAATGTCATTTTCCGCGGGAATCGCTTCACAGATGGGCTTAAAATCGAATTTATGCTACAAATGTATTTTTCTGTATTTGTTTAATGTTGTCAAATGTTACATACAATGTTAAACTTTGTGTACACATGGAAAAAGGATTTTAGCTAATGCCTTATTTTTATTTCCTTTAAATGGAGAGAAGGTATGTGCTTCTGTCTTTCTCAATATGGATTAAAATACCCCTTTTTAGTATCACATACAATAATATAATTATATTATGTCAACACTGTTACCCAAAGATAAATATTATGTAACCATCATATCAAAGCGTTACTCAGTCTTGTTATGGCAATGCACTGCATTGAGGCGGGAAACAGTAATTAAGTAACAATATTGCTGCATGAACTGCTGTATTAGATGCATTGCATCATGGTTGTCAACCCTGTTACTGTCAACTCTGTTACCTATTCATGGTAACAGGGTTGACTTGATGGTAAGAGGGTTGACATCAGTATGCCATTATCATGATTTATTATATATTCTATCTACGAATGCTTGCCATTTTAAGTTCATTCGTATTTAAACAAATCTAAAATGAACGGTGTTCTTTCACTTTGTTCGCAGTGGCAGCCATGCCATTGTCTGCAGCTGAAACACAGGCGGTATGTTGCTCAACTGGATGGGGATCCAGAACGGAAACAAATATATCTAGATAAAAGAGCGGCTGGCATGGGAAAAGAAGACACCGACGGGAACAGTGAAGCAGATTAGTGAACTGTCAGAAAGAACCAAGCGCAGTGTACGGAAGCGGTGGCGAGATGCACAGAGGAGGTCAAGGGGAAAAGATAAAGAGAGGCATCTAACACCTCCAGCTTCTCCCCATGCTGCAAATGAACTATCAAATTAATCACGTTCAAGGTAAATGTGTGTGCGTGTATGTGTGTGTGTGTGTGTGTGTGTGTGCGTGTGTGTGTGTGTGTGTGCGTGCGTGCATGTGTTCGAACGTGTGTGTGCATGTATAATGTATATATATATATATATACATATGTGGATATACCAAAACAGGCAGTTTGAGCACCTTTCGTACACAACAAGTCCTACTGATTATCACACCACATAAGAAAATTAACTATGTCCAGAAAGAGCACAGCGAGATCCGTCTGAACATGCTATTAATACTGCGATTAAAGCTAATCCAACTATTTTCTGGACCAAATTAAGACACAATTTTGGATACTGGGGACATGTTCGGTAGATTTAACCATACACACACGCACGCACACACATTAATAATTATATATATGTATATATATATATGATATAATATACACCAGTGACGCCAGACACACAACCATACATACGCGCACTTACTTGTCCGCTTCTCTATCGGTATTTGTATTACCTCCGTTTTTAAAACATTGTTTTATTCGCTTCTAGTCTTTCTTGAATGCAGTACGTGCTAATGACGTCCTCATCCATCTGCAGACTACGGAAACAAACTCAGAAAAGGCGCAGTCGACTGGCTGCAAAATGTTACCGAGATTTGGAAAAGGCCATTAACAGGCCATTAATAAGCAAGAACGGTTGACCGCAAAATACAAAAAGCGGTACCAACTGGCTCGAGAAGCTGTTCTGGATGGCAAAATGAATACACCAAGAACCAAAATGAAGACAACAGTGGCAGGGTCAATGAACTTCTTGGAGGCAAGTCACGGAAAAGGGGCCCCGGATAGCATCACACGAAAGGCCGACAAATTAATCAGCCTATGGCATGACATCCCTGACGCAGCCCATCTATGCATGGCACTGGTCCCGGAAACATCGACCAAGCTCTTCTTCGTAGAGGCAGATGAAGTGGAAGAAGCAGCCGTCCCTGAGAACGTACCAGCAGTGCAAGGAACCATGAAGCTACACCAAGTCATCACACACAACTAATCATGTATGTGCTATGGTGCAAGTTTATGGGTAGAACATTTCATAATATGTGCTGCCTGTATATACATAATGTGATAGCAATGATGGTGTATAATTGTGCGCTCTGGTTATAGCTGAACTAGATTACAACAATCTATAGTATTATATGTTTAGCGTAACCATTGTTTACGATTGTATTATTTTAGTGTCAACTCTGTTACTGCCATTTAAGTCAACTCTGTTGCCGGCACTACCAACGTATACACACTCGATTAGCAGTTATAATGTATGGTTTTGTGCACTATATATATTGCAACAGTCCGTGGTATTATATGTCTTATTTAGCTATTGATTACGATTGTGTTATTTTAATGTCAACTCTGTTACTGCCAAGTCAACTCTGTTACTACTAAGTCAACTCTGTTACCATCACTAATAATATGTAAACATATTCAAGTAATACATCTATAACAATTGTTGTCATATATCCATATGTGTATTGTGTCACATTTCTGAACAGTGAAATATAGTGTTTACAGCTTGACAGGGTAACATTGAATCACGATGTAATAGGTGCTTCCAAGAATGCACGTGTACTAAAAGGCAGTGTAAACTTATCAAATTAAGCACAACATATTGATCTAATTTTTTTTAATGATTTTTTACTGGACATGGGACACACAATGATTACATTAATGATATCATAATGAATGTTGTATGAAAAATATATGCCACACTAGATGCTCAGATGTCAGTAACAGAGTTGACAGATGCATATGTGGCATGTGCACCTCTGCATTAAATTATTCCACAATGCAGACAGTGTAAGCCTGCACATTTTGAAAATATGTATTCCAATGATGTTTGATCAAATAAATAAGTTTTTTTATTATTGTAGTAGTTTTGAAAAATGTGAAAATAATTCGACAATATGTACCGAATTGGGAGAATGACATGTTAGGCTAAATATTCATAAAATTGAGTATGAGTCAAATACATGTATCTAGTCATATATCTACTTTTTATGAAGTGTGACGGTATCAATACAATACAAAAACTCTGATTCATCATCGGCAGTGTTCACAAATGTGAGTGTGGTCAACCATCATTTGGTGTATTTTGCTTCTCACAGTAGAGCTCTATGCAAAGCACGTTAACGGTTTGTTTTCTAAAAGAATTAAACTTTCTTGAGTAGAACTTATATGTGAAGTCATTGTTATGTCGTGTTACAACGAATAAGAAAGTAAATTATAAAGGGCTTTGTTGTAAACACGTATTATTTAACATCTAGAGTGCGCAAGAGTGGCGTGCCCGTAGACTTTTGGAATGTGCCCCCGTTTAAGGGGGTGCAATTGGAGATTCTCGGTGACCATGAGCTTCCATAATTGTGAATGTCGCTGCAACCCACCCGTCTGCCGTCTTCCAATGGCATAGCGCGACGGCGGAGTTAGAGGCCGCGAGACAGTGCGATAGTGGAGCGCGGAGTCATGCAGAAACTCCGGCTCAGTCCATCCAGTATGAATTTGGTTCGACCGCCAGTGGAGGTTTTTAGGTGAGCCTCAAGAGGAGTGCAATTGGAAGTTTTCGCCCCCCCCCCGAATACTCTCCCTGGAACCTACTACGAATACTATCATTCCGTCGCATCGCGTCATCGCTCCTTAGCGTTACTCAAGTTTGAAATACCTATGTTTTGTTTCCTTGAAGCCAACTTTCTAATAATTTATCATTAATGTAAGAGGGTCTAATAAGTATTACTGGCAGGCCCGTAACCATGGGAGGAGGTTGGGATAGTTTGTATTAACCCCTTTTTATGAACCCCCTTCGAAAAAGAGCCTCCTTCATTACTGTGTTTACCCTCCTAAACCAACGATATGTCTATCATTGAATATTGTAAGCCATGTGTACTAACTAGTGTAGGCCTACCTATGCCTACATATGCAACAAAACATGTAAATATACCCAATATACTATTGGTGGCAGCGAGATCGGACTAACCACGGTCCACGAACCCCCTCCGGAAGAAAAAACCCTCCCGTCAAAATGTACGAACCTTCCTTTAACTATAATATTATGTAAGTTGAATAATTAAATTATGATATGTACCATATGGCTTCGACTCGTAATTAACAAAATGTGGCCCCATGTAGTATTCGAAAGCATTTCTTTCTACCTGTTCAATCACGTGACTGCGAGGAAATTACGTCATAAACAGCACTCAGTAGCGGCAGATCGTAACGGCAAACCTTCAAGCTAATCGCTCTTCATCGATTCGGGGAGTCAAGCCATCCACGGAGAACATTTGCAAGCAGTTACACGAACATTTAACAGATAAGTTCAGCTTCAGCATTAACTATTTATTTAACTCTTGCGTCAGTTTACCTATGACGTTCAATCTGGAACAAACGATTAAGGAACCAGTTACTAGTTAACAAGAGTGGTGTAACAAAGCGGAGAATCAAGCCAACCACTGAGCACTTTTGCTGGAAGTTACACGACCATTTAGCAGACCAGTTGAGCTTAGCATTATTTATTTAACTTGCTAGTGAACGACACGTGTAAATAGTGTAAGCTTGTGTAGCGCATGTGCATAGGACACAGGACCGGTCACTTGGTCACCTTGGCACAGTATCCCAACATGACTTTAACGAGTTCATATAATTATCCAGATCCAGACGATTGAGTAGCCACTAGCCAGTTAATAAGACTTGTATTAAATAGTCCCCATAAAGGGGTACGTAGGGCTAGCCCCAGGACACGCCTCCTCAGCTCTCTATCAAACTACGGGTATGTGGAACATGGTTTGATGGTTAGCGTGGATGGCCTGGGGCAATACTTCATCTGATTGTCCATCCGTCCACCCACGCATCCACCCAAACCCAGCCACCCACCCACCCACCTATAGCCGTCCGTCCATCCAACCATCCATCTAGACATCCACTCATCCATCCATCCGCTCATCCACTGATCCACTCAGCTACCAACCCATCCATCCATCTACTCGTCCACTCATCCATCCATCCATCCATCCACCCATCTATCCAGGCAATGCCCCAGCCTGTCTCTGGGAATTGCAATAGTTGAAAGTAACACACGATGAGGACTTTTATGTAGGCGCGCTGCGTAATAAACAATAAAATGCGTTAGAAGCATAAAAACAAAACAAATAAAAAATTTAATAAAATGTAGCTTTCATTCTCGAATTTCAGATGGTTCTTTTTCTAAATTTCATGACGACTGAGTTAATTGCATTTGTCTCGGGTCCTCGGAGATCAAGTGGCCTCTCCTAAAATGGCCACAAAGAGTCTGCGGGTTCAGATGATACCCCTGCCGCAATCCCCAGGCATAGGCTCGCTTCCGGGCTTATAGTCTCTTTTACTTTGTATTTAAAACTAAAGGTAGTGTCAGTTTAAATAAAAGATAATTCGGAAGCGAATCTATCTATGTTTGGTGAGTGCCTAGTCTGAGCAGATAATACGGTTTCTCGCCATTGCACACGAGCTTCTAATACAACTTAGAGGTAACTTCAGAATCCCCTTTTAAGGTAAAAACAACTGCAGATGTTTAATAAATAATGATCTGCAATTACTTAATTTCGCTATCGTTAGTATATAACCAAAGTTCCATTGACCTGTAAAGCTAAACGTTTGTAATTGAACAAGTGACCCTAAATGCTAGACAGATAGGCCTACTGAGTTGAATCAACTTTATTTGTATAAATGCGTAAATATTTAGGTATTGTATAACTATTAATGGACCCATGTTGTCCAAGTGTGCACGAACACTTGTGGACATTGGTGATTTTACATATCATTTACCTATTATCAAGTAATATATGTTTTATAGTTTGTTTAATTGTAGTACATATACTTGCATATATACGTAGTATGGCTTTTTGTACAGTGGTAATTTTACAACCCATTAAAATATATGAGTATAGTAAAAAGTAGTCAGGATGTGTGAAACTTAAATCAAGGCGACAATGAAGAAGACGAAGATGACTGAAGTGAAGACCGGCGAAGAATTGTGTGCATGGGGAACAGGAGATGTAGGCCAAGATTATCAATAGCTATGACACGAAGAGGTGGGAAGATATGCAAGCAACAATCAGGATTGCACTAGTTTGACCTTCAGCACATCCCAGGGTGCGGCAGAGAATCGAGAGAGAGAGGGGGGAGGGAGCCTGAGGGGTGAGGGAGGAAGACAGAGAGGAAGATATACAAGGCAACAATCAGGATTGCACTAGTATGACCTTCAGCACATCCCAGGGTGCGGCAGAGAATCGAGAGAGAGATAGGGGGAGGGAGCCTGAGGGGTGAGGGAGGGAGACAGAGAGAGACACAGACAGACAGACAGACAGACAGACAGACAGACAGACAGACAGACAGACAGACAGACAGACAGACAGACAGACAGACAGACAGACAGACAGACAGAGAGAGAGAGAGAGAGAGAGAGAGAAAGAAATATACAGACAGACAGACAGACAGACAGGCAGACAGACAAACAGAGAGAGAGAGAGAGAGACATAGAGAGACAGAGAGAGAGAGAGAGAGAGAGAGAGAGACACACACACAGAGAGAGAGACAGAGAGAGATGGCACGGGAGCTGTCAGGAAATCATCAGTGATATACCCCAACGACCGTCTGGTTACGGGAAAGAAGAAGAAGGACACAGGCACGGTAGACGGGCGAGGAGACAACGGCGAGCTGGAGAAATTGATGTATAGGTACATGGTTAAAACGAAAAACTAATACAACCCTCGTGTGCATTGGGTTGAGGCCGGGGGACCACACACCATGGAGTGATCTTGATCTCTGTCTGTTTATCGTTCCCTTATTCACACCCTCCGTAGCGTAGTTGTTGTCCCCTTGACTTAGAACGTCATCGTTGATGGTTCCAATGACCTACGCACTGGCATGTTTTCAGGAAAACACCCTGCGACGCATCACCGGGGTGAAGAGATGATCGCCCTACCCGCTGGAGGACAGACCCAGTCGTGTAGAGATGTTCGGTACTACAGTAAGTCCAAGTGCAGAAGAATTGCTGCGAGAGCGGTGCCTTCGGTGGATGCAGCACTGCCTGCGGATGAGGAAGGACGACCTCTAACGATGACGCTTTCTTGATGAACTAATAACACAGACTCATTCGAAGTGTGCTATTTTATGACAGAGAGGTTCAGTGCGCAAACGTGTACCCGTAACGAGTAGGGACTGTGTACGACGTCATCGAGATGTGCGAGGTCATACTGGGATCCTGAGTGCCGCCTTTTATATCACACGTTCTCGCCGTGTAGAAGCCCTTTTGTACGTGTCCATTGCAACTTGCAAGTTCGTTGTCGTTTTACGCGAAGTTTGCGTGAATAAAACATGGCTTAACTCAACCTTTGTTGCGATGTTGTGAAACTTTACAAGGAGTTAGATAAGTGGGTAACGCCTAAAATAAGATCTCAAACAAATCCCACAAACCACATTCCCAGACCAGTCGTATGCAAATACCTCCGCGAGATATCTTATATTGACGGTCTACCGTCGAAGAATAGGCCTAGTTGATTAACATTCACTATATTATTGCAAAAGAAAAACTACTGGGGACAACAGATGTAGGGTCAAACCGGAAGTCACGTGACCGGAAGTTGAAGTGTCCCCGATATATTAAAAAGGTTACGTCATTACTCAGAACCTATTCAACACATCGAAAAGACTTGGGCCCGTAGTGTTTATTTTGTTTGGGGAGTGCGTTTTCCCACCTCCAACTGCACACCACAATGCTCACCAAAAACCTCCAAATGCACCCTCCTTAACTGAGGCTCACAAAAAGCCAATGGCACGTACTCCCGTAAAGCTGACCGAAAACCTCCAATTGTGCTACCCCTTCAGATTCACGAACCATCCAGTTGCGCCCCTTGCGGTTCATAACATGCACACAACACTCCACCTTCCTCCAACAGTACTCTTGCATCACAGGTGTGTGTGTGTGTGTGCGTGCGTGTGCGTGTGCGTGTGCGTGTGCGTGTGCGTGTGTGTGTGCGCGCGTGTGTATAGGTTGCCATTCTTTATTTGCCAACCTTGGCCCAAACAGAATGTTTTATTGTAGCTGCAAATGGTTACTTAACTTTACATAACTCTCCCTCAGTTTCCATTTAATATTTTTTTCTGGCAGTGACAGAATGTTGGAAGTAGTGAAGTTCAGAAGACATAATAGTATTTTGCGCAGTTGTTGTAAATTTTTGTTTTGTTTTACCAGTGTCAATACACACGAAATATCGTCCAAATGCGTTGAAAACAATGCCATCCATTATCGAGTATAAATGTTTTAAGTAAAATCAAAAATCAATAAATTACAAAGTCGTGATATAATCCAAGTCATCACGTTTGCAAGTTTCTCGTCGTTCAGTTCGCCCTCTACCAGACAATTGTTAAACTATATATGCACTTGCGCGTCATCTGGTGTGAAATCATGTAGCGAGTCGTGTGACTAGTCACTGGAGTTTTGTCAGACCTGTGTAGGATGTAAACTTACTAAAAAATAACGATTTTGCGTTACGTTCTGCTTCAAAAAAGGTTTCGAGTATGGTTAGTCTCAACGAGGACGGTCGTCGGAATCAGTGTTCGGGGGTATAGTATTATTAAACTACATTTTCAGTTTGAAACAGAGAGTGACTGCAGTGACAGTGAGTGACACTGACAGTGACAGAGTGACACACAGCGTGCCGTACTCGTGTTCACAAATACAATGTCTATGCTATTTTGACTTGAAGTTGAGTGAGACTATGCGTGTGACTGTGTCTTGTCCGAGCTCTGCCTCTGGATTCTATTTCTGTTTCTGCAAAAAACGGAGTAGAATGGAACAGATGTCCAACTGTTGACTGTTGACAATAACAACTTTAAAAGTTGGTTCTCTTTTTTGTTTCCTCCAACAATAAACCAACCGTTGTTTAATGATCAAGATTGATCGGTCAACTCAAATGATGTACAGTACACTGTCACTGTATGGTGTACACTCCAGTTCTTCACAATGTAACATGGTCTTGTCGACGATGATGCCCATAATATAAACATGCCGTTTTCATACAAATCTGAAGAAACATTTATGAAAGATATCCATATTGTAATTCCTTATTACTTATTTGTCTCATGTTATGGAAATAAATTGTCAGAAAAGTTGGTTTTAGTGAAATACTTACATTGTCCGAACAAAAACACAGCATTGCGCAAAGTTTGGTAACTACTAACAGCGTTTACCGTGCTAGCGGTTATAACCAGTGAAAAAGATATATTGACGCACGTGACATAATTGCCTTGGGAAGTCACGCTCAATTCTCGTAAGTCATACATGGAGATCAGCCCGAGATTCAAAGCGACAGATTTTTGGTGTGGGTCGAACAACGACCAGCAACAGGTCTGTGGTTCAGTACAAGAGTCAACTGAAGTCGAGGAATATACCAGTGGCAGTATGCACACGCAGTGGTCTGATTTAAAAGACAGGTTATGTGATAACAAATTGCACAACTGATTAAAAAATGGATAAAATAAGTTTGTGTCTAATGAAGAAACTATTTTTAAAGTGTAAAGCCAAGGCAGCCTTCCCATGTCAGACTCAAGTCAGACTAGGTGGCTCTTGCACTTTGCACTGCATGCTGACAGCTGATTGGTATTTGACAGCATAATTGATATGTAGAATCACCTTTAGTTGCATCCGCATGGTGCACTTTATGGCATTATAAAAGTTGATACAACTTATAATTGTAACTCTGAATTGAAGGGAATACGAGAAACTAACATCAGTACGTTATTTTTGAAGCGAGCGATAGTTCTCGCTCCCTACCGCTCATGCTAATCGCTCATCTAGGGAGCGATTTATCGCTCGAACTAATTGCCATTATCGCTCACGTCACCAGACCTGCTGCATGCAGTGCCCTCTAACGGCAAAATATACATCCATTTGTTTAAAACAAAGTCTTCTTGTCACGTAATTTTGCGTTGGCGCGCAGTTACCAATATTTCCCGAGCCATGACTTAGAGTTCGCTTATTGCACACTGGGATTCTTGCCATTGTTTGACAGTCAGATCATTAATCAGCTGCAATTTTCTGCACCGGGTAGCGGTGAAATCGAAACGGTGCCGACAGCTAGAGTCTGTCCCATAAAAACAAAAAAACTTAATCATCAGCGTCATTATACTGCTGTCTTTTTCTGTAACATCATCCATAATACTTCCTGTCTCAAATGTTTTATCAGCATGCAATGTTTCACTCTGTGCCAACGCTTGATGTCCCGAATTGACCCGATCGAATTAATTTTGCATAATGGATACCGCTATAGCACAGCCAGCCTCGATTGCGTTTTGGCATGACTGGGCAGTGGTGTCACCAGACGAACAAACAGGAACGCCACCTGGTGGATAAAAATAAAACAAATAAATCGCTCATGCTAAATTCTTTGGCATATTTAGGGGAGCGATTTAACGCTATCCTGGTTTTTTCAAACGTGAAGCACTGCAACATATTAGCTGGCATATTCATATGTACGTGTCCATGAAAAAGCGGCACCTCAGGCCGGTGTTCAATCTGAAGCCCCTGAACATGTTTGTCACCAAGGAGAAGTTCAAAATGAAGTCACAACGAGACGTGACCAATGCGTTGCATGTGGGGGATTGGGCTGTACGCATCGATCTAACGGATGCGTATTTTCATGTGCCAATTCACCCGAGGTCCAGACATCTGTTGCGGTTCGCCCTGCAGCTCAAAGGCAGGCTCAGAGTTTTTCAGTTCCGAGCTCTGCCGTTCGGGCTGACTTTGGCGCCCAGGGTTTTTACCCGGGTGACACTGCCAGTGGCAAATTTTGCCCACTTACATGCACTACATCAGATTCAATATCTGGACGACTGGATACTGAAACATCAGGTGAGGTCCGGCTTGACACGACAAATAGGTTGGTTAATGATGATCATTCGGAGAGTAGGATTTGTGGTCAACGAGGTGAAATCACAGCTCGTACCCACTCAAAGATTTGTCCACATTGGCATCGAGTATCACCTCGATGTGGGTCTGATCTTCCTTCCCATCGAGAGTTACATCCTGCGGTTAGAGAAGGTCAGGGTGACAACAGCACATTTTTGGCTATCCTTGCTCGGTCTACTGAATTCAACAGTCGATGCAATTCCCCTTGGCAGGTTGCACTTAAGACCTCTACAAATTTATCTGTTGACCCACTGGACCCCGATGTCGAAAGACTTGAGAGCACTGGTTCCTGTGAAGACCGACGTGTTACAAGATCACCTAGCGTGGTGGCTGAACAGGTCCTTCACGAGGGCGGGGATGTTTCTGGAACTTCCAGACCCCCAAACTCATCTCTTCACCGATGCGTCGAACACGGGCTGGGGAGCCCATCTAGAAACGAAACACACGATGGGAAGTTGGAAAGCCACGTAGCACATCAATCGTCTGGAGATGCTGGCAGTAAAATATGCATTGTCAGCTTTCCAGACCGACCTTCAGGGAAAATCTGTTCTGCTAATGTCAGACAATGCCACAGTCGTGGCTTATCTGCGCAATCAAGGGGGGACGAAGTCCATCCCCTTGTATCTAATCAGCAGGGAGATTATCCTGCTGGCACACAACTTGCATATGACACTCCAGGTCAAGCACATGCCAGGGGAGGGGAATGCGCTGGCGGACATCCTCTCTCGGAAAGACACCGTCATCCACACCAAGTGGACACTGAAACAGTCAGTGGTGGACACCATCTTTGGGGTATGGGGGAAGCCGAATCTAGACCTGTTCGCTACACGGCTGAACAACAGGCTTCCAGTTTGGGTTTCTCCCATGGCCGACCCTCAAGCTGTTGGAGTGGATGCTCTGTCGATGTCTTGGAGAGGGATGTTTGCTTACGCGTTCCCTCCATTCGTGATATTGGGGAAGGTGCTAGAAAAAATCCTACTCGACCATCCATGTGAGTTAATTTTGATAGCCCCGAAGTGGCCCAATCAGTCTTGGTATGCCAGACTGTTGGAGCTACTAATCGACTTTCCTTTGCACCTGCCACTACGGGAAGACCTTCTCTTTCAACCTCACACCAATCACAGGCACCAGTCCCTTCAGGCAATGTGTCTACATACCTGGAAGCTGTCAAGCGATCCCTCCAAGAGAGAGGATTTTCACCAGCAGCTTCGGACCATATCTCCAGAGGTCGTCGTCACTCCTCACGAGTGGTCTACGATAGCAAGTGGAAGCTCTTCTCTGGTTGGTGTGAGGAACAGGCGCTTGACCCTTTCCAGATCTCTATTCCACAGTTAGCGGATTTCTTCCTTTATTTATTTCATGAGAAAGGACTGAATCCCTGGACCATTAAGGGTTACCGTTCAGCGATTAGTGCGACTGTCTCTGCGTATGGGTCTCACCGAGAATTCTCGGAATCCCTGGAACTATCGGCTCTTTTACGCAGTTTCATGTTTGAGAGACCACCGCAACGGAAAATACTCCCTTGATTCTCCAGGCTCTGTTAAAGCCTCCTTTTGAACCACTTCAGAAGGCAGACTTAAAACATCTGACGCTGAAGACCGTCTTCCTCGTGGCATTGGCTTCTGGGAGAAGACGGTCCAAATTACATGCTCTGTGTTTTGATTCTGCTCATTTCTGACAGAATCAGGAACAGTCTCTAATTACCCTATATCCTGACATCGACTTTGTGGCAAAAAAACAAATTCTGGATGCGGTGGCGGCACCCATTAAACTGCGGGCCTTTACTTCGGTGGGGGGGGAAGACCCTGACAGGAAACTTTGTCCTGTCAGGGCCTTACTCCACTACAGGAAGGTGACCTCGAGTCCTGACCTCCATAAAGGACGCAAGAAACTTTTCGTCACTTATCAGCTAGCGAAGACGGATGAAATCAAGCGAGCTACGATCTCCTCTTGGCTGGTTAAACTGATCAAGATGACGTACGAGTCTGAACGGAGTAATCCTAGGACTCTAGAAGTGTCGAAAGTCTCAGCTCATTAAGTGCAAGCACTGTCAGCCTCATGGGGCGCATTTACAGGCGTACCCACGGACGCTATCATGGAGGCATGCACATGGAGAGCTAAGAGTACCTTTTTGGACTTCTATTTGCGTGACATTGCTCTTTCATGGACGACATGTTTGTATTGAAGCCCTCTGTGGCGGGTCAGTAAGATCGTTAAGGCAACGCACTAGCTCTCGTACAATTTAAACATATTCATTGTATGTTAGCGTGCATATTACGCTTCCCACCGCCTGTCGGATAAATTCATCTCAGATGTGTTCACATGGTAAATGTATTAAGACATAAAATCTTAAAATTTAGAATTAATTTTAGTTTTTATTATTAATACTTACCATGTGAACACATTAATTATCCCACCCACCTCCCCTCTACTTGGTTGACGCCGTCAGCCATTGTATGTATATAAGAGAAAGAGGGTATTCCAAGAAGGTGTGCCTCGGTGCTGCCACCTAGCATACAAGAGGACACCTTCAAATTGTTTTGGGTTATATATAGAAAATCATATGGTGCGAGATATTATCCAAGATAATATCTCAGATGTGTTCACATGGTAAGTATTAATAATAAAAACTAAAATTAATTGTAAATTTTAAGAATTCGACATGTCACTGCAGTACCAAGTTCAAAGAAGCTGTAGGTGCTTATTGGTGAAGTAACGGAGGTGTTTCTCAATGTCAGTCGCCGGGAACTGTAAGATTTCACTGGAATTCTGAGTAAACCATAGCTGTGATAATATTGTTGATTGTACAATGGAACCTTGCTTTATGGTCACCTCTGTAATAAGGTCACCCTAGAACAAATTATTTTCTACATACAATAAAGTATAGGATATTTGTCCCGCTAATACAGTCACCTCGCTATTGGGGTCACTTTTGTCCAGTCCCAAAGGTGACCTTAATATTGAGGTTCCAATGTAGTTGCATATTGTTAGGTAGTATTAACTTTTTTATCTGTACAGACCCACATAATTGCCTGTTGTTCCCCTTTGAAATAAGGGTTAATGGTAGTCATGTGACTTTGCAGGGTTTCTTCTTTGACCCGCCCTATCAGAACCAGGACTCGGAAGAATTACTAACAGACTCGGTCTTCCTCGGTAGTCAGGAAGACTTGCACTTCCGTCACATCAACACCACCTTGGTGATCGTCTTGGAACTAGCACTTACAGTGAGTCATGACCTTTATTGTTAGTGAAACCGTTGTGTTCTTAGATTTTAGTAGTACAGTGCAACACGCTTATAACGAACTACTTTGTGGGTAGCTAACGAGTTCGTTATATCCGTGAATTCGTTATATGCGTGTACACGTTTACCCGCTATGTAGCAGTGTTGTGTGTGAGTTTTTAAACTATTCGCCAGGTGTCTATCAAACGCAAAGATATTTTGTTGTGTAACATTTATTTAGATGACACATAAGATGGTTACAAATGTTACTATTAAGTGTAGTTATAGCATAAGATCGCAGTCTACCGTCTGTGAAAAAGTAACAAAATACAGTATGACGTAAACACACGCCATGGCGAGCACGTCGCGTCAAAGCTCACAAAAACACGAACTGTGGCAGGATGGAGCCACGGTAACTACTACTTCTTGTACAACACACACAGAATGACACCAGTAAATCTGCTTTGAAGAAGTCCTCCATTGTTGTATGTTTGTTGTTGGCTAGGGCACCAGATAACAGGAAATCCTCAATCCAGTCGCAGTGTGCTGCAGCGTTGTCTGACTGCGTAGCCCTGTTAACGGATGAACTGTTGTATAATGCGCAGCTAACAATCACCTTTGATGGTTTCCTTTGTTGACCTAACACCCACAGAATGATACCAGTAAATCTGCTTCAAAGAAGTCCTCCATTGATGTTTGTTTGCTGTTGGCTAGGGCACCAAACACAAGGAAATCCTCCAGCCAGTGGCAGTGGGCTGCAGTGTCTGACTGTGTAGCCCTGTTATGAATGGTTTCCCTAGCTCATTGACCTAATTACTTTGGCACTTGCCCTCTGCTCAGGCATGGCTTCCAGGTCACGCCAGGAAGTATTTGAGAACAACCGGGCGATTTTCAGTTGGACAGAAATTCGTTATACGGCGAAATTTGTTCGGGAAAAGGTGTTCGTAATAACTGAATTCGTTATACCTGTGTTTGTAACTTTGTAATATGCATGAACGCTTATAATGGAAAAGATAGGGAAAAAATCTGTATGTAAGAAATTGTTTCGTTATATCCATCAATTCGTTGTATCCGTGTTTGTTATAAGCGTGTTGCACTGTAATAACTTTTTATACAATAAAATGATAAAATCCAAAGTAAAACTGTTTAGCAGTGTTTACAATTAACGAAAATGTTAAAATATAAAGATTAAACATTGTTAAGATTAAGGGTTGGTTACACAAAACTGTAGACTAATTCAAACGTACATATTATGTAAGATATAAAATATAATGTACGAATGATGGTTAAATAAATCATTGATATATGTTGCAGTTACCATCAAATATGAATTAATAATAAATAGTAATCAGTAAATAACTAAAATAATAAATTATTCGTTGTCAGGTAAAAATAATAAAATATATTGTGCTACATGACAGTAAAGGTTATTTTTTATATATTGAACACGAGCTTAAATTTAAAATTCTATGTCTTGAGACATTTCTATGAATCTGCTTACACCTTTATTTAATGTGTGGCAGTAGTGTGTTGATTGAAAGCTACAAAGTCAATGGCAGCTAAGTTGAACAGGCTTACAAAATTCCAAATCAAGAACATGATACAACAAGAGTACATGGTAACCAAATATCACTAACTCAGGCTAATGAATAATTCTAGTTGGTTGAAACCAATTGCTTAAAATTTGCTTATAAAAATATAACTTTCTTTATTGTATTGTCTATTTCAGATCTGCCTTGGTATTGTGACATTTGCAGTACCCTTTGCTTGTGGAACTGACATGTGTGGAATATCAGCATTCTCCATCGTTGTCTACACCCACGCCACCTGGTGGTTTGTAGTGCTACTAGCAGACCGTTACTTGCGATGGCAACACAACCTGTCTCGGTCTTATGGCTACTTGGAGTTCTATCGACAGACCAAGAACATCCGTCGTTGGCCCGTGATGGTCTTCTCTGCTGGTCAGTGGGTCAAGGTTCAAACCTGGTACCAAAAACTTTAATTACCATATTTATTCTATTACAAGTACAGTACGCTTAACAAATATTTGAGACAAAAAAATATGTCAAATTTTGCATTCCAATAAGTGTACAGGGGTGAACACCCATTTCTGGGGTTCCATCTCAGCTGACATGACTGGCAAGTGATTTATGCATCCATATGAGCAAAAGGACACCAGAACACTGTAATCTGATAACTTAGGTCGACCATTCAATATTTTGTCATCACTAAGCTTTGAATCTAGTGTGACATTGGTAGAATTAGATTTCAATGGTGGATTCAACAGTCAAGGTTGGCATTGGAGATCACTTTTACGGTGTAAGACACTGCTGAAACGGAATGTGTACACTAAGTAGGGCATGTACATATAGTAGAACGAATACGTACATGTGTTTTGAGTCTGAAACTTACTAAAGTTACTACCAACAACTGTATGTTATAATTAATAACACATTAACATTATTTAACCAATATAGGCTGAATAAAAACAATATGTCATTGAACAATTTGCACAATGTCACTTCCATAACACTCATGCCACGTCCACAATGGACATAATATTGCAGACAGCTCCATAATTATTTACAATATTAACTAATCTAAATATAAAAAAATTGTACTTCCAAAACTGACCAGGCAAACTAACTTTTCAGCTCAAGTGTGGAGCACTGGTTGTACACCTGTATTAGTAAACCTGTCGGTCGTGATTACATGTCTGTACATCCGATTCTGAAGGATGCCTAATCCTCTGTATGGTGCCGCCCTGCACATAGTTTTGCGGAAGGGCCTCTAGGGATTGAATCGCGAACCAGAGTACCCCTCCAATCAGACTTCAGTGTTTGAATGGAGTCGCTGTGTGTTTTAAGACTTCCTAATTTATTACAGCTATAGCGATGAAAAACAAAACGACTTACGAACATACTTTTGTATAACTAACAGCTTGTTATCACAAAACAAATGACGGACTGTATAATGACAATAGAGAGTGCAAGCATTCCTACTCCGACTCCCATCCCGGGGGAGATTGCGCCAGTTGCTCGTCCAACAGTCGAACCAATTTGATACCTCGGTGTGTTTATGCCATCATTCCACATTGTTTCAGATATACAGTTCATTGTTACAAAATATTGATTTGTGGGCACTTTTGAGGCCCAAATAGCACTCCAGTTTGCGTCAACATGTGATTTATTAATAGTGCTTGTTTCAAGTGCGGCGTGCAGTAACCCGCAACTGCAGTGACACACAGTGATTCAAACCTGAGCGAGCGCTATTTAGGCACAACTGTCATAATACCGAAATTGGGGTGGGCCCGGATTCTACACAACGTCGCAATTAAGTGTCCACAAAGTAATGCGCAATTCCATCTGCTGCCTATTGGCTATTCCAATGCTACTGTCATCACCACGGTCAGGTTTCCTGCCACCGAAATAAATTCAGGAGCCTTCCAAAGTGAGTTGTGGTTTTCTCGATATCATTAGGTTAGCCTTAGGAGATCTCCCAATGTGATATTTACACGCAAGCCAAGGCATCTAGCAGACTAGCACGCCTTCTCATAAGGGAGGAAGGCTGCTCTAACTTCCAAAATTATATCGATTATCAAGGGAAAACATCAACAAATAAAACAGTCTATTGTAACAAGGCATTTTTGTTAAGTTCTTGTTAGTATCGAACTAGTAATAATAATAACCGGGTTTACATGGTTGTATCAGTTGTAATATTTAAAAAACAATACTTACAATTAAAAAAGAGCAATAAGTGGGACCCTAGCTACAGGCTTGGGATACCCTTAAAAGAAGACTGGGGGTCCCGAGGACCCTTGAACACAAACATCCAAGTAAACCCCTGAAGTGTGATCAAAAGAATTATAGTTATTTATTATTACAACCAAGATTTCCTGGATTATAGTGTGCATTTGTATATCAGTCAGAATACTGCCAGATAAATGAAATAATCAAAGATCACTTATTTATTACAGGCATTCTCGCATTATAGATGTGAATTGAAGCACATGGGTTTCATCTGTGCCAATCCTACATAAATCGCCCCTCAAATGTTGAATGAATTCTAAGTCATTAACAAAACATCTGTGTTGTAGGCAATGCCCTTCTACTGATCGTCCTCACCCTGTTACATGACTACTGCAGTAGGGAGACTGACCACTGTCCAGGCTTCCTCGCGCCACTCGCCACGTCCAGCTACCTTCAGGCTGTGATCACTCTCGAGATGGTGGCTGTCATCCCCGGCCTTGTGGTCTACCTGGGTAGGTGTTCAGCTCAGTCACTGTCTGCGACCTGCCACAGTATGGTGGGTATTACCATAAGTTCCTGTGTACAGTACGCCCCTATGTATAATACATCCCCCGACTTTTTGCACAATTCTGACAGAATTCCTACATTACCAAAATGTTACATTTTTACCAGTTTTGGGGTCTTTGGAGGCCCTAGGGAGCCCTTAGAATGATTCAATCAAATACAGATTTCTCGTGCATAGTGGCAGTGCCCTAAGATTTATGCAAAATTAGAGAAAAAGTTGCTGAACGGTTTCTGAGATACGGCAGCTAATGGCGGACGGCGGACGCAGTGATGGCAATAGTCCCTTGGACCTTCGGCCAAAGGACTAAAAGTGCAAAATTCCATTTCACAATTTTGTAAATTACCAAATGTTTCCGTGTATAATACGCATTTCCCCCTTAATTTGTACTTAAAAGTCAGGGTGCATATTATATATGGAAGTAGCGCTAAAGAAAACTTGCAACTTTTTCTCTAATTTTGCATAAATCTTGGGGCACTGCCACTATGCACGAGAAATCTGTATTTGATTGAATCATTCTAAGGGCTCCCTAGGGCCTCCAAAGACCACAAAACTGGTAAAAATGTAACATTTTGCCTATTTTTTCAAAAACTGTTCAGCAACTTTTTCTCAAATTTTTCTTATACATTTCATGTGGTAGTGTCACTGTACACAAGAAATCTGTATTTGATTGAATCATTCTAAGGGCACGTAATGACCCCCCAAAAAAGGACCCCAAAACTGGTAGATTTTCACATTTTGCCTATTTTTTCAAAAACTGTTAATAACTTTTTCTCTAATTTTGCATAGACATTTCATGTCGTAGTGCCACTATACACAATAAATCTGTATTTGATTCAATCATTCTAAGTGCTCCAAAGGTCCCCTAAAATGCCAAATTTGTTAACTAAATGGACTACTGTAGCAGCAGATCTAGCAGGCTTCCAGTCCTTTTGTTCAATTAATCCCTTTTCCCACAACATCTGTCACACCTCACTGTGGCTAGTTGGTTAAAGTGTGACTAATCTGTAATTGGTCACTGGCAGAGGCTTGGGTCACTGTGGCTGGTGGTGGGAAGTGTGACTAATCTGTAATTGGTCACTGGCAGAGGCTTGGGTCAACACACTGCTGTACCAGAAACAGAACACTATTCCCCTTCCAAAAACATCTGTCACATGCGGAGTCTGTGTCTTGTATGGATATATATTTTTATGCAGTTGTTTTATATAAGCAGAAATTTAATTGAAATTAGTTATTCTTAGGCCACAGAAAAGTAATTCCCGGTTTCTCATCGATGCATGTATTTAAAAATATGTGCCACAACATTTTATTTTCTATTATAATTATTCCTCTAAATGCAAGACGTGGTGCAATAAGTGAACAGTAAACCTGTAAACATTTTACTTCCATCATAACCCTTAATGATCTGTAACTATGATTCACCAAAAAAGATTTGATTAATAATTACCTACAGGGTTGTTTGATTTATGCTGGGCAGAAACTGTTTCTGCCCGGCAGAAACAGCAACAATAGGAAATTCATGCCATTGATAGGCGAACGTGTTCTTTTTATAGAAAACATCAGTTTCTTTCTGTACCTGTCTACGTATGATAACCATTTGTCTGCCATGCTCACAATAAACATCACATGAATGATAAAAGGAAGATCACTGCCACTTAACTTGTGGATTATTATTATTATAAAACTGCTCTGCTACTGCTTGGCGGACAGTAAGCTGCAACTGTCTTTGAGTTTGTTTACATTTTGACAAACTACTATTATATAGCACTAATTTTTGAATTGGCACGACTAATGCTAATATATCCCACAAAATGACTTCTACAGGAAACAACGTTGGTGTAAATTATCATCCCATTATTCTTACTGACAAAGACCTGTAAGTTAGGTGAGTAACACCTTCGAAGTTCTGACAGCAGGACACTGCCTTCGGTGAAGTTGAGACAAAAGTTTGACAAAGGCTTCAAGTTCAAACGATCTATCACCGTCCAGCTGACCCATTTTTTATTTTCTTTAGACTACCTTTTGCTCTCAAATAATCTGTCCTCTTAATTTTATACATAAAGACATAATCTGGCGCAACTTTATACAGTTTTGCAGCAGCACATTTGTACTTCCAGTGTATCATATATTTATCATTTGTTGTGTATTACACCCAGCTGTGGAGCTAAGATTCTCTGCCTGCTATTGTTTGATGGAAACTGTGACTAATCTGTAATTGGTCACTGGTAGTAGCTTGTGTCAACAGACAGCATTAAGCCACTAGACACCTGTTAAACTGGACAGTTGCCTGTAGGTTTTAAACTGTGTCAAACAGTGAGTCTACCTTTTGCTCTCAAATAATCTGTCCTCTTAGTTTTATACATGAAGACATAATCTGGCATAACTTGATAAGTCTTTGTAGCAGCACATTTGTACTTCCTGTGTATCATTGCAACATAACACATTACATACTGTGTGCCACATTTGAATGTTGTGCATGTAATATTTCCATGCAATCCATTTGCATATATAATGTAAAACTTCAACAGCCGTTTTCTTCATTTTCCCTATTGACGTATTAGTCCAAAGGACTTCAGAGCCACTTGGCCCATTTTTTTGTATTCAACAGATCATGAGCTGTAGAAATATCTTCAGTAGTTTGTGATTTATTGTTAAAATAGAATTTTGATAAACACGGTCATTTCGACTCTTATTGTCTATTGTTTGTTATATGAGGGATCAAAGATGCAGGTATTTTATTACTTTTTGATTAATTGTGAAGGAAACTAAACTGGACATTGAAAGGTAGGATTATAGGGTAGGCATGTCAGCCAAATAACAACTAGAAACCTGTTCACTGTGGTGGGTAACGTTTTATCAGCAGCTGCATCTGAATAAGGATACAGTGGTAATTTCACTTTATTTTAATGTTGCTGCCCTAATGTTGCTTTATTTTAAATATGTTGGGTGCATATTATACAGTCGAATGTCGCTTTGTGGTCACCTTAATAAAACCGCCATATCACTATTAAAGTCACCCTAGGACAGTCACACATTATTTCCTAAGAAATTAGTCCCACTAATCTAAAGTTGTTCTAACTATCTGAGCTAATGTAATCATTTTCATGAATACTGTCATGCATTTTGTTGAAATATTGACATGGAAACTTGAGGTAATCCGAAGTAAACTTTCGAAGTGAACAATTCTTTGAAACGACGTCTGCCATTGTGTTGTTGACATCAGCCTCGGTGGGACTGTGTTTCAAATGCTTTGTTCTGATTCGCTGAATTAGCTTAGACAGATGATGTCATTTTGGCAGATTGGCCAATAACAGAGCTTTCCATTGATACTGTGGGGGGGTCTGGGCTTTACGGATGGATACGTAAATTCATAATGTGGTGCATAGTGAAACCACCCAAGTTTGGGAGCAACTTGGTTACATGTTTTGTCAGTTAGACTGTCACGAGGTCTCATTCAATCTGTTCATGAATATATATATGCCATCTTGAAAAAATCTGTCAGCGATCCAAATATACCAAATGTTCGTGTGTCAGTTACTGTGCACGGAAACTAAAAATGTTACTGTAAAGTACTAAAGGTAGATACCGTCGGCCGATGAATCGGCCCTGACCGGTGACAGGGTTAATAATGAGGTTCCACTGTACATAGTAATGTCAAAATTTTGTGAGATTTGAGCAACAGACAATGGGATACCATAATAGTTTTATACATGGAAAATAACAGCAGCATGTTTAGTATATTTTATTCTCGTAATTTTCTGTCTGTTTAGTGAAAACTGTGAAGTTCAACAAAAATCAGCCATCACCAGATGTTACACAAGAGGACACTATGTCAGCATTCCTTCATTCTCAGGCTCATGCAAGTGACGTAGGTTTCAGGTAAGTGACACAGGACACTATGTCAGCATTCCTTCACTCTCAGACTCACGCAAGTGATGTAGGTTTCAGTTAAGAGACACAGGACACTATGTCAGCATTCCTTTACTCTCAGACTCACGCAAGTGATGTAGGTTTCAGGTAAGTGACACAGGACACTATGTCAGCATTCCTTTACTCTCAGACTCACGCAAGTGATGTAGGTTTCAGGTAAGTGACACAGGACACTATGTCAGCATTCCTTCACTCTCAGACTCACGCAAGTGATGTAGGTTTCAGGTAAGAGACACAGGACACTATGTCAACATTCCTTTACTCTCAGACTCACGCAAGTGATGTAGGTTTCAGGTAAGAGACACAGGACACTATGTCAGCATTCCTTTACTCTCAGACTCACGCAAGTGATGTAGGTTTCAGGTAAGTGACACAGGACACTATGTCAGCATTCCTTTACTCTCAGACTCACGCAAGTGATGTAGGTTTCAGGTAAGTGACACAGGACACTATGTCAGCATTCCTTTACTCTCAGACTCACGCAAGTTAAATAGGTTTCAGGTAAGTGACACAGGAGGACACTATGCCAGCATTCTCTAGTGATAATATTTCACCAGCTGTTTATAATATTTATCCAAATGATGTCACTCGAGCAAATAGAAATGGTTTCTCTCCTTCGGCATTAGATATAAGAAACAACAAATCTGAAAAAAATATGTCAAAAGAAGCGTATGAAACAGAATAATGTGTGTCTCTGGCCAAGGCAGTTACCTGTCCACTTTCTGCCCTGTGTCCTGTGTGAATAACCATGTGACTGTCCTGTCTTCTGGTATTCGCTGCCGGTTGACATAAAATGTAGTCAAACCCTAACACTGTTCAGTCTTAAAATGCATATGTTAAAAGCAGTATACAGTTGACATTTTACTGACAATTTACTTTCTTGAACAATTTACTGCCACTCATACTTTTGTTCATATATCTATGATTGTATGTACGTAAATATTATAGTTATTATTATGTACCTATAAATTATTTTATTCTTAATACTGTTTAATTAATAGCTTTATTTTTTATTAATTTATTATTTAAAAAATCTTATTTAACTATTCTTATAATTATATCATGATTTTACTCGATTTACATTATATTTGCATTGAGCACATATTTATGCTATAGTTAATGTTTTACATGTAATTACATTTTGTACATTTTTTGTACTTTGGGCATTTATAGGAAATGGCGCTTTCAAAATTATTTTATATTATTACTTGACTGCAGGGACGAGACATTTCTGGATGACGTGTTGGAGAAGCAGGCCGACCTGATCCGCTACTTGAAACAACACAACGCCCACCTCGGTCGAAAGATCCTACAGCTAACCACACAACTGAACGAGGCAACGGGCACAGGGTCACCACAGCCTCAGACCAGCTAGGTGGTCATCTAGTGGTTAAACGACCACGCCTGTTGCTTGACACTTACCAAATTGCTGGTTGCTATCAAGACATATATGTTGAGACATGTTCTCATCGTGGTAGCGTTAGGACAAGGGGTGTGTTCTGATAAGTCATGTTCCATGTCACGGTTGCTCTAGAACAAGGTGTGTTCTGATAAGTCATGTTCCATGTCACGGTTGCTCTAGAACAAGGGATGTGTTCTGATAAGTCATGTTCCATGTCACGGTTGCTCTAGAACAAGGGATGTGTTCTGATAAGTCATCTTCCATGTCACGTTTGCTCTAGGACACAGCGTTTGTCCCGACTCCAGTTCTCTTCCAGACTCAGGTACAGCGATAACAAACACAAGGCCAGGTTTACACAAGCCACTGCAGGCAAACAAATTGCAACTTGAATGCCTGCCAAATTGCATTTGATAAGCCCAAAATTTGATTATTTCACCTGCGAAAAACTATACGGTAGATATGAGGTGAAGTTTGGCGACACCAAATAGCTGTTTTTATGGTTAGGTTCAGAAAGTAAAAGATTTGTTTACATCGAATGGACAGGTTACATCTGCTGACATAGCTGTCACCTCATTGAAGTGATAATATCGCTTGTAAACCTGGCTTTACACTACATGGCATTTACTAGCACTCGTTCCAGTTTGTTACCTGTCGGTACGTTGAATCTGAACATATTTATGACACAGCATTACAGGAGTTAGTGCTAGACGTATCGTTTTGTGTTCTTTATCAAGACTGATATTAATGCTGTGTATGTGGAAATGTTTTAACCCGCTATTATTTGGAAGTGTTCTTGATACATGAAGTGTAAATGATAAATGTAACTGTAAATAATGTTTACTTTCTACCAGTAGTTAGATTCAATAATTTTAATGTATATGATGGTAATTAGATTTATAGAGATGTTATGTATTGATACTACTGCCTGTTGTCATGTTTTTTTATTATGTAAATATACTAGTGAGACCAAATATTTATAAGTGGAATGTTGAAATTAACTGCATGTTGGGTGTGATTATACACTAACATTTTACACTTATGATTAATCAATAACAACTGACCAGAGTTTGGAATTAATTTCATTGCGTATAATATATAAAATTTATCACTTGTATACGGTATATCCCAGGCCGTGAAAAAATGATGTACAAAATGTTTGTATTACATAGCGCAGTATCCAGGCCTTGATTACTTGAAATACTTCACTTGGTACAACTGTTATATTCATTGTATTGCATCCGTTTTGTTGTTACTTTTGAAATAAAATTGTTTACTGACGATTGAAAAATGTATTGCTTCAAGAGTGTTGACAATGAAATTTCTTTTGTTTGTAGTTGTAACAAAATTGTTGGGCTCAGCAACTGCTTAACTTGTACGATCTCGACTCTAATAATGATCTCAACTCAAGTCTCAAGACATGGGGCTCTGACTGACTTGAATAGTCTTCACATCTGGGATGGGAGTTGGGTATGGGGAAATAAATGACTACAAAAATGACTTCAATTAGTCCAATACCTAGGATAGGGACACACTGACCGTGAAAAATGCTGCTGTTTCATATGATATGGAATTAACTTGGGGACATTTTCCGTTCATTTTTTTATGGTCAATTCATGTTATGCAGTATAAATTATATGAATTATAAAAGACTGACCATCCAAATTATGTTTTAACAAAACAAAACTAGAAATCAAGTGTTTACAAAAATCACTGCGATTCCATGAATAACGAGCTTGGATAAATCTGATGAAGGTCGTAACCCAATGGGGGCATAGCTTCTAATGTAAAGATGCTGTCCTTGTGGCTTTGGGTCTAATTTAGTAAGGCCACACCTTAGAAAGCAGCACATTACCATGTAAACCAACTGTTTCTTCCTGAAACACTTAAATTTCAAGTAGTTATTTAAACACATTTCGGCCGTCAGTACCAGGTATGTTATAATATAGTTTATACTTTTAAATATGATTTTACGATAAAAACAAATGGAAGAGGTCCCTAAGTTAATTCCATATCACCTGAAACAAGATTTATCTGTCTGACGGCAGCATTAGTCTGTGATACCAGGCCAGAGCATTTAAGTGTTCTGAGCAGCAATGACACTAGAAATATTCTACAGAAAAGAACAATTCATTGTAGCATCAATTTCTGTTTAATTATGAATAGGTAGCTCTTAAAATGTATCTACAAGTTTCTATACAGTTCACTCTTGCCTGCCTGTCTTTTCATGTGCACATAGTGATTCTCTTATGAACGGTACCGAAATGGTGTGATTTCCTTTCTTTTTGAACTACGTCAAATCACTACATGGAAACAATACACGGGCACGCACAACAATTGATTTGACACGATGGGACAGTGCATGCCTTTCTCAACATTTAACACCGACCATTGTTACACAACGTTTGGTCACCAGCTACGTGAGAACACCTGTAACCCAAAGATTTGTCTCCCAACTATCTCTGTCAATACTGCAAGAAGTGATGGGAGTGTCATTATTTGCTGCACTGTACAATTCGTAACACCTCCCACAGTTACCTAGAGCACACTAACTTAGTTCTACTTAAAACAAGGAACACTGGGCATCCGGTTTAGATCGAGACTTTGCAGCCATGCGGTGGTCTGTTGGAATTTGGCGACATCAGTTTTTGAATTTCGCTCAGGAATTTACACAAAATTTAGCAGCACAAACATGGCAAAAATTTGACGAAGGCCAAAGCCTAAACTTCCAAGAGGGTATTAAAAAGCATCGCAAACTGTTGCTGCATTGTCGGAGACGCTAATAAATAAAACCATACCAGCCCTCTATGTACAATGTCACGGCCATGGCGACCATTGCTACTGGCAACGATAAACAGTTGCCGGTAGCAACAGCCATGGCAACAAGCTCTCGGAGTAATTATCCTTTCCACAGCCTCTTGTGTATGCACACTCCACACATGTGCGCACGCACTCACACATACACACACATTGGCAATACAAATCACTGGTTTCAACACTGCAGATCTGCTGATGAACAATACTGAAGTTAGAATGTTTGACAAGTTACACAGGATGACACTGGTTAGATGTTTCGTTTACCCAAAAGTTGACATTGTTGTGAAACAAGAAGCTGCTAAATCTGTTGCGAGGTGTAGTCACTGCCAAGGAAATGAAATGAGCCATGTTAGCCAGTCTCTGTTCCTGTGACACATGATTAACAAACACTGCGGTTGAATTATGTAGGGTGAATATCTGATGCTTGAAAGAGTATGTTAGTCCAGGCACACTCGCAATGACCCCTCCCTAGACTCAACCGAAAAAGTATTAAAATAGCGTCTCAAAGAAATTTATACTTCTCGGTCACCGAAGAACCAGCAATGGCGCACTCTACTGGTAGGATGGTTAACTCCAACTTGTCAATAATAGACAGCATTTTAGTGCTGCTCGTTTCAGAATTGAGAGGCAGAAATATCTTGTGGGATTTACGGAGAAAGTACCCTAAAGTAGGAGCGAGAAATAGAATTGGGACTCACTGGTGTATCTCGTAGCGTTCAACATCTGCAAGAGTGAATAGATGATATTAAACCAGGTGAGGGGCATATGTACATCTACTGGTTGATCCACAGAAAAATAGTAACGGGTTCTTGTCAATTGCCTACAGTACACACTGCAAACAGTGTGTCCCTTCGTCGATTTGGCTGGCCTAAACGGCTATTTACAGTTTCAAATTTGCAACTGGAAATCAGTGAAACTCGACATAATGCAATAAATTACCATGGTTATCTTACAATCCAATAGAAACGGCTTCAAGCTTGCAGCGAACACCAACGCGCATTCAATATAATGTACACCCTGCAACGGACGTACACAGAAATTCTGTACAGTTCCACTGCGGAAACGGACACGGAATTTGAGCAAGTACCTCTACGACAGCACCGCCTGGCTGACCAAGAACGGTGCGGTGGCGCTGGCAATGTCGCATTCACAACGTCATAAAGCAGGCACATACGTCTTAGCCACGACAGCCCGACTGTATGACATGTTGCAGTTCCCACTGACACCATCAAACACATCGGTTCCTGTTGCAATCAACGTTGCGACGTCTGTCACCGACCCCTGTCTTCTGCACACAACCAATGCCAGCATCTCAGCATCGACTGCCAGTTTAGTCTTTCTCAGGCAATCACAGCCTTGTGTTTGTGTCAAGCACTGAAGTTCAGCGATTCCGTTCATTCTGCGACAACAAAACACAGGATCAGTGACGTCATGACATTTCGCTCCAGGTTGTGGTGACCTAGCATGCTACGGCAGCCTCTGCGGTCACCACCAGGTGGCGTGCACATGGCTCCTACACCGCCGGGAAATGACGGGTGTAGTGCAGGGGGACGATGCTCCACTGGCGCGGGAATCTACCATATCTAAGTAGCATTACCTATCTGGCTGCCTCGCATTCTCTAGACTGTATTTATATTATGGTTAATGACTCGCGACAGGACTTTGCTGGATGCACACGCCGACCATAGGCGACTCCTCGCCACGTTCAGTCGCTGTCCGTGGAACGCCCTGCACGATCGAGTCCGACACTAACGTCGCGTTGGCGGCTGTCGTCGTTGTCGTCGACGTCGTGTATGGAAAGTTTGCAGGCGACATGTACACGACCTGCTGCGGGGTGGGGCCACTGGTGCCCCCGCCGCCGCACACGAACTGCGACCCGGCGGCGGGCTCCGCAAACCCTGTCAGCTGCATATTGACCGATCCGGTCTGCGTTGCGTCTAGTGTCGATGGGTGGTGTCCAGTGACCCCCGACGATGACACTACCCCGGCAAATGCAGTCGCCACGCCGCCACCCAGGTGAGCACCGGTCACCGTGTGGTGTAAACTCGTCAGGTCGATCGTCATGACGGGTGCGCTCGATGGCTGCAGCTGCCGCGCGCTGACCACTTGACCGGCAGCGGCATGGGTCAGCGTGTTGTGCGCGAGGACGCTGCGACTTGACCCACGCAGATGTGGGGGGCCAGAGTCCACCAGCGACTCACTCGACGGGGGGTTCGAGTGGTGGCGGTGTAGCTGTGGCTGCGAGTGTCCATAAGTGGCGCTCAGTCTCTCCTGTGGCTGGATATCGCCGCCGCTCCATGCGTGGCGCAGCTGTGCGTCCTGCAGCTGTGTCGCCGTCGGGAACAGTTGGTGCTGCTGCTGCAGCAGCTGCACCTGACGGTGGTGCGTTGACGACGGGTACAGTGCCGCCCCCTTCTGGTTGCCGGGAGACTCGCACTCCATCAGCACGGAGCTGCTGCCAGTTGGCAGATACTGGGAGAGCGGGGAGATCGGCATCGCATTCGCCATGGCGACCCCAGACCCCTGGTTCTGGTGCGTGGAGGTGGAATGCAGGTGAGGCCCGGGTCGCTTCTGGTGCTGGTGGGTCGGGTCGGACCTTGCCCGACCGCTGTTGTTGCTTCCGTTGCCCTGGCACGACAGCACCGCTGCAAGGTCAAAGGTCACGGTTAGCAAATGCTTGATGGTCACATTTTTATGCCACTTACAATATAGCACACGTAAGTTGTTTCATTAGAACACCTTTAATTGCCACAATTTGCAAAAATACTAACAAAATTAAACAAATTAGCAAACATGTTTAATTAAAATATTAATTTGTATATACAATTAAAATGTGTGTATAAATAGTTATACAAGCTATAATGGATTACAGAAAGTAATATTTGGAATTTTAAAGCATTGTTTTTTTTGTGTACAAGTACAATATCATAATATTAGAAATACTACAGTTCAATTACCAAAATAAAAGATTAGATTGATAAATATTTTACAATAATAAATCGCCATGCTTTGAGCCATAAGTTAGTTATAAATTAAAACATGTATTTGTGTTGCTGTGAACATTTCAATTATTAAAACTACAAATCAGTCAAAAATTAATTTAATTAGCCAGCATAGCTCCATGCCTTAAACCACACAGTGGGCGGGGCGACCAGACAATGAGCGTCGTGCGGGAGCTAAAAATAGCGCGGACGTAACAAAATCTAGCACAGTCGCCGCACGTGCAAGCTGTTTGTCACAATCCTGTTAAAAAATGATGCGACATTGTCGAACAAAATCTAGTTTCCACACTTGTAAATCATGTTTAATTATCACACAACATACATAATTTTAATATTGGAAAACTGACAAATGGCGTCATCGATGAACGAAGTTGTATTTCGGGAGATAACATGGGTAAACCAACATGTTTACACTTCAACTCATCGTAACTTTCGTTTCTCCGATGGCACTGATTTCGTGTAACATCAGCAGTGAAGACCAACACATCTCATTGGTCGACTAAAAATCATGACGATCCAAATATGTTTACAAGTGCAGGTTTTCAGTTTCCTGCGACCTGTATTTGCGAAAACCGTACCATCGCGACGCGTCATGGGGATGACATTTTTGGGGTGCTTTTTCGCTAAATCACAAACTATAAGTTTGTTAGATAAAGGAATATTTTTTTTAACTTTATACCATTGTAAAGAATGTCATGTTGTCGTTCCAATGATATTAAACATGTATTATTTAATGCGGACTGAACGATGTAAGGGCCAAATGACCGGTGGCGTGGCGTGTCGTAGTTTAGCACCAGATCTGGCCAGATCCAACAGCCGCAGCGACTGCTGTGGTAATGCTATATTACGCGTACTGTACACTTATCAAATATTTGAAACTAGGAAATGTGTCAAACTACAATAATCGTACAGCGGTGTACACCCATTTTCTGTGGTTCTTGGGTATAGTCGTCTCCACAGATGTCACTGGCAAGTGATTTATGCATCTATTATATGAGCAACAGGATACCAGAATATTGTAGTCTGATAATTTAGGTGGACCTTTCTATATAATTTTATCACCGAGCTTTGAATCCAGTGTGACATTGGTAGAAATTGAATTACAATAAATGGATTCAACTGTCAATGTTGGCATTGGATATCACTGTCAGTGTTAGATGCTAATAAAAATGGGGGTGTACACTTAGTAGGGCATGTACACTTAATAGAATGAATACGGTATTTGATAAAAGCATATCTGCTGGAGAACTGTCCTCTGTCGTACCTTGCGAGACGGACGCTGCGTTGTGTTGCTCCATCGCGGGACTCGTCGATGTGCTGTTTGACGTGTTAGTACTCTCGTCCGTGGTGCGCTTGAAGAAGTTGTGCTGTAGGGCGTAGTAGGGCGTGATGCGGGTCTTCGGGTCGTAGTCCAGCATCCGTAGGATGAGGTCCTTGAACTTGAGATAGTCGGAGAGCGAGTGCCCCTGTTCGCCCGCCCGCCGCCCAGACGGGCCGCCCGTCTCCACGCCCAACACGTCGTGTAGCTTGCGCGTGCCTGGAGCCTTGTACTGCACAAATATAGTCGCAACATTAATGATGCCGGGCGGTAGTGTATTTTGGGGTGGGTCGTGGAATTTTTTTTAATTATGCCCATTTAACAATAATTTACCCATTTGCACAATCATTTCATCAAAACTAAACAATAAATTTGTACAAAAGCTAGTTGATATTAAATAGGTTATTTTTTATGATATCAGTGTGAAATGAGTAAAAAAATTAATACAGCATACAGAATACTGTAATGACTGTATGTATTACTATAATGACTATGTCTCACTGTAATGACTATATGTATCACTGTAATGGTTGTATGTATTACCATAATGGCTGTATGCATTACTGTAATGAGTGTATGTATCACTGTAATGATTGTATGACTCACTGTAATGGCTGTATGTATTACTGTAATGACTGTATGTATTTGGATGCAAAAAAATAACAAACGTAATTATTTTTGTGTACCTTAAGTTTTTGGACACCTGTGTAAAATAATTTTAATTTTGTTCATAGACACGGAAGTAACTGTAAAGATGATACAAAGGCCTGTTGATATTAGAGTAATAAAACAGGGATGACATTACATCAAGACTCATTTGCGTAAAAATTTATTTGGACATTGTACCTGAGAATTATTTTTGTGCACTATGTTTTCCGACAGCTGATAATTTAATTATTAATTACTTTTAAGTGTCCGATTACATTGTCATTACAGTATTTGTGACTGACGTGGTCAGTATGAGATGACCAGGCAGTATTGGTGTCGTTCTCACCTTCTTTCCATCCTTAGACTTGCGAGGCACCCAGGTGCCATCTGGCAGCTTTTCGAAGTACTTGCGCGCTTTGGGTGACTGGTCCAGCAGATGCTGCGGAGGCAGACCAAGCACCTCCACGATCTTCATCATCTGGTCAAACTGGAGAGACAAGATGACAGAGATTAGGTCATGTAATATCAGGAATTGTGGTATACATTTGGTTTGCCACAGTGTTTGTGAAAATAACTTTGTTTTTGATAGTGCGATTGCGCACAACATTTGCTGCACAACGCCTGCTTTTTATTAGAGTCCTGGAAAAACAGGCAGAAAAACTGGATATGTGTGTGCACACACCTCGTTGGATCCCGCAAACAGTGGCTCCCCCGTGTGCATTTCTACGAGGATACAGCCGAGACTCCACATGTCGATGGCGAGATCATACGGGATGCCTAGGAGGACCTCTGGTGAGCGGTAGAAGCGACTCTGGATGTACTGGTATATCTGGACGGAAAGAGAGAAATGGTGACGTGAAACAAAGAACATCTCACACTGCTGTGAACTCTACTACATCAGCAATACACGGGAATGGTGGATCAACAGTAAATGTATCACAGTCTTCCTTCTAATCCCGTTGTCATAAACTTCCTTGCCAGATTAACAAATGTACTGTATCAAAGAAAAACGTCTTAATTTTTGGCAAAAGAATTTTTAATTACTCTGTTTAGGGCACATCAGATTTTAAGAAGCCTCAGTAAAAAGATGACTGTAGATAAGAAAGAGTTGGCAGAATTTTTTAAAACTACTATAAACACTCTAACATTACAGTATTAAAACATTGTCTTGCAACACAGAAATTTATACATCTCGGTCACCGAAGAACCGGCAATGGCGCACTCTACTGGTAGGTTGGCTAACTACAACTTGCTGATAAGACAGCACTCTAGTGCTGCCCATTTCAATATTGAGTGACACAAGTAACCAAGCTGAACTAACCCGCTGTCCGAGCTGGCAGGAGCTGCCAAAGTCGACGATCTTGATGGCACTCCTCTTGGGATTACACAGCAGGATGTTCTCGGGCTTCAGGTCGCAGTGGATGATGTTGAGTTCGGGCGTGGCGAGGAAGAGGAGTGCCGTGCACAGCTGCTGCGCGAACTTCCTCGTGAGGTTGAGGGAGACGCCGCGGAAGTTGGTGTTGCGCAGCAGGTCGTACAGGTTGTAGGACAGCAACTCAAACACCAGACACAGGTGGTTGCGGAACATGAAGTGTTTCTTCAGCTTCACTGCAAGGAAGGAGCACACGGTCAGTGAGTGTACACATTAGAACCTCCCTTTACGGTCACCTCGGTAATACAGCCACCTCGCAGTTAAGGTCACCCTGGGACAGTCCAACATTATATTTGTAACAGTAAAGTATGGGAAATTAATCCCGCTAATATGGCCACCTCGCTATTCAGGTCACTTATCCCCAGTTCCGTGGCTGTCCTTAAAGGGAATAAAAACATCTATTGCTCGAATTCATGTTATATTACATCCTGCTATCTATTTCCACGTCCACCAAGCCAACAAAATTCAATAAATTAGAAATTCCACATTTTATGGTGTGCATCCGGACATTTTCAAATATGCATATTTTTGGCGCGCTTTTCGGGATGCAGAGATGTGACGTCACTTATGACTCAAACTCGCATCAGGCCGACTCTTTCCATGTTTAATATAATTTCCATAATTACTACAAAAATAAAAAAATATTTACAAACAGTGCATTATAGTATAAAATGATTTTGTTTATATTACTTCGTGAAAACATTAACAAAAAAGTGTAAAGAAAATCAAGGGTTTGCATGCTGTCAGGATTGAACCGGCGTCGCCCGATTGTAAAATAAACGACAAGTAACCAACGCGCCTACCCACTGAGCTAGTGGGACCAACGGAAACTGTCTGACTGATTTAAGTTGTTATGATAAATTGTACAACTTCTTCATATATCGATATTCTAGTGCTATTATGAGATTATACACATTACTTTATGTAGCTGGATACAATATATGTTTGCTATGTATGATTATTGGTGTAGATTATCTCCCGTTGGTTGCATTCGATATAATTATTCTGAAAACGAGCCCAAGCTCGGCGAAACCTAGTCGACTTGTAGGCCCATTCGCATTCGTTGTTTTGAATAAAATTCGATTCATGTGGAACTGCTTGTTCCTCTATGATGACTAGTGTTTGTATTACGTCGGAATATTGCACAATAACTCGTTCTGACGCTCGTTTCGACCCAAAAGCTATCCTTGTAAACATGCTCTGAATGCATGGAAAGGGTCGGCCTGATGCGAGTGTGTGTCATAAGTGACGTCACGATACCACGTGATCGCCTAGCTCATTAAAATTTCATTTTCCGCGGGAATCGCTTCACAGACGAGCTTAAAATCGAATTTATGCTACAAATGTATTTTTCCGTATTTGTTTAATGTTGTCAAATGTTACATACAATGTTAAACTTTGTGTACACATGGAAAAAGGATTTTAGCTAATGCCTTATTTTTATTTCCTTTAATAGTGAGGTTCCTCTGTATTTTATTAGTCTTTCCCCACGTACACATGCACTAAAACAAAGGCATCAGTTACATATGTGCATACCTTCAATACTGGACAATAATCATTCACACTGATGGATTGTTTAAATAGGACAGTTTCACAATGACCTTCTAAAGTAGGGACTCTAGGGAGGCACACGGACTCCTGCCAAAGGCTGTATACAGCGTCTGACGGGTGAAACAAGGAGTCTCTGACACTCAGAAACCGGGGAAACTCAAGCCAGTCATATGAATGGTAGGCATGGATCTCTGACACTGTGACTCATCGACACAGCGACTCACTGACACTGACAGTGACTTGCTGACCACTTACCTATGTAGTACTTCGAGTCAACGTCATGTTTGTTCATGAGTTCCAGGAGCCTCACTTCAATCTGTGCCTGGTTGAGGAACGGCTTCTTGTTCTTGATGATCTTAATGGCCACTTGTTCCTGGTCGACGCAGTCATACGCCTTCACCACCTGACACAGACAGAGAGTGGGGTCTTATAACCTCCATGCATATCACGCACACATGCACGCACACATACACAGTCATACACCTTCATCACCTGACAGAGAGGGGTCTTAGAACTTCCATTGACTTAACACATGCACTCACAGTGATACACCTTGACCACATTCACACACGCATGCACCCATGCATGTGCGCACGGACACATGCACGCTTGCACTACAGTAATATCAGCAGTCAAGACACAATATTTTATCAAGTAAACTTTTTACACTTTTTAAGAGTTAGTGGTATTTCAGTGATATATTTTTTCTGCCATCTTGATATACATCCACATATTCCAATTCCATTTGTGATTAATATGTCAGTGAAACTTCAGTAATAGCTAGCAGTTTACTTGATATTTCTTAAAGAGACTGTTTGAATAGAGGAGGTAAAGTTGATCAGTAATACGAAAGTGGCAGAGGGGGCAGTTAAAATTTCAAGATACATTGTCGAGATAACCTCAATGCTACACCAAAGCTGGAAGACACAAGAATATAAATCACAAGACATCTCCAAGAACATCTGCTAAACAGGAACAAGAAATCACAACAGAAGTCCTGAGGCTACCCTATAAAACAAATCAAAGCTGACAACCTGTCTTCACCTGTCCCTTTCCCTGGCTAAATTGCCTCACATTGACTTGGCCACCTCCAGTGAGGGGCTTTGAAGTGGTGCCCATGCCATCAGTGCTATGATTACCCTCCCACAACACATAACACACTGAGTGGCCAATCACAACACCAGCCCGCTTACCCTTCCTCCCTCCCAACCTACCCCCTCACTCCCACCCTACCCCTAGGGCACTGGTCTCCCTTCCTGGCCATCACCCAGGCTACTTCTATTAGTTCTCCTCAACTTATTTAACAATGGTCCTCATAACAATGATCTCTGGGGACAATGGTCCCCGTGACAGTGGTCCCCAAGACAACGATCCCCATGACAACAGTTTCTATAAAATGGTAACCTTGACCACGCCTGAGAGTACTGATCTTTTCCTACTTCATCACTTAAGGTCACATTTCTTGGGTCACTTAGATGACTTTTTCTGATCACAACACTATAAGCAGCCCCTCACTGTGCCAGCCCACTCTTTCATTTCATCATTTCGCAAAGTTAATTACATTTAAGTCAACTCCCCCAAGCCAAATTAGCGAGTCTTAATTTTGACTAGCGAAATGTTTTTCTAGCAAAATATTTAATGATTAGCATGAACAACGTATTTTTTGCTATTTCCTGACAAAATGTCCCAGTGAATTACTCAAATTAAATATCAAAGATATATAGAACTGTAGTTATTCTTGGTGTCGGATCATCAGTGAGTCGGAATTAATATAGCCACAACAAAGAGAATGTTGAAGTTAAAAGTTAAATATACATTGTGAACAGGGATTAAATTACCCAAAAACTATCCATTTACCAAGTGTAAACTGACAGCAAAAGACCATTGCCGCCTCCCCCTCCCCCCTACTCCCACCCTGCTACAAAGGCCAATCCTTGATTGAACATGAGCATGTAACCACTTAGTTTCTGCAAACATTGGGTAACAAGGCAAACATTCTCAGCCTCTGCTCACTGGCCAGACACTGGACAGGTCAAACAAAGCCATTGGTCATTCTGTGGCCCCCCTGCCCCCCACAAGGTGGTCATTACACAGGTCTTATTGAAGCAATTGCCGGAACAATGGCCGGAATCATCTGTTACATCACTTGTCATTTGGTTATCTCAGGTGGACAGTGGTAAAGATATAATCTGGCCAGTGATGTAAGATCTGGGGCACCACCACTGACCATGATCACTGGACATTAGTGGCCACTTTCCCCATTAAACAGCATTTAAAATCTGACTGTTTAAATGTGGTGGTGCTGATGATGAATTCCCCATTAAACAGCATTTAAAATCTGACTGTTTAAATGTGGTGGTGCTGATGATGAATGCACGTCTACAATAACACAGTACAGAATCCAATGTTAACATGAATACATCCAACTGATAAAAAAGCACTTTCGACTATTTTCAGAATCTAACAGATGTGCTGCATTGTAACCAGGCAAGGAAGGGTTCCAACAAAGCAGACTTTACAGAATATCTCCCCATGCCAATTACAGAATTCATTGTAATGAACACATTCAACGCCACGATCGAGGCGGCCAGCTGTGCAAAGAACCTGTAATCCTAACTTCCACAGGAAGTGTTCTTAAACAAGGTTAAATTTCTTTTACCCCGGCATGATTTTTCACAACATAGCTGGGGCCGGTTTCATGAAGCGGCTAAGAACATTGTCTTAGTAAATGACGTTTTTAACATAAGCGAACATAGGAGTTTACACAAACACGTCACGCTAAGTAGTCGCGTAACTTTAAGTACACTTCATGAAACCAGTCACTGTTGTATACCAACTTCCTGCAGCCCAACGAAACAGAGACACCACCTGGAAATCAGGTTCGCCACAAAGAAGAGTCAAGTTTGTGTGAGGTCACAGCACGTACCTGGCCAAAGGAGCCTTTGCCAATGAGCGAGTCTACCTCGTACCGGTCGTTCCACTTCTCGCCGGGCTTGACGATGTAGTCATGGTTGTCATCGTCGTAGCCGTCGTTGTAGAGACGTCTTTCCTTCTTGTGACTCGAGTCCTCGCCCTGGCCCTGTTGTGCTCGCCGCTTCTTCTTTGCATAGTACACCTGCACGGAGCAAAAGGAACCAGTTAAACATTTCCACAACCAGGACAACAAACCTCCAAGCTGCTACCCATCGTTTTATCTAGAAACCTGTGCACCCATCATTTGTATGGACAGGGCTCGTTTTGGATGGGTGCCTTGCTACCTAAACCAATGCCCACCAGCGTTCAGTTACTGACAGCCCAGAGGCCCGAAACTAGCAAGTTTTGAGTTGGACTACTACCTTTGTTAAGTTGAAGGTCTGACGCACCACCAACTTTTCAGCTCGAGTTTAGAATACTGACACACCTCAAACTTCTCTTTTGGATTTTTGTAAGAACACTGAGGATGGTTATGTAGATTCATGCAGACAGAAGATACAACATTGCACAATAACAACATTGTAAATGTAATAACAATGCAGGATAACAACATCAAGTAACAAATGTCCTCGCAAACAACGCACCCCATTCTTGGACTACGTCATAGACACAGCATTTACACACTGACAAATACAAACAGGAATACACAAACCCACTTCTTTCAAAGCTGTCAGTTCCACATATCCTACCACACAGCTTACACAGACAACACAAAACAAACAACTTGTTAGTGCCTGTGAATTAAATCCTACATCCACATACAGATGTAACAGCAGCATTCACCCAGTGTCACTATTCACCCCACCCTGACTGTTAATTGTGAATCTGCCAGGGCTGTGTATGACACCAGGGATAGAAGGAAACCCAGGATTACTCCCCAGGATCACTTGCCTCTCTCCCTGAATGCTGATGGCCACATCCCTGATCAGCTCATCTCTGGTACAACCCAATCATCCCCTCCAGCCCTCTCCCAACCCCTAACTGCCATTAGGGCAGACTCCCTACTGCTCACAGCCAACCTGATCAGGGCAACACTGAAGCAACCAAGATTACAGATACCACCCTAATTAAAACAGTAATTAAATAGAAGAGATTGCATAGAGGAGCATACACCACTGGGCCTGGGCAGGGACATGGGAGGGGGTTTGCTACATCACTGGGGTGCAAGGGGGTTGCCAAAGATGGGGTAGGGAGACAGTGGGGCGGATTAATTTCCCTAAAGTCTTCCCTCCACAACAGCATGGTTTGTGCAAGATACTTATGAACACAGCTCAAGGTTTCCGTTCATCCCACTTCACTTGTGTCTTGGAAAAGAAACTAAAGCTGTTGGTTCCTTGCCAATGCTGGGAAAGTAAAAGATCCCATGCTGGAAAATCCTACTGTGAACTTACTAACTTTATTGAAGAAAAACTCTGAAACTAAACCACTCCTGTGTCAGCCCTTAACAGGCCTGTCTGGATTTAAATACAAGTGAAGTCATATTCAGAAAGCGTTTTCAATAAGTACTTTCTGACCCACCATATAAGCAGCACAAACATTTTTCTGAAGAATCCTCCAGAGAACACACAGACCAGCTACAGAATAATTTCACAAAATTCTACGAAACCTCTTAGATCACCGGTTCAGCATCACAGCGCCTGCACGCAACCACTCACATTAATTCTATTAATTTCACCTTCCCGCAAGACTCGCCATTCCCAGGGCGACGCTAAGAGGCGTTTTGCGTGTCCGCAGAGTAATCCACAACAAAAGCCAATACTCACTGTTGACCTGTCTTCCACACTTCCCACAAACTGGCCTCCTCCTTCCCAACTGGAGGGGTGTGGCCTTGGGGCAGGTGGGTGTCACCCCCAGTGTCCAGTGTATGTCCAGCAGTTATTACAGCCACTTAATTCCATTAAGCATTACAGAGCCACCCTGTGATAATGGGTGGGTCCCTTGAGATCCAATAAATACTGCCAGTCTCAGTCCAAGTCTGTTACTCAGCTGACACACTATTTTTATTCCAGCAGATTTTATTCAGCATGAATAAATAAATCAGCACTGGAGTCCTTCAGTTATGCAAGAATCGCACATTGTAGTATATCGATATTTTGTTCCTGGTTATAAATATATATTTTAAGTTTATTGCGATACTGGTGGAATCCTTCAACAGCATAAATCTCTAAATCTCATACAGACAAAAGAGGATTTCATACAGGCAAATTGTTTGTATGACTATTTACGGCAATCTACTCATGTAAATGTTTATTGATAAGTTCTATTGTGCCATATTTATACAATGATATCCTATGGTGCTGTACAACAGGGCTTTATGTAGGATGAATACAATTCTGAAACACTTTTAAAAAACTATTTCAGACACGTTACACCTGCGGAACATTTGCCATTTCCCAGTTATCAACACGGTTATACCATTTCATGCATCAAATGAACAACAAATTGCTAAACCCAGCCACAAATGTGACATCACACAGCTGGAAGTCAGATCATTAAAGGACTTCATCACAGGAATGTGATCTCTTATCCCCATTGTCCAAAACCTCCCTAACGAAATACTCTATAACTTCTGGTAGCAATAAAACACACTAAAAGACGGTTATTTTCACCCTGAGCAATACCCCCTTTGATGTAGGGTGGCAGGGTGTACAATCATCCACCCTATCATTCCCTGAGGAATCCCTGTTGCAGGACAACTGCATGAGCCCATTCTGTGAGAAACATCAACCCAGACCAGTGGGAATACCTCCTCATATCTTGATCTAATCAGTTTGTTTGAAGCTGCTTACTACTGTATATCCACACCTCCAAGTCAAGTCAAACAGAGAATATTCTCCCAACTTGTCAGACAAAACACTGTAGAATCAAACAGTATATCTTGCAGTCTGCTGATGCCAATGAACATTAATAAGTAATTTATTAACTGAAGGAAGCACATTTGTTATTATTAAATCCATGCACATTGTGTTATTATTAAATCCATGCACATTGTGTTATTCTATAATTTCAAAACAATAACAGTCTTAGACAAATTCAACTCAAACATCCTGTGCAGAATGACATATGAACATAGGACGTTTATTTTTTTTATTTCTTAGTAACTAAATATTTCATATTCATCTCATCTGGATAGAGCAGGATTTCATAATTATACATTGTTTGCACGAAAGGGCTAATAACACTGCATTTAGTCTACCGATGGGTCATTAATTTGTTATAATGAGAACAAATTATAATTTCTTTAAGTCAGTTATTAAAACAATTTACAGCTCAATAGAAAACTTGATATGTCTGCATACAAAATTTCTATCATTTCATCATAGCAAACTTACGTTAGACAGGATCATTGCTAAATAAATCAGTCTTTGCAATCACTTCTAAACATATCTCACACACTATCTTGCACATACTTGAAAATGTATAGAAAACTCTGCCACATTATGGAAAATTTTTGGGAAAAACTGCCATCAAAACTCTAGCTAACTGCACAAATTACCATTAGATGCCTGCTGCCAGACAAAATGTAGCACCAAGAGGGGCCGAGGGTATTGCACCAGGGGGGGGTGAACAAGAAGGCAGGGTTACCTGGAAGGAGGGTGACTCACTTGCGTACCCCAAGTACTCCTCAAAGCCAGAGTCGTGCGAATCGTGATCGGAAGAAAACTCGTCGAATTTGAGGTTCACCCGAACATCCTTGATGCGAATCGGACACAGCCGTGAGCTTGCTAGCACCATCGTTATAGTGCTTCAAGAATACATGGAAACTAAACACACTTGGTCAGTGTCTTGTGTGGAGTTGTACAGACTCGGGTGTGATAGACTGGTTGACAGGCAAACTATGTGCTGATATACCACACAGTGAGGGTGTGCGCTTCTAATGCCTAGTCTCCCACTAATCCAGCCTCTGCCTCCATGCAGAGCAAGGCAGTTGCTTCCTCCTCCTAAGTGCTCTGTCTATATGGACATTGGCCATCCTCTGGTCAGTCAGCTGGTTTCAATGAGCCTGGTCAGTCACTCACTGACAAGTATAGCCCACCACCACCGAGTTCAACTAATCTCATTTCAATGTTTGAATTTTGGCGGGAATGGCTGGGGAAGGGGGTGGGGGTGGGGGTGGGGTTTGGTGGTGTTGGGGACAGCCATGTGTGACTGTGGTTATGTAAGTCATGGCAGGCCCCCAATACCTTGGGGACCAGGTCAAAAGTAGCTCTGGTCCCAGCTGGCACCTCACAGGAAATCAAGATTACAGCAGATTTTTTGTTGGCCATCTGTTGGACATTGACTTCAGCAGTGGACACACAGATGACCATTTGACTGGAAGTAGGCCTACTACACTGGACATAGCACGGTGGACATGGCATTTTGGACACAAAATACTGCATTCTTATAAAGATCTTAATTTACTATTTCAATTACCTATTTAACATAAAAAGAACATACAGAAACCATTGTTCATTCTCCAAATCAAACTAATATATTTATCCTCATAGGTATGTTAATTATAATATTTAATTTATTTGTTTTAAATGCAGCTATATGCCATACTTGTGACTATCGTCTCCATTACAGTTTTGACAAACAACCAAAAAACCCAGAAGCACAGTGAAAACCACTACAGAAACATTAGTTACATTTAATAAATATTATTGTACAGTAACTGTATTTCAGCAAAAGTTAAATCTTGCTTCAACTGTTCTAACCACAAATGTGTGAAATAGTGGTAAAGTAGACAGACACTTACCATAATGTCCCCAGTAAGAAAAAACATTCAACAGCCACAGCTGAATCCCCAAACCCCCGTAGCTGCACCCCAGAGTTTGTATGGTGCAATAAACAGCCAGGAAAATAAACAATCACTAATTACAAGTTGAGCAAGCTCTGGCAATAATTTAGACTGATTACCAAACAGTGAGAGCAATCAACCCCAGTGGAACTTCAAGGATGCCAATATAGTAATTAGCCCAACCAACAGAGAAATACTTAACTGGCATGAAAGTTAAAATACACAAACAAGTATTCATACTTCAGACAGGTTTCAGTTCAGTTTTAAAACAACCGAAGTACAATTTAACTTTTGTTAACAGTAAGAGGTACAAACAATGTAGTTATTAAGTTATGCATTATTGGTCCATAACAAAAAATAATTGCCCCCAAAATGTGCAAGTAGAATCCAAGCAAATAATATCTTTGGTTAATCAGGCAACTGACTAAAAGTTCAACTAGATGCTTATTCAGTTCTGGGAAATAAAAATGCTACTACTACCAATAATTCAGAACTAGAAAACTAGAACTAGAACTAGGATAATTTTCCAGGAACTGTTGCAAACTTGTTACAATGTTTTTAAACTGCATATTAGCAGATGCATGGATTACTGAACTGCTATTAATTAATAAAGAAAACAGCACAAAAATATTTAGCTTTTTTATTGGATCTACCAATAAAAAAGCTATCTAACTATTTTAGATGATATAAAAGGCTAAATGTGGATGAAAGTATATGTTCATTAAATTATTTACATAGTTTGTATCAGACATATAATTTTAAATATACACCAAAGAATTTAGGTGAATATTGTACCACTGTACACATTATAACTTACTTTTAATAGAAGTCACGATGCACAAAATAATTTCACATGAACACATAACTTCATATATTTTGCAAATATTTAAAACATCTCTAAATAATTGTCTTTGGGTGAACAAAACTTAGAATTTTCATACTGTAGTCTCCAAGTCATAAACTGCCCAATGTAGCAGCACTGGATGTCTTGTTCACTGAAGAAATGAGCTGAGTCCCAGAGGGGAGGAACAAGGGTTACTGATAAAACACTGGCATCTGGCAGCTAAACAACCCACCCCAAACACCCAGAGGGGAGGCCACTCAAAACTTGCCTTATCAATGCACAAGCTTCCCACCCCCCTTGCACCCAATTAAACTTCCCAGTTTCCCGCCAAAGCTCCAATTTGAATCTGACACTGTCCAGTACTGTCCCTGGTGAGGTAAGATGGCCTAATCGTCCCTGCCCACCCATAACTACCCTACCTGGTCCAGCTGGGGCATTTGCAAACACCCCACACCTCTCAGCCTGATCATGCCACACTAATGACATACTTTCTTAGAGGCAATAAACAGTTAAGGGTGACATTATCTACCCCCCTCATAGGGGCCTAGTGTCTGGTAAAACACATAGTTCTCTGCTATTAAGGAAACTCCCTTTTGTATGTGGGACACAATCAGGGCAGAACTAGTGGAGGGAAAGAAACCCCATTAGGCTTTGGTGTGCTGTCCCATCTGTTATACCTGGACCCAATCTACAGTACAACAACCTAAAACATCTGGTCTTTATTTCTCCCTGGGTGCAAAACCAGGACAAAATTACATAATTACAATGCCTTGTGAGTAGAAGGACAACTAGACCATCTAAAAACAACAGAAAAACTGACAGGAAAGATGAAGTGATTTGCAAAGAATCAAACCCTTGGTGGTCTATCAACCTTTTCTAATCCTGATTTCTGATTGCGGCTATGAGAGACAACAGAATTGACTGAAGATCGACGTGATTGAATAAAAACAAGGGTCATAATCATATAACAGGCACGACACCTGATGATAACGACTTATATATTTTGTTGTCCCATTGACAACTTTAAATATCAGTAAATTGTCCACACTTCCAGAGGAAAATAGAAGCACAAGTAGGCACCTAGACACAGTACTTTACTTATCATTAACAGCAAATAAATCCAATACACACTATCCAGAAAAATTTCACCCATCTAACAAAATATTTTAAATCAAAACAGTTCCAAAATATGTTGAAACAACAAATATGGAAATTTTTCACAAAATGCGGAGAACACATTTTATGCAAAAGGCAGTACTATGTAATTAAGTTAACCACAAAACACCTGTACAAAAAACCTCACAAAGTTCTCAAAGGTGCAAACTAAACAGTTTCCTCAGGGTAATCTATCCAACACTTCCACTGAATGTGGAAAAACTCATAAAAGACCCACAAAGATGCTATCTGTGGTGGGATCAGGATGGACAATGCCCACTTATTTGCCCCTTCACCTTGGATCTTACACCCTGGTGACATTAATGTCACCAATTACCTCCAGCTGGGAGAGTGACATCTCTCCAGCACTGAGCAGAGTTGTTCTTAAGGGAAGTCACAACTATGTAGATGCCAGATAAGCTTCCTGCATATAAAGCTGGTTTGAATGAGGGTCCTTTATATGTGCCACAGAGTGCCCCTTGCCATTTTGGCTGACAGATGATAACTTGATAACTGCTGATTTCACAATCACTATCATTTTTGAGCTGGTTAGCTTGTAGACACAATAACTGCAGGCCTATTATATATGATTATACATTTATAATACATTAGGTTGAAAACCTGCTCAAAGGTTGAAGGAGCTGACAAAATAATACTGAGTTACTTGTTAAAAACTTAAAATGTATCTTAATTAATAAAATATGGAATCAGATCAACTAAGGCTGAATTATTCTAAAAGTATAGTAAGAATACACCCACTCAATTAACAGATTACAGCCAATATCCCTAACAATGGATGGTAGCATTTTGGCCATTGTACTGTAACATAACAATAACATATTGGCTATTGAAAAAGTATTTTCTTTATTTTCTTACATTTTCAAACACACAATATAACTAATGTCAATCATTCTTCAATTTTAGTAGACTTTATATGTGCATATACAACATATTCATAAAAAAATGTGCAATGTAAATTTCTCATGCTAATTTGTCATGCTAGATGTACCCGGAAATAGGTCAAAGTAATGATTGAGATTTTAACTCCTTATCCCCTACAGTATAAAGTACTACAGACAGGTGCCTGTAAATGTCTACTGGGTAGTTTTTTGCAGAAGTGTCTCATTGCATCAGTCAGGAAATTCCGAGACATAATTTGTTACTATTAGTGATTCCATGTCATGGAATAACAACACTATCATTTTATGACTATGTCAAACTGTTTAATTAATTCAATAACTAATTTGTACACCCCCCCCCCGCTAAGTGACTTAGGAAACTACTACTCTCATTTGAGATCTTTGCACATTAGGTGGCGCCATCTGCTGATTACAATCAAGGCTGCTTAAATTAGACAGCAGGTGGCAGCACAAGTTCAGCCAGTATCAATCTAGTGCTGCCATCTGTTGTAAGGTGGTGAAAGTCAAAAACACCACTGTAATGACCGTATGTATTAAATTATCAGACCCTGATTTATTCTTTGAATTCCTACTAAACATGCTGTGGATTACAGCATCAACTACAGGTGAAACGATGTGCAAGTCTTGGGACAATGCAGACAGTCAAGAGATCAAGCAGTCTTCTACATTTCAGCCAAACATTGGGGGACTGCAACTAGGATTTTTGATGCGTATTGTAACACTTCCTAACTACACAAAGGCCAGCTGGTAGTTGAGAGAAGGTGAAACATTGGTGCTGGTGCTACAGTAATTTATATCACCCAAGTCTGTCTTGTTTACTTCAGAGCAGCTGCCATTGTAATACACGGTTTTTTTATTTATGCATCTGCATCATGGAAAAAAATGCATATATACGGTGTCCCAATACGTACGGACATTACAGTAAATAATTTAGTGGCTTTCATTCAATGGCATTTTGTGTTGTTTTAATTCAAATTAGCATTTACAATATAAATAACGTATTTTTTTCAGTTTAAAATATCAAATGTTACTCTCTATATGTATGATATGCACATGTATAAATACATCACTAATTAATATAAACATAGCCAACAGATGTAACGTGTCAGTTGTCAACACCAGCAAGCCTTGTTGGTTGTCACCAGTATCACCTGCTGTTAGTGTCAGTACAATGTCATCAATGCTACTAATCAGCCAGTCACCAAAATGTCTTAAGCAGCTCAACTGTCCCCACTCATCAACAATGGGCGTCTCCAAACCATGTCAAGCCAGCCAGCTTTGTCACCAATGCACAGGTATGATATTCATGAATGAAGACCTTCATAGCCACGCTGCTGCCTCATAAACCAACAACCAGGATAATTATTTCAGATGGACAACTTCAGGTACTGACTGCTTGTTCCAGAGCAGCCACTGTCGCTGGTGCAGCCAGAGAATTCAATGGGCAGAAGCAGGTATTTGGATGCCTATCACAACTGAATCTGTCACTTTCTGAGTCGTGATGCTACCAAAGTACCTATACAAGGCCTAACCACCATATTAGTTTATATTAACACATCAAGTCTTCAGTATGACAATATCTGCCACCAGCCAATTAACACTGGACAACATTTATTATTCATTGTCACATCTTAGTAACTGTATAGATACACTACTGCCCACGAACTATAGAACACTGTCGTGACCAATCAGTCATCCAGGCATCAGTTAGTGATCACAGCAATGCTTTAATCCATGTCAATCGCCCCCTGAACTGTCACCTTGGCTCCATTTTATGGACCCTTTTTTGGCAGGATCTTCATTCAACACAGGTAGTAATAAGATAATAAGATTTGTTGATCAAACCAGTAGTGACGTGTCAGTATGTCAGTCATCTAGTCAGATGCACTCACACTTATAATGTTGCAAAGTCATATTATCATCACCGTCATCAAATCACTGTCAGCACCACCGACATCACCATCATCAGAACTACCATCACCACAGCAAATGAGCTATAGCCAACTGCGCAATTTGTAAGCTAGAATACTAGACAGTAACGTAAAACAAATGATGCATGCCAGCCACTGATTACATCACAGCCACAGCCGCCAGACGATAAACCACTTGTTGGCCAGCCAGACCCCAGGCTATCAGAACACAGAAACATGAGAACCAGTCGGTTTCCCTACTTACCACCACACTTCCTAATAATAATAATACATTATCATTGCTGTAGCTATCAGGTTTCACTGTGAACACACCTGTCACCACAGGTGTCAGTGTAAGTGGGGGGGGAGGTGGTGAACTATGACCTGTCCTACACTCCCACACTGCACTGTTTACAAGCATGCCAGAGACCCTGGGAGTGTTATATAACCACAGACATGTAGCAGGGCAAGGTAAATACTCCCATACCTCCAGACAACATAACATGCCATGGCAGTAGGTCACGCTTACACGGCGCTGGTATTTCCCACGAAACAACAAAGGAACAGAAATCAGCACAGTCCTTTAACTACAACTCCAATGTCAATCAACACTGACCGTCGGTTTTCCGCAAATTGTGTAACTCACAATTTTCTTCAGCTAAACACATTTAAATGTTTAATAATAAGCTATAATTAAAAGAGTTATTCACCAAGTTAAAAATGTTAGCATATTGCAATAAACATTTAAATGTTTGATAAGATATCATTAAAACACCTATTCATCAAGTTAAAAACCGTAGCATATTGCAATGAATAAACGCCATATGATATCAATAACCAAAATACCACACAAACATATTCATCTACCTACGGGCATCCCTCTGTTTGCACAACAAAGAGGTAAACCGACCATAATGTCCCAAACAAACATGATACGCCACCCACACTGGGGTTATTTATAGTAACAGGAAATCCAGGAATAACGGCCCGTGGGCAGTCAGTGGCCTTGACCTTCTCCCTCCACATCAGACCAACCGCTGGCGTCATAATCCAGTGGCAGAAACAACCAATGGAGACACATTAAACATGCAGCAGCCTGCCGCCCGGTTGCATGGCAACACTTCTAGGAAGTTTCCCATTGTGGCTGCTCTGTACACCAACAAGCATGCCTTGTCTAGTCAGTCCAGCCTTTTTTTTGAGCCACGATGTCTCCCGCTCTCCCAGCTGCCGGAAGACAGAGCTGGGGAAATACGCCTCTATCTACTAGGGGAGCTGGGACCAGGAACTGAAGGATGCTGTGGATTTGCAATGTTAGTGGCGTGGCTAGATACTGAGCTACTTAGTCTATCGCAGTAAATGTTACGATACGATGCAATCATGCAGATAAGTTCGCTGCTGATGTGAAATTATATTTTCAACCCTGATACGTTCACCCTCGTGTCACATTTGCCCCCTTTCATGCTGATGATGAATGTAAACAAATGAATTCTAGCCTTTGGTGGACTGAATCAGATATCTCCGATGTGTACGTGTGTGTGTGTACGTATGTGTGCATGCATGCATGAGTGCGTGCATGCATACGTGTTGCTTGGCTCAGTTGGCTGTATTTAGGTTGTATACAAATGCTGTGTTCTCGCTGTACCTGTTGTGTGTGTATGTATGTATTATAAATAATGTACAGTGTAATACATATACTAATAACAGGGATCAATCTGGAAAAAGACATGCATGTGCCCTTCGGGCACATCAGAGATTAGAACTATGTGCCTTTTTGAAATTTTATGTGTCCAAAATCAGCTGATTAAAACTGTATTAATTAATTTGCATGATAGTATGATCGCTCAAATAACCTGGTAAATGTGAACATTACATTTCTTTAATATTAGGCATGTAATCATGTTATTATTTAACTTGTTTTTGAATTCTATTCAGGACTGCCTATGTGACATATTTCCGTGTACAAAATATATCACCATAAATATCAAAGTGCTCAGAAATGTTCAGGTTTTTAAAAAATCTTTAACGTTACAAAACTAGATGTGGAGTCGCACAATACTGGGCCAAATTGGTGTCCTTTAACTTACGCTATATTTACTTCATAACCAACTTCATTGTGGACAGTACCTGTTGATAACATTTGTGCTGTACCTTAGGCAAATGCAGAAAGAAGAGACAAAAAACACACCCTGCTCTGCCTGTTTATTGTTGTTGTTGTGGAAAATTGTGGTTGTGGACAATGTGGTAGATAACGTTAGTGTCCACCATTTCAGGTCCAGAGTATTGGATTCTGATGAGGTACTATCATATATCAGTCAAGCAAATTTTGATTTCTGAAGGGTTTCGCATTCTCATTTTATTTTAGTTAAAAAACATCATGTAACTTACATCACGAATTTCGACTACGTACCCTTGGCATTGAGCCACATAACAGTGAGCAAAGAGATCTTATCTTCTTCTTTAATTTTAGGTGTAGATACTATCTAAGAGTTTTTGGCTACCATCTAAGAGTTTTTCATTTATTTTAAGCACTTTTTGTTTTGGTGTCCTCCTTTTTTGGCCCAGCATTAGAGCTTCACCTGAGGTACATTCTGGGTAGGTGTGTCCCATTTTTCGTGGACAGGTCATGCTACTACAGTCTACTGCTCCAAGGATAGGGGGATTCTAAATGAGAAATATGATGCTGCAGTTTGTGACATTGAGTGACGATTCATGTACGAGAGAGCATCAACTAAAAATTGTCAAAGAACCGTGTTGATTAAACACTAAAAAACTCACTGATACACCAATGAACAGATGTATGGATGGAATAGCCTCACTCAGTCTGTGGTTGAGATTGCATCGGTGCAGTCTTATGTGAGCAAATAAGATTTTAAGTTCTGGAAAAATCACCCAATTAAATTAGCCCAATTCAATTATACTATACAGTAAGACTATTACATGTAAGACTATAACATAGCATTGTCTTTTTTCCAAAGTTTAATACCCAAGGTGACGGGGGCATGATTGATAAACACGCTTTTAAAAATGTATGTATATTTTTTATAATGTACTCCAATTTTAATATTTAGCAAACATACATGAATTAAAAAACGTGTATATAGTGTAGATGTATGGATGGATATTATTTTGTATAGATATGAACATGTTCGGCAAGAGTAGAAAGTTGACGAAGGGCGATAATATGGTGTTGGCTGCAACAAACGCTGTTCACAGTGCACGACTAAAACTTATAAACAATGTCAACGACAAGCAAGGTACAAGGATTGGAATTGATTAGACTGTTCTCAGTGTCCAGTCATCAATGTAAGATGTGATTTAAATAACTCAGGCCATTGTTCTGTTTGTTGTCCACGCAGCCATTGACTGTGTTCGGACACGCATTGGAGCAAACCAGAGTGCTATTTGGGCCTCAAAATGTGCTAAAGCCTAAGACGCAATATTTGTATAGCGTAATATAGTTAATAACAGCAAAATAGAGGATTTCTCACACACGTTTTTGTATGCATCTTTTGGGCACATGCGGCAATCCAGCGTACCACACGACATTGGCGCGTTTCCGCACTCCAAGGGAATCCCTGCTAATAAAGAACAAAGCCAGGCCATAAACCTCGCAGTCGCACCAACTGTGGGCCAACTGTGCGCCACCTGTGAGACTTCTCCGTCAGCTGCAGCCAGGTACTGCACACACACACACACACACACACACACACACACACACACACACACACACACACCTGTCTCAACTCACCTGTTTCCCCTCACTTGTCTCTCCGTTACCCCCCCTTACCTGTCACCCCTCACGTGTCTCCCCCATCTGTCACCCCCTCACAGTGACCACACCACACAAGTGGTCTAGGACCAGGACACTGATGATCCATGTATGACATAACAGATCATTCACAGCACATATGATCCATCTATGACCGTAACAGATCACACTACATATGGTCCATCTAAGACATGACAGATCACACTACAGATGGTCCATCTATAACATGACAGATCACATTACAGATGGTCCATCTAAGACATGACAGATCACACTACAGATGATCCATCTATAACATGACAGATCATACTACAGATGGTCCATCTATAACATGACATATCACACTACAGATGATCCATCTATAACATGACAGATCACACTACAGAATCTGATGGTCCATCTATAACATGACAGATCACACTACAGATGGTCCATCTATAACATGACAGATCACACTACAGATGGTCCATCTACAACATGACAGATCACACTACAGATGGTCCATCTATAACATGACAGATCACACTACAGATGGTCCATCTATAACATGACAGATCACACTACCGATGGTCCATCTATAACATGACAGATCACACTACAGATGGCCCATCTATAACATATCACACTGCAGATGGTCCATCTATAACATGACAGATCACACTACAGATGATTCATCTATAACATGACAGATCACACTACAGATGGTCCATCTATAACATGACAGATCACACTACAGATGGTCCATCTATAACATGACAGATCACACTACAGATGGTCCATCTATAACATGACAGATCACACTACAGACGGTCCATTTATAACGTGACAGATCACACTACAGACGGTCCATTTATAACGTGACAGATCACACTACAGATGATCCATCTATAACATGACAGATCACACTACAGATGATCCATCTATAACATGACAGATCACACTACAGATGATCCATCTATAACATAACAGGTCACACTACAGATGATCCATCTATAACATAACAGGTCACACTACAGATGATGCATCTATAACATGATAGATCACACTACAGATGGTCCATCTATAACATGACAGATCACACTACAGATGGTCCATCTATAACATGACATATCACACTACAGATGATGCATCTATAACATGACAGATCACACTACAGATGATCCATCTATAACATAACAGATCACACTAGAGATGATCCATCTATAACATGACAGATCACACTAGAGATGATCCATCTATAACATGACAGATCACACTAGAGATGATCCATATATGACAGTAACAGGTCACTCACACCACATACAATCAATCTATCACTATAACACACCACTCACTACAGATGATCCATTTACGACTGCGACAAACCACTTACACTGCAGAGGATCATGTATGATCTGACTGCGCCAGACCAGCAATTACTGTGCTAAACCGGTTTTTTTATTCTAAATACTGTTCATTTCAGTAGGAAGGAAGTCTTACCATCAATTATTTAATCCCAGCATCCATGTGTCCGCCTCCTAGGTTTGCCTCACACCCGCCAGCCACGAAACAATCCAACCACTACCAATAAAAAAGCTGCCTACCAATAAAAAAATCACAATTCTAGCGCCCAGGCGGTGGGGCTCTTTCGCCACGTCTCTTTCTTAATCCAGCCACGGATGGTGACCGCTGTCACTGACCGTGCAGTGGACGCTCCACAGAGAGAACGTCCACATGAGAAGCTTACACAATCCACCGCATCACCATGGCGACAACAATAACAACAACCGCATCTGATGAGCCAATTAGAATCAGAGATAAACAAGCATCTTCAGCCACTGTGCCTGTGAATCACTGTTTGTTTCCGACATGAATGCATAAGGAGGGCCCGCCACAGGCTGCAGAGTGGTGAGCCAATGGCAGACAGCTGCATGGATGCAGTGCCATCGATTCCTGCCTAGCAACCTGACCTGAGCACATGAGGGACAGACACAGCCTGAGCGGCTGGCTGGCGCTTGTTGTGACTGGGACTGCTATTGAGATGTGTCATTAACACTCGCCTCTGACTGTTGTTGTTGTGGCTGCTGGTAGCTGGGTTGTGTGCTTGCATGCGTAGTGCAGGCGGGTTGTAGCTTGTGTTGTTGTTGTGTGCTGTTGTTGTGGCGGGGTGTGGTTGTTGTAGCTGGAGAGTTGTTGTTGTGAGGTAGCTGGGGTTGCCACTGTTGTAATAGTAGCTACTAGCTACCGAGTTGATTTTGTGGCAGTGATAGCTGGTGTTGTTGTCAGTGAGTTGTTGTCATCAATGGTGATAGATGCCGAGTTGTTGTGACTGTACAGTGCATATCTGGCGAGTTGTTGTGATTGTACAATACATATCTGGTGAGTTGTTGTGATTGTACAGTACATATCTGGTGAGTTGTTGTGATTGTACAGTACACATCTGGCGAGTTGTGATTGTACAGTACATAGATGGCGAGTTATTGTGATTGTACAGTACATAGATGGCGAGTTGTTGTGATTGTACAGTACATAGATGGCGAATTGTTGTGATTGTACAGTACATAGATGGCGAGTTGTTGTGATTGTACAGTACATAGCTGGTGAGTTGTTGTGATTGTACAGTACATAGCTGGCGAGTTGTTGTGATTGTACAGTACATAGCTGGCGAGTTGTTGTGATTGAACAGTACATAGCTGGTGAGTTGTTGTGATTGTACAGTACATAGCTGGCGAGTTGTTGTGATTGTACAGTACACAGCTGGTGAGTTGTTGTGATTGTACAGTACATAGCTGGTGAGTTGTTGTGATTGTACAGTACATAGATGGCGAGTTGTTGTGATTGTACAGTACATATCTGGTGAGTTGTTGTGATTGTACAGTACATTGCTGGCGAGTTGTTGTGATTGTACAGTACATATCTGGTGAGTTGTTGTGATTGTACAGTACATATCTGGTGAGTTGTTGTGATGGTACAGTACATAGATGGCGAGTTGTTGTGATTGTACAGTACATAGCTGGCGAGTTGTTGTGATTGTACAGTACATAGCTGGCGAGTTGTTGTGATTGTACAGTACATAGCTGACAAGTTGTTGTGATTGAACAGTACATAGCTGGTGAGTTGTTGTGATTGTACAGTACATAGCTGGCGAGTTGTTGTGATTATACAGTACACAGCTGGTGAGTTGTTGTGATTGTACAGTACATATCTGGTGAGTTGTTGTGATTGTACAGTACATATCTGGTGAGTTGTGATTGTACAGTACATAGCTGGCGAGTTGTTGTGATTGTACAGTACATAGCTGGCAAGTTGTTGTGATTGTACAGTACACAGCTGGTGAGTTGTTGTGATTGTACAGTACATATCTGGTGAGTTGTTGTGATTGTACAGTACACAGCTGGTGAGTTGTTGTGATCGTACAGTACATAGCTGGCAAGTTGTTGTGATTGTACAGTACACAGCTGGTGAGTTGTTGTGATTGTACAGTACATGTCTGGTGAGTTGTTGTGATTGTACAGTACATGTCTGGTGAGTTGTTGTGATTGTACAGTACATAGCTGGTGAGTTGTTGTTGCTAAAGGACTCTGACCCAGCTCACTGAACTGTGCAGCCTGCAGTTAAGGCTGCAACAAGAAGCCTACTGAGATAACACCACAGTCACTGACAGTGTTGTGAAGACTTCATCATCAAATATCACATCGTGAGACCATCCATTAAGAGACAGTATGTCTAGACTAACAAGTAATAACTCTCATGTCTCATTTCTATGCTCCAAACCATTTGTGTGGATACAATTAATAATCACCTCAGTGTTTTTCATCAACATTCTTGCCCTAAACGACGAAGCAGCACACAACAAACCACGGAGAATTAATTATTTACAAACAGTGTCCTCTTCCTGCATTGAAGAAACCCGGCCAAAGTTTACCCTTGTTCTTGGTGACCCATGTCTGTCTGCTGACCACTGGTCAATAGTCAATACATCTGGTCAGTTCCAACAGCCAGACCCAGTCTTAATTAATTAACTCACAGCAGGCTAGATAATGGGCTTGTTAATCTGCTGTCTAATTCTGTCCAGACCTCCAGAGTGTGCATCAGCCAGGGAGATGGAGGGTGGGGGGGGGGGGCAATGGGGGAGGGGCATGGCCACCACCAGATCCCTTTACCTGTCTACTCCCATTGACAACCTGCATAGGTTTTGAGCTGAGGGATAGAGCTGATAGATACAGGCATCCTCTAGGACAGGGAGACACAGGCCAAGGGGGACTCCCACTACAGTCTGGCCTGTTCAAATGGCCGCCCATCCATTAAACCTTACTGGCGTGAACAAACTGTCACTGAAGTATTCCATACTCACAAGAACTGCCAGCTGTAGGTAGCATTCCACAATTACCTTGTGCAAATGTTTGTCCAATTTACAATGCCCCAGTATGTCTCCAGCCTCACTGTGACATCCAAGTGCGGACAAATGCTTATTTCCAGGTTACTGCTACATCTATGGATAGTATCAGTGACTCTAAAACCTGCTAACTGTGGGATTTCTTGCAAGCTGACCATTTACAAATGGGAAAGTGGGCATATTTGAGAACTATATAAAATATGTTCTGCATTATACAGAGTGACATACTTCCTTTTCCTGTTGCAAATTGTTAACATATCCATGATGTTTCATAATGGAATGACACATGTACATCTTAATTTTTGAGAAATTTGTTTTTCTCGGATATGATGGATAAGTGTTAAGCCGGCTTTACACTATGCAATGCGGTTGCATGCAACAGGAGACACGTTCGCTTGCAACCTGGTCGCAGCCTGATCGCCTCGTGTACATAGTACATTGCATGCAACTGCATCTCATGAGACGGTGTCTCATGATGCTTGCAACGTGTCTCTTGCAATAGGGAATGCTCTATTCCGTGCAACCGCATCTCTTGGTTGCATGTAATTTGTCCAATCACAGCCAGCGCAGGTGAGTGAGGGACCGTATTTGAAAACATGGCAGAAAGTTGTTGTTTGGCAGATTATTAAACAATTTGTTTAATTTAACCTATTCTACAAACATTAATATTTGTTGATTTATACATACACAAAGAGTACCATCGTTGGTGGTCATGGCAGTTGCATTGCATGGAAGAACCGATACGTTTTGGGCGGTAGGTATCACTAATATTCGAAGGAGGTGCTTACTTTTGTTATCGCCCACATCATGTTATGTTATGCCAATACACTTATAGAGCGAGTGTACGTTCCTTATGGATATAATGATTGTATAATGAGATCATCAATACTATTATGATCACTATTTAATCGCCGATAAAAAGATCACGGCAGCTTAGATTGATTGAAGACGTAGCTTCTATTAAGAACTTTTTATTGATAAAATTAAAGTTTATGTTGACGCTTCGCAAAGTCAAAGACGAACATCAAACTCGTTTTCACAAACTTCAATTTAAAGACCCAGTGAATACAATGGTGATTAGACCAGTCAACAGTATATCATTTGAAAACAATATGTCACCGTCTCGCATGTCCGTATGCCAATATTTACCCCTCACACAATTTAAACTAGGGGTAAATGGTGAACTAATTACACTTTGTGTTGCAGGTAAAGGTGTTCCAAAGCCCAAGGCATGTTTGCAGACTAAAACCAATGGTGGATAAGTTGGACTACACTATATGAACTGCTGCTACTTCATGCAGAAAGAGTGGGTGTGATACGTCGCCATCTCCCCCTGTCGACAAAATTGTCATTGCGTCAGTGGCAGCTTGAGACATACACAGCATCCACTGATGGTTGTTCGACTCTTATTTTGACAACTGTTCAAAGTTACATTATGACCACTGGAAACTAGTTGCCTTGGTACACGAGACGCTCATATTAAAAGAAATTATTTACACAACAAAGTTGTATTGTATATTACACGTTAAAACGACTGGGGATGGATGATCTCAGAATGCAACTTTAAAACTGTACCCACACTTTATTTATTCCATTAGATATGCGAACTTCTTGCATATAAAGTGAATTATTTCAGAACACAAGTAATTGTGTAGTTAGTTAGCTTAATAAAAAAGTGCATTTTTTATTAATTTGTAATAAGGATGCCATAAAATTGGCTCAACCCCATCAATATATTTGTACTCAATGAATTATTATATCAGAGATTAAATGTGTGAAATTGTTGAGATTACATTATATTAAATTTACGTCAAAAATTTAAATCACTGAAAGGTTATAAATTTTAGGATGAAACTGATTGACTTTTAGTGTTGCAAGCAACATAATTCGGCATTGACCTTTCGCAATGACGTCAACATCGGCTAGTTGCTTGCAACCGCGATGCATAGTGTAAAGCCGGCTTTATAGATCATTAACATAACACACAGTGGAATTCACCTGAAACCCAAACCATAATTTTCCACAACTGACACATCCGCAGCGAAATGAAACAAGACATGCACGTACCTCGTTGATATGTTTATACGTCTTGATGAGGTCGACGCTGAGTTTGCGCATTGGCGCGGTCGTCGCGTCGCGAAACGTCATCACAGTGTGTGTAGTTTGCATCCTCGACATCTCGGAGCCCTGGATGTGCATGTGAGAGTCGGTGGAGAGATTCGTGATTTCGGCGGACACTACACTCCCATAGACATGGGGGCCATGACGTGGCTGGCCCAGCTGACCTGAAACAAACAGAAGACTGTTACATTACCGTCGTTCCAAACACAAACATGTTCTTACACTATGGTTGTTCTTATATGGCGCAGTATCCAGTCATTAGCACTACTCAAAATGCTTTATATCTTACTCTCTGGCAGGCCTGTTCAATCGAACACCATGTTGAGTTTTCTGGGAAGCATTCAGCCACACTGAAATTAATGCATGAAGATTATAAGGTATTCATACACAAATATCCATCAATCTATAGCTAGGTACTCATTAATATAGCTGAGTATTCTACACAATGTCGTTACATTATGGTCATTGCCAACAACATTGTTGTTACATTATGGTCATTGCCAACAACATTGTTGTTACACTAGGGTCATTGCCAACAACATTGTTGTTACATTATGGTCATTGCCAGCAACATTGTTGTTACATTATGGTCATTGCCAGCAACATTGTTGTTACATTATGGTCATTGCCAACAACATTGTTGTTACATTATGGTCATTGCCAACAACATTGTTGTTACATTATGGTCATTGCCAACAACATTGTTGTTACATTATGGTCATTGCCAGCAACATTGTTGTTACATTATGGTCATTGCCAGCAACATTGTTGTTACATTATGGTCATTGCCAACAACATTGTTGTTACATTATGGTCATTGCCAGCAACATTGTTGTTACATTATGGTCATTGCCAGCAACGTTGTTGTTACATTATGGTCATTGCCAGCAACATTGTTGTTACATTATGGTCATTGCCAACAACATTGTTGTTACACTAGGGTCATTGCCAACAACATTGTTGTTACATTATGGTCATTGCCAACAACATTGTTGTTACATTATGGTCATTGCCAGCAACATTGTTGTTACATTATGGTCATTGCCAACAACATTGTTGTTACATTATGGTCATTGCCAACAACATTGTTGTTACATTATGGTCATTGCCAACAACATTGTTGTTATACTAGGGTCTTCATATGTACACAATCATAACGTTGTCACACCATAAGTGTTGATAACTTGACACTCTCACTGATTACTAAGATATATTAAGTCAGGTTACTTGCTGTTGGCGGTTTGTGTACATGCACTCATTTTAAAAGTTTGTAAGTCAACCCAATTGTTGGTTCTGTCTTAAGAATTAACCCCTATATATCACCACAAACATAGCCATCCTAATGCAAAAAACTGCATTAAAAAAAATAAACGGGTCTTTATTTATAAAATAAAAATGGAGCAATTAAAAAAGCGGTCACCACATGTTTATTTTTGTTTAATGTATACTAGTTGAAGCTCCCATAAATGAAGGCAATGCTCAATAACAATTTACACTCTTTCCTAACCTTCCAACAACACAGGACTGCTTCTTGTTTACTGGTGTGTCAAATAATACTACGCAATCTTGGAAGCAGATGGTCTTAAAAGCACCCAATAACACATGCACACGCACAAATGCATAAACATGGGCAAATATGCATGCACACACAAACGGATTATGCACTGCATAAATAAATATGTTTACTTGTGTGTATACCGTATACGCATGCCCTGATGCTCCACACACCTGGTGAATCTCAATATCGTCACCGATCACGCTCGACACATCATCAATCCCAATGACTAAACAATCTCGGGAAGGCAATAGTTTTTCTGTTTCCCCTGCAAATGCACACACATACACACAGTCATACATCACGGATGTGTCATTCACTGCGGAATTTACTGCGCAAATCTGTTCAGTGAACGTGAGTATGACAAAACTGTCAGTGGTCCAGGAAAAAATGAGTGCAAATTCATCGAGATGAGCCAATTTATTGTTAAAAATTAGCTAAAAAGTGCAGTGTGTGACTAAGCCTAACCACACTCTATCAGGACTGACAACTCCATAGAGAACCCCCACAGAACCCTTTCCTCCTGCACCTATCTCTCACTCGGATGACATAACCAGCCTTTGATTCCCGATGCGGTAAGGTGAACAAAAACGAAACACAATCTATATAACAGGTGATCTGTATGACAACGGATGTGGCAGTCATCTGTTACTTGGCACCGTATGACTTCATAGTATCTATTCTTGTCACATGCCGATGATACATCACTGCTCACAATGTACAGCAGCTGACTTGGCTAACAGGGGCCTTGTCAGCCAAGTCTCACAAAAACACAGATTCTAGACCTCAGACTACGCACTTACAGGTCTGACAAATCATTATGTCTAGATATTTCTAGATCACTCCGGTTAAAATTAACTCTGTTAGTCACCTACGCCAGCCAATAGAACCAGTGAACGTCTAACATCTAAGACCACTAACATCAGTCAGAAATTAACCCAAAACTTTAATATTAAATAAGATAGCAGTATATATGTGCACGATACAAGCGACATTAAAATAATTTTTCATTTTGTGTCACGTCTGGTCTTAAGGAAAACAATTTGGTAACAAAACTAATATGGTCTATTTGGTATTATTTGTTATTATCGTACACTTCAGAGCTGATTAGCAACCCAATTACTAATTACACATTTGAAAGTTTATCGTAACTACATAAGGTGTGTTAAAATGGGTCCTGGCATTTTATGGCTCTATTATATACTGTCTACATTTGCAACTACAACAACATGCATAAATAGCACCAAATAACAAACGCAACAACACAGAACCGGTCAGGCCAAAGTTCTGCTCAATGCAGCAACATCAGGCTCAGTTGATGTTTACACTTGGATTCATGGCCACAACCAGCTATTAGACTGAACATGTTGTAGCCTACTCAAGGCTGTTGTGCAAGCCCAGGCATGATTACATGTTCCCACATAACACAACCAACAGTGCTTAACAATCATCTGTTATCATACATGCTCTTATCTTCCTTCTGTGTGACATGTGATGCACAAAAAAGTGGCACACTAAAACCTGTATAATTAGGCTACTCACAGACTGGGTAAGACTAGCATAAAATCTTAGTTTAGGTCCCTCAGTGAATGAACCCCTGAACGACCCCAGTTGACGACAGTATACAACACCACATGCTATCTTTTTGGGCCTCAAGCTTAGCAACACTTTCAATACTAGAACAAATGCTGCATTATTCTGAAATTTTAACACAATCGCTTCCGGAATCTGTCCAAGTTTGGGTAAATGTATACACTCACATATATATGTATACATGTATGTTTACCTACCGTATGGAATCTACGCCAGGAGAAGTACGATCCCATGCAAAGAAATGGAAAAAATATGTGGACTCACTAATGCCAGACAAGCCTCTAACAGTCTCACCTGAACAAGCAACCTTTATTATAGACCGTTATTAACGTTTACTATTTCCATAAAAAATATCTTCTTAAGTTCATAGTGGAAACTGAAGTGTAGTCCTAACACATCTAACACTGTGTATACATTACACACCTGTTGCTGTGTTCACTGTGTGTTTTACAACAGAAACTCTCTCACACACACACACACACACACACACACGCACGCACACTGACCCCAGATGAACTAGGGTGCACCAACCCAGGTGCATCCATCCCTACAGCCAGTCAACTAGTAGGGCTGTGATTGATGTGACTAGAGTACTAAGACCCAGCTGACATCCCACCCCCCTCCCTGGGGTTAACACAGTCCATCTGCTGTTAACTAGTGTGACCTGTTTGGAGTCAATGACTGACACTGTGGGTGAGAAGCCAGGCAACCTTATCACACCCTCACTGTCAACCCATCAATGGGCAGCTGTCAACATCTGTCTGTATTAACGTATCATGTATTAATGAAGTGCATTTACGCTCTCAAACATTTGTCCATGACTCCACTTTTTGTGAAGTTCAATTATTTGATATTACAATTTTCACAATTTTCTACCAACCCAAACTGATTTCACTTTTTTATATCAAATACTTAACCTTCACGGCTACGTTACGCATGCCATCTAAAACACCCTCTGCCAGGTTTTGCGCACGGAGGAACGTTCCGCTTACGGCACAAGATTCCCTACACGCAAAACTTCCCCAGGAATGGACCGGAAATCAATTGGACTTTGATAAGTGACACAGAAATCAACTTCCACTGGACTCTGTCCATTCTGTTGATGGTGGCGCCCAATCAGAGACAACAGCTTAATGTAGCCAGTCGGCCAAAATAAACATCCGTATGAATAGGATGGGCCACCCTCAATGTAACTACACCATTTCACAACAGACCAATCAATGACCCAGACTTTGCTGACCAATCCAACTGACCCCTGTCAGTACTACACAGTAAACACAACACAGGTATTTTGCAGGTTGTGCACAGGCACCACAGTTTTTGATTTCTGCCTGCACTGTTACCCAGCCACATAAATACCTACGGGCAAAACCGACAGTGCTTCTGGCAATACAATCTGCCCACTGAGGGTGTACTTCAGAGGGTATCTAGAGGAATGTGGGGAATGTGGGCAATGGGACAAAGTTTGTACCCAGAAGACAGAGGGTCATGTGAAAGAGACATGGTTGGAATTGCAGGGCTTCCGATAGCATAAAAGCCCTTTCATCTTGCCTGTTCATGCCTGTTCATGCCTGGGCCACGACCTGCCTGTATCTAACTACAATAACATACCTTCAGAAAAGATTCAAATACGGGTCCCCTTCAAATAGACAGTTGTACAACCATACTCTTGAACCATATGGCTGAGTAATTAGAATAACCATATTTTATAACAATATGTTTTAGATTTCCCGGGAGTCCCTCAAGGCTACATCTAAAAATATTACTGGTCAACCAGTTTGGGGGATTGTTTACTTTTCAAAATTGCTTGACTTCAGTACTTTTTAACAGAGCTCTACATATTCCAGCATGTCAGTCACTGTTCAAAAATATCAAAATATTTTCTATCAATCAACCCGACAGCCAGGTGTTTTTTAATAAAGCAATTTTTGTGTCTCCAAGATCTCCAATGCCTACGACAGACATGGCACATAGAAGAAATGCCCTGAAATTAATCTGGAAAACCAGGGTTTATCTAAGGATTCTTGTGTCTTACATTAGATAAGATTAATCAGACTGTTAAAATAGCGTGTTAATATCTCAAATAATATTCTCCCCCCTATCCCTCCCTGCTTGCAAAACCGTCACATCACCATCCATAAACCTGTTACCAGTGTTAGCACAACATTACCGCATATAGATACAGACAACACAGTGCATGAACCTTCAGTGTTTGCAGTGCCGAACCTGCTTCAAGTCTTCCACACACCGGATGTGATTCTAAACATCGGTAATATCAGCAAAACAAACAGCCAGTGGTTGCTATGAGGGATACACTACTGACATACTGAACCACCACTGGCAGCAATACACAGCAATACCACTTCACCTGATCACCAATAGCACCAAGTGTTAAATAGAACGGTCATAACAAGTTACCAATATCAACACAGACCACTAATTATATACATATACACACACACACACACACACAGACACACACACACACACACACACACACACACACACACACACACACACACACGCACACATGCATTGCACTGGCCCAGCGTAGGTCAAACACACACAGTGGATAAATGTAAGCTTCTTCAAGCCAGATAAAGATTTATTTTTTGACAAAACGTGGACATGTTTAAATATAATCTTGTTTTCTTGTTAGATATATAACTAGGTGGAAGCTGACTGGAAACTTATATAAGTTTAATTAGCTGTTTTCAGTTGGTGTAATGCAATGAAGAAAAACCCTTCATAATTCTGCATTCAAAATGTTACCAGAGTTCACTCAAACATTTCTTCTGATAGCCAATTTATTATGTGATGGTTTTGGTTTAGCAAAATATCTTCCATTTTGTTTAGTCATTTGAATAAATGACTTATTTTAAAGTGTGAGCATTTATAAGTCCTATGTATGGTATGTCATTGTGCATGAACTTTTTCTACTTAATATAAAATGAAAATTTCTTGACATATCTACCTTATATAGAGATCACTACAGGGAATATAAACATGAAAAACAGTTGAGAATTTTTTGAATTTCTGCAATTAAAAATGCAGTTGCTAGTCATCTATTAACCCATTTCATCCGGGATACGATTTTAGTCGTAGTTTGAACTTGGCGCGGAAACCCGATGCCATACTTTTACGGTTCCCTATTGGTTGATTAACGCTGAATGACTTCAGTATCTTGTCGTCATTGGGAAACACGTTGGAATCGCCAAATCAGTGCCGTTCATTGGTTACAGCAACAAACTTAATGTAACTTTCAACAACAGTAATTTCTTCACAAATAAATTTACATCAAAATGTTGATCAAATTTGTAACTTTAGTTGGTTTATTTGTTATAAGAAACAAAACACAAAAATATATATCACTGACCGAATATATTTCACAAATTTGCTTAAATCCACTCAGTATCACCACACACTGCCATTCTGTTCTTTCGCGTAGGGTTGTTACTACAGAATTATACATAAGATAATTATCCAAGACACGTGAACAAGTTTTATCACATTGTTTTCATTGGAGAATGGTGTATAAAATAAAAACAACTTGTTCATTGAGATGTTGCCTCCTTCATGGAGAAAATGTCTGGTGAAAAGTTAAGTAACAAAACGCAACACAAATATGAATTTGTTGGGAAATGTTTTGCCATATGCCACATATAGTAAATGTTATCAAACAACTAATTTGTCAATATAACTCCATAGTTGATTTTATCTGCTTTCTAATGGTATATAACTCAAAATTCATACAGAAATAATAAAGTTATGTCCATTTTAACCCTCTCGTGGTCAGAACGCCCGAATCAACCCGAATCAACCCGACTCCCACTCACGGCCAGAATGCCTGAATACGCCCGAATACAGGAGGGGCACATTTAAACTGGTACCGCGAAACAGTGTCATGCAATAATGGCAATTTATTTCGGCAGTTAACATATAATAATATTGAAGTTTCACTGGGAAGCGTCAAATGATGAAATGATGGCGATTTCCGTGACTAAATAGCGCCAACCACCACGCAGTTTTGTAGTCGAACGCAGCGACAAACAATTTCCGGTCCCTCTTTTACGCCACGCAGTGAATATTTTAATGGTGATTTTCAGCCAATGAGATTAAAGTTTAACATTTGCTGCGGGCATAAACATGGAAGCACCCAGGAATTATTCCAAAACACGCGTCCGCAGGCGATTTCTACGATTAAATGCTAACTTTTGAGCGGTCTATTTTGTTGTAAAGAAGTATTAATGCGCCGCGCAACGAAGCCGGTGGTGTTTTTTAGCTTTGGTGTAATTCTCGACATTGTCATTATGTCGAACTCCAGTAATTCGGACTTTGATGGGATTTTCGAATCGAGTTTATAACGAACGCTGCCATCGAAGGGGAATGTTTTGCACTATGATTACGCATTTTAAACATAACACCAACTTAATAGTTCAGACGAGATGACGGCTATGATCACAAAGAACGCCATTTTGTATAAAATCTTGAAAATACATGCACTCTGAAAAAATTAAATTATTTCAGTTTTATTTACCATAGACATTTAATTAGTTTTCCATTCTGTAGCATAGTAATTTATGAACATTTCATATGTAACCGCTAATTAGTAATGAAAAATATTATAAAAAAATTAATTGTTGAAAATTATTTAAGTATTTTATTTTTTTCAAACTTTAGCAATTCATATTTGGGTAATAAATTTACAAATATGTCACATACTTGGCTAGTTACACCAGGAATTAGTTCTTCAGATGTAGTGAACATTTTATTTGAATCGGATCAAAAATTATTTATTAATTTGCATTCATGCAACCCGAGTATATCACATGATTCACTCACAGCACATTCTCTTGATTTAATTGGATTCAATAACAGGCACATATTTGCATTAATCTGGCCTTGAAAGGGTTAAACAAAGGCCTGTCATTTTCTGGTGCTGACAAAGTGATTTCTTGGATGTGGTCAGGAACTGGCTGCAACTCGTCTGCACTAGCTTCAGGATAAAATGGGTTAATGGCATCAACTTGTGACTTGGTTGCAGAGAACACTGCACTTGTAGAAACCACAGGGTACATCATCTGTTAAATATATTTATAAACACTCGCACTATCAATTGTACTCAAGCTGTCATCTTCCAATATCAGTTGTCATCAGCAAACAATGCTGGAGACTACCACAGCTGTGGATCACGCCGTGTAACAAATGACCAACTGGATCCGCATTCTGTCACTAACATTTCTTTATACCTGCGGTTGCAGTCTATTGTATCGTCCTAGTTACAGTGACACCAGTCTTGTGGTTAGAGTGTACATTGGTTACCACTTAACTATTAAACTACATGAATCTAATTTTTTTGGATGCTATTATTTATAAAAGGGTACTTGTTTTGACTGTCTGGTTCACACACAATATGGGTTAATTGGAATGAAAGTTATAAAAAATAAAACTTGACCAACAAATTGTTGTATACCTTTGTTGTTGCTGCTAGATGATGAGGCCAAATAAAATAATACCTGCGTTTCCGGTAACCAGACCGTCCCTAGTATTTCCGTGTGACCATATGCTTTTTTAAGGAAAGAATTTTTTTATGATGCAGACCCTCGACCCTTGTGTCTGACCAAAAACTTTTCTTTTAACATTATATTATATTCCGGTAAGACTATCACACGATCATTCAACATGATAAAAATACAGATAATCATTGCAAAAGTCCTGAAAAGTAACAAGAATTTACCTTTTGGAACGGAAATTCTGCGATCATTCCTAGTATTGGATGAATTTCCACGTAAATCGTTGCGAAGTGTCAACTGACATAAACAGGGATGCGGGCGGAAGGCGCTAACATAAACCATTTCGTGATCATTGTCTGGTTGTCCGCTAAGCGCACTGAAGACATGTTGTTAATTAAATATACTTCTTGTCACATCGTTAGAACACGCATAAGTGTACACATTCCAGTTTCGAAACTCAAAGGAATAACAACAGGTTACGCTGGCTCAAAGTAATAATTATAGCCTGGGTTTCGTAGTTCTAACAAATTCCGCTGGATGATGTCATATACGGCGCTAGCTAAAATGGTTGAAAATTAATAAAATATTACAATAGGTCTGCCTACCATATTTTTCCCCCCAATAAAATGTTAAAAAATGTAATGTTTTTCCTACCTACCTACCATATCTTTAAAATCAATGTTACCGGAAACTCAACTATGTTTTATTGTGGCCTGAGCAGTGCATTGTTAGCTTCAGTATAAATGCTAATACAACATAATAATGAGTAAAATCAAGGAATGTGAGTTACTCTTCTAAAAGCCCCCAGAGTCCATCTGTAGGTCAAAATCTGTACATAAGCCACTGTTAAATAGCCATATAACTTCTTCAGACATTGACATAACCTGCCTGGCTTGCATAAAGGTCAGCTACCGTCTGTCTGATTCTAGTGGCCTTGGCATGTTTACTGTAACATTATCATTGTTGCCCTGGTGAAGTGAAATACCCACAATACCAGACATAAACACTTCTAGGAACTCTTTCTAGGAATCCCGGTAATTGATGCAGTTACCAGGCCCTACTGACAATCCAGGCATTGAAGTCGCTCAACTCTTGTCTCGCGATTGTGCTTCTGGGGAGGTCTTGCTTTGAAGGTGGCGAGCTACCAGATAAAGGGGCAGCTTCAAAGCAGCTCCAAGTGTAGATATCTGCAGATGATATGGTTGGTTGATATTAGCAGAACCCTGAATCACATCAAACCCATGCAATAGCTTATCGTCTTCTAGCGTACAACTTGTGTGGTTGGCCCTTGTCGTTTACAGACTCCCGAATTCAATATTCTATTTACTTGTCATATCCCAGCACGAGACTCGCCTCGATTGTGGTCACGGATTTTTATCTGTCTTCTTCCATCGCTAGTTCTGTTTCATTGCCGTCTTCACCATCCATCCGTCTCTACTCCATCCCATCTCTCACTCTCCACCCCCACTAAATCTCTCCTAAAACAGTCCTCCAATCATTCATAGTCTTCCTTTTATCCTTCTACCCTCAAACTCCACTCTGCTTATGCTCTCTTTGACAACCCTTCCATCTCTCTAACATCTAATTGTGTCTGGTAAAGATGTCTGATTCATTTCCACACAGAATGTTTACATGTTGACGACCATCTGTGGGTCTCAGCTTGAAGCCACCTGTGCTATTAATTTATTACACAAAATTCACAAATATATATCTGTGCCCACCTGCTTATGCTCATCACACCTGGCAGGCCTTGACCCAGTGAGCCTAACACTGTGCCACTATTACACAATACACAACAGACAGAGTTTATGGCCATGGGCTGGTAGACACAGGAAACCAACAAAGGCACCCACAAAGGTTTACAACCTGGAGACAAGCACAACCTGGAATGCAAAATGTCTGGGATGTAATGTCTCATAATCATGCACACACGCACGCACGCACACACACACTAGCTGACTCATAGCACTAGCTAATCTATAATCTCATTGCACTAGCTAACTCATCATCTCCTTGCACTAGCTAAATCATCACCTCCTTGTTCTAACTAACTCATCATCTCATTGCACTAGCTAACTCAACAATTAATTGCACTAGCTAACCTATCATCTCATTGCACTAGCTAATCCATCATCTCCTTGCAATAGCTAGCCTATCATCTCCTTACTCTAGCTAACTCATTACCTCCTTGCTCCAGCTAACTCATCCTCTCATTGCACTAGCTAACTTGCTATGTGTCATAATTTTTGTCACACGCCACCAAGAAAAGAAGCTGAGATACGGCAATCAAAACAGGATACTGACCTACCAGCAACTTGGACGGTGGACCCATCATTATCACCTCAACTAAATAAAGTTGGAACAGTGGCAAGAGGGCTCAAAATTAATGGGCACAAAGAGCAAATTGCGCCGCTTACTGCCTTACTGATCAGTGATATTTTCACACAAAGACCACACTTTTAAAACAATTACTGTGAACATCAACATTTACACACATACTGCAGAAATACATATTAGAAACAAAATCGTACAAACTGCTATTCTCAAAAAATGTTCTCACACTAAACAACTAGGAATACTAGAATACATCACACCTATTCATTAATTAGTCACAGAAATGTTACATGACCTCATTTGGCCTGTGTTTGCTTAACTCTGTGAAAACTTTATGCTACACTTTTAATAAATTGAACAAGTACTTGCTTTTACAAGCTATCAAATTGTGATCCCTGGGCCACATTTAAAAGTACAAATTCATGTCATGCTTTCAAATTTTCAATGCAGATTTTATTTCGGACTTCAACTCAGCATTTTTGCAATGTTTACCAACTAACACATGTTTGCGTCTGTGTATAACAAGCATTCTCTCATGTTGCATTCTTACTCAACGACATGTAAATAAATAAGTATCCCGCCACGTACCAAGACAATCACCTGAGAAACTGCTAGGCTACTTTCTGTGCAGTGTTGCCTGTGAAATGTCAACGAAGTGTTCACCTTTGATACCTCAGTTTACAAATAACAAACAAGTACATTCCTTGGCCTGTCCCTAGACTCCCAGCATGCACTGGGGACACTGTGCATGCATCCAGTCCTATGTACAGATTGATTAATTATATCATGCATTAAGTAGACTGCTTGACAAAGCACCTAACTAGTGTATAAGTTCTTGGTTTTGATAAGAAAGCTAACTGTCATCATGAATATCTCGAGCAGTTGCTTTATATAACCTACTGTGAATAGGTGGGGAAACTAAAATAACTTAGATTGTAACCAGAACACAACCTATTTATACCCCAGAGCATATAACTGTAAGTAATTATCACCTGAATTATAGTGATCGATAAGCTATATGCGTTCAGTGAACTGAATAGCAGAAGTTAAAAACACCTACTTCATGTGACTGACAAGAAAATATGTGAATGAACATTACTTCGGGGGCTGCGTTTGTACAAATTTGCAACAGTGACACATCGTTACAGGAAATTCTACGCACTAAATAAAAATACGCAAAACACCTCACACCCGTAAAGATTATCTATGTTGGCTTTATTTTCCTGACATCCTGAGCTAAAACAGAATGCTAACACAACTGTTTATAGGCATGCTTGCACTCCATGGTCCACACAAGGGAACTATATTTAGTACAACTGACTGGCTACAGTTTCAAGTAGGGAGCTAAGGTTAGACTGGTCTGTCATGATACTCAGAAAACAAACATCACCTAACTGGCAGAGGAAATATATGCGGACAGCATTGGAAAGTACAATTCTACATATAAATTTTGACAAAACAGGCATTCATTCATAACCACGATAGCTAATACGTGCATTTTGAAACCCGAGAATCTAGGCATTTGTAAATAACTGTTAATCAGATGGCGCCACTTTTAAATGCGCGGCAGCCGCTGGCGAGTCTATAGACTGTCTTGACATGACACTTGAGACTACAGAGGCTGAAATAACTGAAAATAATCAATTCTTGTGTAACTGCCTCTCTTTGGCCCGGCCTGGGAGACACAATGTGCTCTGCTGCCTACTAAACAAATCTGGCTATTTATGTCAAGGCAATGCTCAGTCTAGACTCTTTGATTATGCTCACCAGCTGGGGCAGACAGACTGTGTACGGTGACACTTGAGGAGGATGGAAGCCACAGGGCATGAAGGGGCACTGAGGGGGCCTGAGGGGAGGACTGAGGGGAGAATTGAGGGGACGACTAAAGTGATACTGAGGAGAGGACTGAGGGAAGGACTGAAATGATACTGAGGGGACGACTGAGGGGACGAATGAGGGGAGGACTGAAGTGATACTGAGGGTGTGGACTGAAGTGATACTGAGGGGTGGACTGAGGGAAGGACTGAAATGATACTGAGGGGACGACTGAGAGGAGGACTGAAGTGATACTGAGGGGTGGACTGAAGTGATATTGAGGGGAGAACTGAGGGAAGGTCTAAGAGAGTCATGGCAGAGCACTGAGGGAGCCTGAGGGGAGGACTAAAGAGGTACCGAGGGAGCACCGAGTGTTTCAGCATGGACTTGTTCAATTAGAATTATAACTCAGAATAATCCCAAACGCGTTTAATCAAACTAAGACATTATCACATTTTGCCAGTTAAACAATCTGGCCGTGCTTCCACCCAGAATAAAGTCTGTCTACCTGGGATGTCTTACACCAGAATATCTACCTATACCTGACATTTCTCTAAAAAGGGAAGTGGATGTATATAGATGTTTAGTTGGGGTAGATATCCCAGATGGAAGACATAAAACTATCAGATTGCCTCATAAGTGGCTGACCATTAGAATGAGTACCACCTCGTGATGGGACATGGTTCAATGTTGCCAAGACACTCGTACTCCATGCATCACTGCACTCCATGCATCACCAACACTATGATGCGTCAGTCACACCCGAGTGACCCCGACACTAGATGCCAGTGTGATGTATTAGTCACGTTCCAGCGACGAGCTGCTGCATGCCATTTCAATCAGTCATGTCTCGGTGAATCACTGTACACCACTGTCATTGACCATATGCGACCGTAGGAACACTACTCTTTGATACGGATTCAACTCACATACACCTGTACTTATTCAACATGAATGGTGCACCGCAAAATATGTAATCAGTGATCGCCAGATAGCTACATGCTGTTGTAATAGTCAATTGCTGTTTCATCACAAAATAGTTTTCACTACTGGCTGCCTTGTTCAAATAGGTCAGTGTGCCACAGCAGTAGGAAGTAACGACTCTACTGAGTCTACACAGACATCAAGAAAAACTATAATTTACTATAATCTAGACACAGCCAATAACCTACTCGAGAGTAGACCCCAGGACACAACCAATAACCTACTCTAGTCTAGACACCAAGACATAACCAATAACCTACTCTAGTCTAGACACCAATACATAATCAATAACCTACTCTAGACACCAAGACAACCAATAACCTACTCTAGTATAGACACCAGGACACAACTGAAGACCTACTCTACTCTAGACACCAAGACATAACCAATAACCAAGACATAACCAATAACCTACTCTAGTCTAGACACCAAGACACAACCAATAACCTACTCTAGTCTTGACACCAAGACATAACTCAAAAACCTACTCTAGTCTAGACACCAAGACATAACCAATAACCTACTCAACAACAAGGCACGACCAATAACCTACTCTAGTCTAGACACCAAGACATAACCAATAACCTACTCTAGTCTAGACACCAAGACATAACCAATAACCTACTCTAGTCTAGACACCAAGACATAACCAATAACCTTCTCGACACCAAGACATAACCAATAACCTTCTCGACACCAAGATACAACCAATAACCTACTCTAGACACCAAGACACAACCAGTAACCTACTCCAGACACCAAGACACAAGCAATAACCTACTCTATATACGAAGACAGTTCAAGACACGACCAATAACTTACTCTAAATACAAAGACACACTAATAACCTACTCTAGTAGACACCAAGACACAACCAATGATCTACTCTAGTCCAGACCAAACAACAAGACACAACCAATAATCTACTGTAGTAGACACCAAGACACAACCAATGATCTACTCTAGTCCAGACCAAACAACAAGACACACCAATAACCTACTCTAGTAGACACCAAGACACAACCAATGATCTACTCCAGTCTTGCACTCCAAGGGATAAATTCCCCCACCCCACCCCACCCCTACCCTCCATCCCTTAAGCGCAATCATGATCACCATAATACATAACATTTTGATAATGGATAACAAAACACCCTTACAGAACGATGTAAAAAACAAGTGAACTATGGTGAACAACTATTGGAAATAAAACTAGTTTACTAAGTATAAAAATGCATGAAAAGAACAACCATTCTGGTGTCTCGTTTTCGTAATAATTAACGAGTTGTCCCCAAAAGACTGGGCCATGAGATGAGATCATTGATTCCAGGTTAGACAGAGGTCTATCTACTGACATACATGTTGTACAGCCCCAGGCGATGACACAATGGTCCACAACTACAGGGTAAACAAACTGCACCTAGTGCCAACAGGCCCAAGTCAAAGGTTATCTCCCAATCTGTTCTCAGTAATCAGTAATCCAAGGGTGACAGCTATTACCCTCTTCACGGAAGCTTCATTTGGTGTCTCTGGGGTCATGTGTAGTACATAAGGTCCAAGTAAATTACTTACACTCCGTTTTGAAGACATGCTTTCAAACGTTAAATCTTGTTAAGTAGGGTTCACTAAAATTACGTTTTTATGACATAATTTCAAATGTAAAATCGTTTTTAAAAACCATACACTAATAATTAGTTCACACTCCCAAGGATTGAATACATGATTTCAAATTGATTAATAGTTTCCACTAAAATTACTTTCACATCCCCAAGTTTTGAAGACGTAATTTCAAATGTTAAATCTTGTTATAATAACGAATGACTTACAAGACATCACTAGGGGAAGCCATTTACACAAACATTGTCAAGGTGAGAACATTTGTCAACATAACGGCACACTTACCTAGTTAGACTACTGACAACCATATCAACATTGACACTGATTGTGCGAATTAATATTCTATGTCATAAATAACCATGTGTGTACACGTTAACCATGTTCAACTGATTTAGAACTAGTTTAATGACTGTTACTAAACACAACTGCATGCCCCAAGCACTTTGTAACAGTGACACAGCAAAAACACGAGCATTTGTTTTTCGTTCATCCACGTTCCGTAGCAACACGTTTTATTCCTGGCCTCGGTAAACTACTCATAAAATGTCACACACAAACATAGACATCCGGATAATCTAGTTCAATCCTGCGAAGCTCACCTAAAATAGATATTCATTCCGGTATGTTATGCTCACAATATCCATTAAGGTGTTCACCACCTGCTGAGGATATTTTTGGAACAATCAAACTGGTCATTCATTGCAATTGCACACATCTGACCAAATAACACGTAAAAATGGTAGTGTATCATAACAATTTTGACACTTCTGCTAGGCGTTTTATGTAAGGACAAATGAAAGTGGCAGAAACTGGCGAGTGTCTCATCAAAAATCTGTCCTCATGCCGTGCAAGCTAATGGCCAACCGTTCTAGTCACCACATGCCCTGTGTGTGATTGCAGTTGTGCTATTTATAGCACTCTGCGTGGATACTGTGTAAGCGGCCTAAGCAGCAGCATGTGGTCCTGTCAGGGCAGAGGCGGTTCACTTGTACCTCTGTTATTGTACTGCCTACACAACGCACACTGTATGTACACACACTCATTTGCTCGCACAAACGCGTGCATAAGGTTACAACCGCCAGTAGCTCACTCTCTCTGTCAAGTTGAACCCATTCTAACCCAACCCCTATAAATATTTTCCCACCTACTGCTGACATTAGAACCTGGTCCAACAGTCCCTATTTCCCACTTAACTGCTGGCATTAGAACTTGTTCCAACACTGTCCCTATTTCCCACCTACTGCTGGCTTTAGGGCCTGTTCCAACAGTCGCTATTTCCCATGTACTGCTGGCATTAGAACATGTTCCAACACTGTCCCTATTTCCCACGTACTGTTGGCATTAGAACATGTTCCAACACTGTCCCTACTTCCCACGTACTGCTAGCATTAGAACATGTTCCAACACTGTCCCTATTTCCAACGTACTGCTGGCATTAGAACATGTTCCAACACTGTCCATTTTTTTCCCACGTACTGCTGGCATTAGAACATGTTCCAACACTGTCCCTATTTCCCACGTACTGCAGGCATTGGAACATGTTCCAACACTGTCCCTCAGGGACGAGAGTGACATTTGGAGAAAATACCTGAAATTTTGCTGTGGCCCAGATTTCAGTCCGAGAGGGCTGTCTCATCTAATCGGGGAGGGGGGGTTCGGGGACTCCTCGGAGACTCCTCAGAGATATGTTTTAATTGTAGACAACACGTTGTGTATTTTTAGCAATATTAAATAGAACATCTTAACATTTCCAATAGCAAAAATCACATGCATTACGAACGCACGCACACATTGTCATAGTACTAACTAACTTGCTGATGATCTAAACACACGTTGGCTGATGGGCAGCTCTCCTCGGCCAGCTTTGTCAAAAGAGCCCGTTGATGGGCCATTCTAGCTTTCTTCATTGTCAGCTCGGCTGCTTCCTTAGCTTTGCGCTTGGTGGCTGCCTTCTTGTTTGATATGTTGAGCTCAGTTTTTTTCTCCTCCTTCATCTTTCGTTCCTCGGCATGATGGGTGGAGTACATTTTGTATGCACCCCTCATGTTGTGAACGAGGCGACCACTCACTGGTTCATGCAGGTTGTCCTGTTTGTGGAAGTACTGCAGTGTGTAGCAGTCTTGTTGCTGGCCATGGGTGAGAACTTCACAGTCTGGATAGTGTTGAATGAACAAACAGTAACATTAATTCTGGCAGTGGCAGTATTCATGATGCTAGTCATATGACTAAAACTCTCTTCCACTTAAGGACCATGAAAGTAGCTCATCATTGCAGCCACCAGCTTTGACAAGGCTGGGACCTTGCCAGTAGAGAATATGGTAGCCCACTAAGAGTCCAATCTGGTACTTGTGGGTGCTTGTGGAAGTGTGCTGTCTATACATGAAATCGGTGAACTTCCATGTCATACGTAGTTTACATCGGCCTCGCACCACAAACAGTAACCTTTCCCTGCTGCTCGTAATTTACGGAGGAGTGTATCCAATATAGTGTCTCCCGCCGATGTCTCCAGCCACGCCCAATTCCACTTATTCTTGACACCTTTGTCAATGTCCTTCACGCAACATTTGTCTTGCCGTACAACAAATCAATCGTTCGAAAATGATCGACATCTCCACAAAAAGATCGTCGTTTCCTTTTGCACGCGCGCGCTTTGAAAGTGCTGAAGCGAACAGCTGACAGAACTAAGGGTTTTACTTCTCAGATTCACGGGTTCGGTTGGGTTCTGTTTCTAACCGCCAGGCAGCGTCATTAACACGCAGTGGCACCCGGTGGATGATGGTTAACTAAATCCATAGATACATCGTTAGTGAAATTGTTGTCCAGGACTTTATATGCCCTATCCCCAACATTATTTTTTTTCTCCCCGGATTTACATGATTCACAAAAGTGATCTTTGGAGCAATATAAAAGCCGGAATTCCGGCAAAAAACGGAAATTTTTCATCCCTGGTCCCTATTTCACACGTACTGCTGGCTTCAGGGCCTGTTCCAACAGTCGCAATTTCCTACGTACTGCTGGCATTAGAAATCCAAATTGTACGCAAACAACCTTAGATCCAGTTCAGAGAAAAGGAGAGAGAAAGGGGGGGGAACAAACACCCATACATGTATATATATATATATCTGTGTTTGTAAATAAGTGTTTGTACAAGTATATTTTATAGTTTTGGAATTAACTTGAAGAATAATTTGAGACGTATCTAGTTTTTTTACACTGGCTTCCATCCCAAACAGACCCATGCATTTACAAAGCATGCATGCATGTATCTGGAAAGACAAACTAAGATGACAAAGAAACCACCCATTTTCATATAGTGTACAGCGAAGAAGGTTCTAGGCTTTGGAAAGGAAAATAATGGACCACCCAGCAAGGCCCCGAAGCACCTGTATACAAGCCACAGCTAGCCTGGGTCGGACTGCAAGGATGAGAGCAAGGAACAGTGCCTATGTTCATGGAGTACGTACTTAGTAGTACTGGAGATGCCAGTAACAGTATCCCAGTGAAGCCAGGTACCCTGTGTGCAAGCTGGCATTTCATGACACAGATACATCATCAATAATTTCCCAAGATGGCTCCACCAACACCTTCTATTTGTGGATTAACAACAAATTATGAGTGACCTAAACAGTGTAGTTTTACTACACACAGAATACGACTAATGACCAACATTTATACAACAGTAGGTCAGTGTGAAGACTGTACTCAAAGTAGGATCATGACTCAACAGCTGGTAGATGCCCAAGACCCTCTCACTCACTCCTATAGGGCAAAAAGGTAAAACTATATATATTGTATAGTACAGTATCCAATTCTTAGAACGACTTTAAGTGCATTAAATATACTTCACCTCATGGAAGCCTGGGCCTGTTCATTCACACACCATCTTACCTTCTCTGAGAGTGGGAAGCATTCAGCCATGCTGCAATTACTGCACAAAGAATATTCATACACATAGCCACAACTGTCTATATCCAGATACTCATTCATACAGCCGAGTGAACTGGAGCAACGTCACGTGGAGAAGAAATTACCCAAACTTTGAAAGAGCGACAAGAGGATCTGAACCTGGTTTCTCTCGACTGAGAAGTTCTATGCTGTGTCCAGTGTAAGTCTATGGACTAGTAGGGCTGTTGGTTTGTAGAATGTGGCACCATGAGTTATCACAAGTGCCTAAGAACCGTCCTACTCATGCACCCATCAACATGACTGAATCACTCAGGTCTGTAGACTACTAGAGTGTCAGACAATCACATGGGTTCAAAATTGTCACATTAGTCTCCAGTGGGTCTACAACACAGGTACAAGTGGCAGTGAGTCTGTGGAGCATTGGGTCTGTAGGCAAGTAGGTCTATGTATCTGTGTGAGAGTAGGTCTATGGGTCTGTGGGTCTGTGATAGTAGGTCTGTAGGTCTGTGGGTCTGTGGGTCAGTGTTTCAGTACAAAGCACTGGGTTCCAGCCAGTCTTCCCAGTACAATTAGAGCTGTGAACCCAGGTAGTCCAAGTGGACACAGCATGGGATTTCTTCCCAGCACAGAGGTGACAGGTGGGCCTGCTGTGTGTGAATGGGCTGGTTCCCAGGCAGGTATGTTGAGAGTGCTGAATGCGTTCTCCCTGTCACAGACAGCTAGTCTGGACTCACACATTCCACACAGGCAGCTAGCTACAAGTCTCACCAAGCCCAGTGTGATGGAGTCACACCGCAATTTACTTACACAATTGTGACATTCTACTGTTTTGTTCAATATACATATCAAAAAAATCCTTGAATGCATAAAAATTCCTGTTTCTTGGCCTGTTTCATCAGACACTATTAACCCCATAAGAAACGTGGTTGACATCTACTTGTATATTCAACTAATTCTACAACTGTGCAACTTTTTCAAATCTGTAACAAATTTGGCTTTTAAAAAGTTACAAATTATAAAATATCCCATTAACCTAATTTCAGAAGTTACCACTGACGTCCCTTTTCGCCTCATAATACACAATCACCATCTAACTGTCAAAAGGGCTAACATTTTGAAACATACTAAATTCGCTGGCTGGCTACAATAACAACATCTTTGAAATCAGCTAACATCGTAATAGTACATACTTCATTCATGCCGCGGAAAGTGCCTAGGTGACCTGACCCCAACATTCAAAACTCGGAAAGAAAGCTAACTTAACAAGACTCCGTAAGTAACTACTGCTCAAGTGTCAGTCTATTTGCGGCTTAACCATCAGATATCTATCAATCCGATTTTAAACACATACGCAAAGTCATTGCACTCAATTACGGAAGCACCTAATAAGCATTTGAATAGGTGGCATACATAATATAGTACCTGGTGTTTGAACAGACTGAAGTAGTACCAAAGTTCAATAGACTAACAGTCTACCGGTGAACAGCAAACAGTAATCACACAAACACCAGTATAGTCAACATGAACATCCACTGAGTAGGTTCCCTCTGCAACCCAATGGCCTTCCTCAATAACTGTTGGGTGGGTAAAGCCTAAACATTTGTATTTCTAATCATTAGTCACATGAATGTCATGCAGCCACTTCAGGGTGATATGAGAAGATTTCAGTGAAAACGTCATGTATGCGAGTCTCAGGAACAAATATAATGTAATTTTTATTACAGTCTATGTAGAAGAATACATTTGCCAAATGTTATTCTTATATCAGTTTATTTCAGTTTTTGTTTAGGTGATGCTAAACCATCACACCTGGATCTCAGTGAAGCAATGTTCAGAGAGTCCACCATGCACTGAATGGAAAGGGTGGATCTTCAACTTCAAGGCTACAGGGACAACTTACAGATGCCCTGTGTTGTTGATACTGTTCTGTGGCAGTCAGTAAGTAGTGGCAGCCAGGCTGGCTCCATAACTGTCTGCAGCCTATGGCAGCCACACAAGAGGTACTCCCACTGAAGAATGCCTGTGGCCGGCAGCCCCCACTCCACATTAAGCTTGATCTATATGACAGGCCACTGCCACTGACGACAGCCAGTTTCACCACAAAAGTCCAGTAAACAACTATGCACAAGGCAACATCCGTATGTAGACACAGCCTCAGAAACCCACCCATTTGAGGGTGGCAGTAGAACATCAAAAGTCAATCGAGAAGACCGGACTGGGGGTTTGAGTCAATCTTTTGCCATTTTAAAACTTTAGTGATTTCGTTCACCCCCTTTCCCTTACTTCATAAAAGAGTACAGCATTAGAAGCAATGCATATCGCTACTTCCAGACATCCACCCGCACATACGCATACAAGCACTCATTCTTTCCTAGCACCATCAAATCATGGAACAAATGCACACAACAGCTAGTTAGCAAACAATCACTGGACTCATTTAGAAAGCATCTCCTCTCCATGCCTGCCTAAAGTAATCTACGCCCACAAAGCTATAAGCACACCGACTATAGGGCCTTCTAATCTAACTTCACAAAATAACCAATAGACGTAAGTCAGCGCTACACCACCCGCTACTTACGTCCCAGCTGAGCTCGACAATACTCTAGCCACATAAGTAACCACAACACACATAGTGCATGGCTATATTATAATATACACATGTTTCATGAACACCGAAAGCTCACGAAAAACATAAATGCAGAGTTGCTCACTTAACAAAAATTATTTCCATATTCCCCCTGCCCCACAGTCCATATTTGGTGATTCCACCCCTTCTCAGAAGTAGACATGCCAGTCCGTTCACATTGCCTGGGAATACTCTTACATTCAGGCAGTTACTAATTCATTTTAATCACACTGAATCTGTAGACTCTGTAGTGCTAAATTGTTTCAAGTGAATTATGACATTCTCTGCCTAGACTAGACCATACACCAATGGCGGCTTCCTTGCTTGAGTTTTGGTAATTTTATCCTGAGTGGTTATCATTTATTGATCAATTGTAACAAGTGAATGATGATTTTCTTTGCCACTGGCACAAAGTGGTCAGGGCAACTGGACAGGCATTATTTATAGATTTAGCCAATCTTTATACTCGCCAGTTGGCTCCCATTATTTAAAAATTAGTCGCCAAACAAAATTTGATTGCCACTGGCGAGCCACGCCTTCCAAAATTAGGACCTATGCTGTAATAATGAGCCGAGTCAAACACTGCAACAAGTTGGAATTAATTGAAACCCCACAAATGCGACCTACCCTGTCTGCACCTAGCCAACTATACCCTGCTTTATGCCAAAGGACAAGTTGTGACAAACTGCCTACTTGCAAGTTACAGGTGTTGCAATCAATTTATGTAATTAGCGAAGATTTTCTAACAACTAGACATGGTACTTCATCAACTGGCATCTAGTTATACAATTATGCAAATATTATGCAAAACATTGGCACTAGAAATAGACCTGTGTGTTCACAATGTTGGTAAATAAAACAAAGAAACCACTCAAAATACACAGTACTATACGGAAGATATTGTTCATGGCTCCAAGATTGCAAGTTTCAAATATAGCTTCAGTGTAAGATCAATTCTTGCTATTAAAATACACACAACTAATTAATTGGTTTTGTAACAACACAAGGCCAAAGCTACTCGTTCATTGTGGAATATTGACTTTTGTGTTTTGAGGTTGTAACCTGCAAATTGTTAGTTTTTATTATAATAAAACGGCATGTCTCAAACACTTCATGAGGGAAACAGACAAATATAACATGGCAGCCAGGAGATTGAATCAAGAAAATTAACTGGTAGGACATCTCTGAAAAGAAATACTGGGTCAATACTACAGGATAGGGCATGAGATTGCACACAGACGGATGGACAGATGGACAGACAGACACGCACACAAGGGAAGATACGTTGATAGACTGAGAGACAACTGCTGAAGGATTGAGGAAGTTTGGTACACTTGGAAAGACATGAACAAATCTACCAAATACAGCAACAGTGTGCTTTGTAAAACTATTCTTCAACATTATGGTGCAGTTGGAACGACAATGATTAGTAGAGTTCTACAGCTCTCACAAGCTGGGTGAAGAAACGTCCCAGAATGTGCAACAAATGACCCCAAAACTATGTCCTAGAATAATGAAACCAAGGGACTTGTAAGAGATTGTCTCACACCGAGTGACTGAATGACACTATGTTTGATAAGGAAACATGTCCCTGAATTAACAACCGGACAGTCTAGTGCCAACTGTGAACCAGTGTACAGTTAATGACCAACACAGGCCTAATAAGGCAACGTGTCAGAGAATGAGATGACCACTGACCAGGGCAGGGGTTACTTGGGGACAGCTGGGGGCAACTAGACTGGCAAGAAAATAGCACAAGCAGGCTTGGAATCAAATTTACATTTGTATTTAAACATGCCAATTTTGCATATTTCACTGTAACGAACATGGCCAAACTAGTCTTTATAGCCAATGTTCCTTATATCCACGGTGCAGGGATCTAAAAGTTGTTCCTCAGATGTTCTTAACATCAGTTCTTACAGCAAGATCCAGCTACATTTATAATTTTAAATTACAGCATATTTGATTAAAAGAAAACCACATTTGCCCCAAATGTATGTCGGCCTATGGGTAATAACATGACAAGTGAAGACCTGAGTCGACTGCCTCACTGGTTTGTGACCATCACCCAATTTCATGTGATGTGATCAGTCACTTGTGTTGGGGACAACTCACGAGGTAAGTGCGCCCAATGATGTGACAAAGTAAAGTGCACTGCGGGCCACTGCAGGCAGATAGCAGTGTCACTCGGTGCTGCTAACAATGGGCACGTATCAGAGGAGGAAAAAACTAGCAGACACGGAGAGGTGGCGAACAACAAGAGGTACTGAGATGCGCATGACTCTATTGTGGATCCATAGCGATCATTTGGCCTCGAAACTCTTTCAAATAACATCCACATCAGGCTTATAAAAGAATCAAGAGTACACTGAACTATTTCAGGGTTCTAAAAAACAACTAGAGATATTCAGAACTTTGGCAGGCTTCCAAAGCCATGAGATGTACTCTTTTGGAGTTCTCAAACAACTAGAGATATTCAGAACTTTGGCAGGCTTCCAAAGCCATGAGATGTACTCTTTTGGGGTTCTCAAACAACTAGAGGTACTCAGACATTGACCTAGAATTCTAAAAAACAACTTTCATGGTTTAGAGCAATCAGACTCAACATCTTTTAGAATGAAAAGCAATCAGATAGAATTGTATATAGGGCCTATTCGGAACTCTTTCAGGCTTCTAAAAACAGATACTCAGAACTTGGTCAAGGTTCTAAAGCAATCAGATGCACTCAAAACTCTTTCAGAGTTCTAGAAAAAGAACGAGAGATACTCAAAATTCTTTCAGGGATCAAAGCAACCACATACATCCACTCTTTCAGGAATCTAAAATATTTGAACTCTGTGAATCCTGGACAATAAAATGTTCTGAGAACTCGTCCAGAACAAGAACGCTGCCTTTGTTGGATGATGGTTTGTGTGCAGTGATGCACACAAGTTGTCTACAGACAAATACACAACACTTGTTTGTCAAAGCCCACATCAAATTCCCAACAATATCACCTAATTCTAGATCATAAACTGTCATTCTTAACAATGTAACACAATCAGACCATCAGTAAATCATTCTGTCACTGCCAGCTAAATGTTGCTCAGTAAAGCACGAACCACAAATTTGTAACAATCTCCACTCTCTATTTAACAAATAATTGTAAAAGTAAATTTTTATTTAACCTCTTTTCAGCACGCCTACAGCTGCATGGTCCAGCAAAGTATCAGATAACTACTAGGGTGAATAATAAAGATAGGGTTGTCAGAATGATTGCATTCAAAAGCTACACAAGCCGGAACTTGGTGGTATGGACAATGTAACTGAGTGGTCAGTGGTCACTGAAGGTGTCACCAGGCAGCTGAGGACAGAAGACTTGTCACCACCTCACTGGACATGTCCAGGCAGAACTGTCACATTAAGGCACAAGCCTGCGTCAACACGCTCTGTCCCCACAAGTTTAAACAGGCATCTGGCCTTACACCCTCCACTCCTAGCCACTCCAGTTAATGTCCTGAGTTAATACCCCTCCAAATAATACCCAGATGGATTAGTAGAAATAAGCCGTAATGGCTTTTTGGCTTATCCTATGTGAAGACTATATTTATCAGTCACGATTAACAATGTCATTTTTTTCATTTTATCATTAGTTCTTGTTATTCTTATGATGTTTAAATACATATGACTAGCAACGTCTTCTTGAAACATATTAAAAACAATTGCTCTTGCAACCAGTTCTGAACCCAGTGCAGACACCCTAAAACACTATTGCAGGAAGAACAAAAACATACAAATGGAAAAAAGTAATACCTTGAGTATTTAAAATAAAAACTGGTCACATAATCCTTGGATGAACTCCGACGAAGCTTCCCAAGGAACAAGGATATATAGTCTATCCCCAGGACTCAAGATACAACTTCTACCCCAAGAATACATTATATCCTCATGAACACAGAGAGAGAGAGAGAGAGAGAGAGAGAGAGAGAGAGAGAGGGAGAGAGAGAGAGAGAGAGAGAGAGAGAGAGAGAGAGAGAGAGAGAGAGAGAGAGAGAGAAAGAGAACAAAGATACATTCTATCACCAGATAGAAGGATCAAGGATACATTCTATCACCAGGTAGGATCTACGATACATTCTATCATCAGGTAGAAGGATCAAGCATACATTCTATCTTCAGGTAGAAGGATCAAGCATACATTCTATCTTCAGGTAGAAGGATCAATGATGCATTATATCATTAGGTAGAAGGATCAAGGATACATTCTATCATCAGGTAGAAGGATCAAGGATACATTATATCAGGTAGAAGGATCAAGGATACATTCTATCATCAGGTACGTTATATCATCAGGTAGAAGGATCAAGGATAAATTATATCATCAGGTAGAAGGATCAAGGATACATTATATCATCAGGTAGAAGGATTAAGGATACATTATATCATCAGGTAGAAGGATCAAGGATATTCTCATGAACAGGGAACAAGGATACATTTATCACCAGGAACCAGTCCTGACTAACGTATACCTGACAAAGGACTTTGACACAAACAGTGTACACACACACACACACACACACACACACACTCGATCAGGTTCTATTCCCCACTCTACGTGACACCGCAGTGGACCAGGCAGCTGCGGGAGAGAAGAGGAAGAGCAAGTGATGAGGATACATGAGAGACAAGATTTCTGCATGAGAAGAGCAAGAGCAAGCGATGATGATACTAACGTTTGAGACGAGACTTCTGCATGTAAGAGAGCTGTTCGTGCTTGAGCCAGAGCGCCCTGTTGGCGAGCAGCACGTCCTCCGGGAGGTTGGTGACCTGCATCTTCACTGGGTTGTCCTGCTCTGCCACCATCACGCCCCAACGAACGCTCGCGTCCCACCCGCTAATCCAAATCTTGTGCTTGTAAATCCTTCGCAAACGCACGATTACTGCGACGTCAGTGGTTCATAGGCATCTCGCCTGAACACAGCACCATCCCGCCAAAAATCGGACAATCAAAATTCGTAATCATCAGCAGTGTGCTGTCAATTAAACAACAGAATCATGGTTGCAGAGTCACGCACTCAGCATCCGTACAACAAGTGGCGTGGTCTTTGCAGCATCTCCGTGCATCAATAATACTAGGATTCAGGTGTGTTGACATCCATCTTGATGGTGGCACATTTCTCACTTGAGTTGTAACACAGAAACGGCGCACCAGACATTGCTATGCCATTTACCTCATAATCTCATCACAAACACGACACATATATATGTACAGTATATCCGCAATCCACACGCATACCAAGGGGACGGTCACGCTTGACTATGAAGTCGGCGAGACGTGAAGCGCTTGCTACACATCTTAACTAGCATGAGTAATCATCCTCCAAGGGAAAGTGATCTTTGATGTGACAAACATTCCATTGGTGAATACACCAGTGTCCCCCAGTACAGGTAGTTCCACTTGGCTGCCGATAAACATAAACATCCAGACAAACTCCGACCAAAACAAACCGTGTATAGGTCGCGGCCAACAAACGCACGCCACTGATCCACCTAGTTGCGTCGTGGTACCGGACACCCGTAGACAATACGTAGGTCACAGCGTGGGAATGACGCGAATGTAGACGCACAGTGACGCATACGTAGGCCAGTCCTTGCCGCCAGACAAGATATGTTAATATGATATGATGCACTCAAGGTCCACAGCTTGCCAGGCGGACACATGCTCGTAGACACATCCACACACACAGACGCCACCCCACAACACCCCCCCACCCCCAACACACAGCTAATCTCATAGGTCAGTCACAGTCTGATGCTCAGCCCGCCAGCTGTCTCGCCATCTCCCATTGGCTGCATGTCCCCGGTTGTCATGGTGACTCAGCATTTGGACCAATCAGTGGGCGACTAGCATCATGTGTGACTAACAGATTTTCACAGCTTGGCCACAGGACAAAGCCAAGGCAAAAAGTAGAGATGAACACTGCTCTGTGACAACAAGGATCCCATTAGAGGAGGATTCCAGCTGCTAATGAGGGGTTAATTAGGACACATTGCTACTGCTACTGTTTGTCACCTATGTGAGATGCATTGTGTATTGAAATATCACTCCTGTACATAGTAGGCCTACCACAATCAGCAGTTATGTGAACACTGGTTACATGTATAAATTTGTGTCACTCATGGCTATTATAAAATTAAGAATCAAACTTTTTGTTAAAATGATGCAAATGTGTAGATACATGTAATCAACAAATGATGCTTTTTAATTTGCACAAATGCTACCTAAACTGTTTGCTAGCAAATTACGCTCTCTATACATAGATCTATGAAAATTAACATAATTACTAACATTGCATGGTATTTAAATGTAATAAACTTGCTGTATAATGTATAAAAACTGCATATTATTTAGTGTTGTTTTCAATTATTTTACTATCAGCAAGTTTCCAGAGAAAGAAACACAAAATACTTCAGAACAAGGTTTTAATGCACATTTCTTTAACTTTTTAAATATTAATTTATTATAAGTAATACAAAATTAAACTAACTATACACAAGCAAATCTTACTGTATTGCAGCAGGTTGCTCATTGAAACAAAGAAATTAAATTGTTAACAAGTGTTTTCACATTTGCAAAAAAATGTTTTTATCTATTTTAAATTACTTGCACAATTGCATGTTTTGCATGACAAGTGTCTAAGCATTACAGACAGGGGTAGAAAATAGTGGAATTCCACCAATAATTTATTATAGCCCAAAACACACTGTGAGGAGTGGACAGTATACCGCTTTTGACTTGACTGACAAAAAACAGTAAATAAACACTTGTGCCAGACAGAATGATAGGACCCCTGCCTGGAATGTCTCCTAGTTAACCCTGGTCTGGAATGTAGGACATTTGTGTGTGGACTAGTTACAGGACAGATGGCCAATACACAATTTTCCTGTCTGCAGCACAACTGGCCTGAAATCACAAGGCACTTCAATCACTGAGTGATGGCCATTGTGTACTGAGTATGTGACTTCCTTCCCAAAGTGCAGGCACTGCACATAACAATGGTTTTACTAAATTATCTTTCCATAGGCAAAAAGATTGGGAATCAGCCGATGAATTGTACACTTCTTTTTATTATAAGAGTAAATGTTTGATGGCATATTTTGCAATGTTCACCAAATTGTTAATGAATGCAAATATACTTCTCTAATGCTGGGTACACTGCTAACCTTTTGTTGCGAATCGTCTGTTTGATCAACTAAAAGAAATGTACAGTGATAATGCAATATATTTAATATTCAAAGTTAGTATACAGACACCAACTAATGCAACTATCATTACAGCACTACAACAACCGAGTCACGTAGTGTTTCCCCGAGATTATCATAAATGAGGTGGGCTTTTTCACCAACCTCGCCTTATTTTTGCAGGAATTGTCACCTCACACAGGTCTATCTTTTTCTGACATCCAAAATTGTGCTTTTCACTGTCATATGAGATCCTCGTCAACAACACTTCATAAATTCCATCGAAGCCGTCCAATGCTGCTGCACAAGTAGTGTCTTCCATGACTTCAGCCACACCACCAGTGCCACAGAACATGTCAACAGGCTAAACCTTCAGAACATTGTAAAGAGGAGAATTGCATACAAGGCCACCTTCATGTACAAACTAATGAGTGGCCTTATGGACCTCAAACCGACCGATGGCATACTGAAGATAGCATTACCACATGAAAAATAAAAACTGCATTACCTAAACATGTTTTGTTATGCATGTAAGGAGCTTCTTCTTCTGAAATAAATGTTTTTATTTCATAAAAATCGGAGAACTACTGACAAAGTTATTAAGTTGGTAAGGTTACTGCCCCAGGGGTTTTCGTTGGAACGGTGAGCATAAAAAATAACACAGAAAGAATAGGGTCACAGTATTTCCAGGGTGTACCCCTATTTTACAATTTTTGTCATTGTTTTCACAACAGATAAGTTATTAGTTGAGGTAATTACTTTAAATTTTGCATATGTAGGTATTTTCACGCAAGGAATTCATTTTTTGCATTTTTGTTGACCTAATTTGCATATTTCATGACCTAATTAGCATAATATGGCCGACATATTGGCTCATAGACTGCAACAAGATGCAATTCACGTCATGTCATTAATTGTTTAGAGTATATTTACAGGGTATTAGAAAGTTTAGCATATCTTGTTTCATTATAGCTCATTTCAATGCCAAAATTTGTGCATCATTAGCATAATTATTACAAAATGGCAGCCATATTGAATGAGGATTCCCAATGTTTTTATGAAGAAAGTGTTATTCTGAGCATGTAATTACCTCTATAATGGCGTTTACAATAGTACAGTAAACTGTTCCATTGCTATCAATGAATTACCACAATTTGAATAATTAGTTGCGTAATTTGCATAAAATAAAATGGCGGACATATTAAATGTAGAATCCCAATTTTTCAATACATATTTTTCCAAAAGCACATCATCAATATTTGAGGCATAGCCAATAGTACAACACAAACATTTTTAATACAACTCACTTAGTTGCCATTTGCATAATTGATTATGTAATTATCATTAAAAAATGGTGGACATAGTAAATGTGGAATCCCCATTAGTGTTATACAATTTGTCAAAAGCATTATCATTTAACATTTAGTGCTTCTTATCATAGTACTACATAAAGCATTTAATTACTATAATTATATGTCACTTAATTCCCACTTTGCATAATTAATGTCTATACTAGTTATACTTAGCTATATGAATTGCAGAAAGGGTCCATGAGAGATACCTGCATTTAAAAACACAGATTAATGAATAATTGCACCAACAACTCAAATGTTATTGTTAGTCTCTGTTATTACAATAGCTATATAAACATAGGAACATATAATTATTAATTAATTAATATATAATTAAACACACCAATAATATAATTATGGCAATAACTGAATATTATAATGGTGAAAATACCAATCTTAAACTGGCTAGTTATTACTACTAGTAATCAAAAAACAAATGTAACAAGTTCTTATTTTATATTTAACAAAGTAAGGTTGGAATACAAGTTCCAGAATTTCAAGTTTAAAATCAATTATTAAATGTAGCCAGCGTACTGTGAATAGGGACTGCCTGTATGACAGTTAGACGCCTATCCGCCTAGTGGACAACCAGCACAACGCGGTTGTCCGACTGGCGGATATCCAGCGACATGCTGATGTAACCAGGCGGATGTTACTATTTTTAGCACAGCGTCACCGTCTGCAGTGGCGTTCTCGAAAACCGTGTAACTAGGTCGCACAAAATGCGATTTCCGCACTTGTAAACCTTTTTAAAATATCACATAACATATATCATCTGAACAGCCTGAAACTGACACGTAGGTGTGTATATACACGAACTTGAATTTTAGGCGACAACATTACCCAAAATTCATGTTTATACGATAATTCGTCATAACTTTCGTTTGGTTTATCACAGAAACTTCGTGCAACGTCTGCAGTGAAGATGAACACGTCTTCTAATTGGTCGAACAGATCTCATGACGATCCAAATAGGTTTACAAGTGCGGGTTTTCAATTTGCTGCAACCTGTTTTTGCGAAAACCGTACCGTCGCGGAGCGCCGTCGGCATGACATTTTTGGCGCCCATCATCGCTCAATCACGAACGATAAGTTCGTCAAATAAAGGAATACTTTTAAAAACGTTATGCCATTCTAAAGAACATTATCTTGTCGTTCCAATAATATAAAATATGTATTACTTAAAGCGGACTGAATGATGTAAGGGTTGCGTGAACGGTGGTCTGTCGTAGTTTAGCGTCAGAACTGACCAGATCCAACAGCCGCGGCGGCCGTTGTGGAATGCTACTGAAGATGAACAACCGCCTCTTCAACAAACTTTTCCTGCCACAGTCCAGGGCAGATTCTTACCTTCACTCCTTCTTCCCTTCAGCCATCCGATTGTGGAACAGTATTCCCCATGTTCAAGCATCCTTGGCCACCACCCTCACAGCTTTCAAAGCCGCAGTTGTGGGCTGGGTGAAAAACACCAAATAGACCCACCTTTTTTAAACAGAGCCTTCGCTAGGGTTTGTGGAAAGGGGTAGTGTACCTCATGCTGTTGAAAACAAGGAGTAACAAATTAAATCAAGGGGTAATTTGTTCGGATTTTCTACTGTCAATGGAAGATGGTATGGGAGAGTGTCCATATGTACGCGTGTGTGTTTTTAGTCAGAACAATGATAGCCTGTGATTGTTTTAACCACACAGACAATATTGTCTTCCAAAGAATTTCCGTAAACAGCTGGCATGAGTAGTTCTCGGATGATGAATAATAATAAGAAATGTACATTTAGCACATCATCTGCACGTGTCATACAGATATGAGATTTTCAATGTAGTTGTCACATCATTAAAACATGCATAAGTGTACATATTCCAGTTTCGAACACACAACTCGAAGGATTAACAGCCTAGGTTACACTGGCTCAAAGTGATATAGTCCATGTTTCATAGTGCTAACAAATTCCGTTGGATGGTGTCATGTATAGCGCCAGCTAAAAATTTAATGGTTGAACAAAATTATTAGTGAAACAGCATCAGTGATTTGAACATTCATAATTGTTAATATGATTGCTTCTATAATTTACATTTGTTAACTTATATATTAAGCACTGCTGCATTAGAAACAACCAGTCATTTATACGTAATTAGTAATAATATTAATAATAGAATTGATTATGTATGGTTGTTATAATTGTTCTTAGAAAAGTTAACCACACCATAAAACAGTATTATGTGGATGCAAAGATCATAACATTATGATATTTTAGATATTTCACAGAATGCTGTGTTCAAAATTAAGGGTAGTCTGTCCGAGACTACCAGTTCGTGCTGTGGACTAGTAAATATTATGACTCATTAGTTTGGTATACTACTGAATACCGCAAAGTTCTCAATGGCGCCGCCTGGTGTTCCAAAAAAACGTATATTATAGAAACATGCTGCCATTTTTGATCACTTCAGCAACATGTGGAAGTTTATTGATGGCTGAAGTTAAACAAAAGCGAGAAGCACGAACATGACAAGAAATACGACAATGAGAGCATAAAGCGAGGATTCCATGAACCATAGAAAGTCAACCGAGACTGGCTAAAGTACGACGTTGTGAAAGTGGCAATGTTCTGCACGGATTGCTGCTTGCAAGTGATGACCAAGACTGATCGCCAATGCAGTTTTGTCGGTGGGTGCAAAAACTTTTGCTTGGACTTTTGCAGTGACTGCTCACGAGAAGTCGGAGCTACATCGGAGATGTGTTGCAATTGACACCGCGAAGAAGGCGAAGGTGGGCACGAACTTGTCGAGACCTTGAACAAGCATGTGTTCAACAGACTGATGCTGCCGTTCCGTAACGCACACGCGCTAGCAAAGACGAGACGACTGTTTTCGGACTTCTTGTGGCTGTGCGATCTCGACGAGAGGAAGGGACTCGACATCGGGCAAACCTTCACTCACTTCATCGCCCAGCAGTCGCGCGACGAAATGAGCGAACGCCTGCAGTCGACGCCCTTCCTGTCGGTCATCTGCGACAGAACTGAAGACCAACATATTGCGGACCACCGAAGCATCCTGGCTCTGGTTGACATCGTCCTGACCTTGCCAGCTCATTCTGCAGACACAGAGCGGGGCTTCTCCGAATTGAAGCTGGTGAAGATGGACTGGAGAACCAACCCAGGGAATGACATCCTGACCGACGTGCTGCACATTTCATTCCACACTGCGAGCATTGCAGAGTTCAATCCGACTGCCGCCATCCACTTGTGGAATGCCAGTGGGAAGACAGGTGAGGATGAGTACTCGGATGGTCCTGAGGACGAGTGAGATCTGACACCTCGTCACGTGTGATGTATTGGTGTCTCTAATGCACATGAATTTCTCGAATAAATTGTGTGTATATTTTGATTATCTTGAGTCCGTGTCGTTGACTTTGATAGGACTAGTAAATGTGACTACGAACTTTCCTGGGTACTAGTCCTGTGGACTAGTGGTGTAAAAAGTTTGTTTCTACCCCTGCCGGGCAGTGAGTGAGAATGTATTATTTTTCAAAGTTAACTTTGAAATAAAGTATTCTTTTCTGAACAGAAATTGGCTCCTTCAGCCAGTGTCATTTTAAAATGGAAAATGCATAATTTGACACAAAAAATACGTAATCTGAAACAGAATTTGTTTTTTCTGAAAAAGAAAATGTTGCTTGAAACAGAATTTGAAATGGAATTTGCCTTTTTTTGAAACGGAAAATCAGTGCCCCTACAGAGAGGTCCCCACACTAGCATGAAGAACAGTGTTCAAGGTCTTCCAAATCAACAGAGCCAACAATGGGTTGTTTACGGAAGTGAATTACATATTCTTTTAGTGTCTATGAGTGAGTGTGGAACACCAGGAACTGAAGTTACTCCTAATAATCAAAACCCCACACTAAACAATTACAAGGTCACATACCCGTGGCCCCCGTTATCAGCCAGCCCCCTTTGTGGCATCTGGGCATTCTTCAGTCACAGACCTAGCCACAAAACAATCAAGTAATAAAATCATAGTGACCATTACAGAGGAGCCTGTCTAGACCTGAGTCCACTTGGGGATAGCTGAGATGACAGACGGCCTATTTAGGTGAAGGACGGCCAATACTGCCAGGATTGCTGGAGGCAGCAGCCACGTTTATCTGTCTGCAATGATAGGCGCCACCTGGTTCATATCAAGTGAACCAGAATCATTCTAGTTAGCACACAGCTGAGTCATAGATTCACGGGATACCCAAATCACCCTCTCTCATTAATCAGGTTAAATTTTATTTATTTGTTTTAATATTTTTCTTTTAATATTAATTGTGGTTCCGAAAACTGCATTACAACACCATGACAAAATAACGATATTTATATAGTACCATTCTCACACAGTGCTCTATGACACTGACTGTATAGAACCTTTGTAGCTATGCCAAAATATAAAAACTGCATATTTTCTTTTAAGAATTATATAACCTGTTAGCAATTTTTATTTAACTTGATTGTGTCTATCTCAAAATACACAAATAAACACTTGCATGAATTCCCCCACTGCCATATTTAGACTATTGCATCATGTTTACAATGACTGTCATGTTTCATTGTGTCTTCACTCAGGTACAAAAAGGGGAGCCCCAAGACGATAGCACATGTTAACTTCTAAATAGAGCTCACTGTCTATAAAACATACAGTTTGTTTACCATAAATGCAAACTTTACATTTAACATAGAAAACACGCTAACCTCAAATTTCAAATATCGCTATATTACAGTTGACGATGTTTAATTATTGTCGTATGACATTTTGATGTTCCTGTTAATTAGCTTGTTTACAATGTTATTACGTGTTTCATAACCATTACAATCGGTGTGATCTTTTACCAACAACTGTAAAATATGAATATAAAGATCCTCATCAGTTCGGTTTTGTTGTTCAATCTGCAGGAAATATTATGTTCACAGACATTTAAAATTTGTTCTAATTTGCAACCAGAATAGCTTTAAGTTGCATTTAAATAAATGACAGGACGTGTCCAACATTATGAAACACAGATGCTGGTTATTTGCCCAAGTTAACAAAACAAAGTTTTTAAATCAACTTATTTTAAAATGCTCAATTTGAAGAAAGCAGTAACACATTCAAAGTGGAACAGTATGAGTCAATAGTTTGGAAACATACTGGTCAACTACTGTGTGAAGGACAGTGGTCAAGCAAAAAGTAGCGGTGGGAAGAGATGGTCAATTGGCCACAGCTGTCAGTGACAAGAGGGTGGACTGGTGACTACTTTCTAACAGGTTCAATCCTCCCTTTACACTTGAAGCATGGGACTCCCCATACAGGAGCAGTTCGTCTTATGTAATATCGTTGAAAACTAATTTTGATGTAAACATGGACTGTTTTACCAAACAGGTAAATAAGTACTGCAAATATATAATTTGATAACTTTATTACTCTGACGACTCTTCAACTCTCCCACCTTGATTTTGAGACGAGAAAATATTACAACACAGAGGTTCTAACAACTCTTTCTTTCTAAGTTCAGTAACTTGAATATCCTGAAAGTTGCAACAAACAGATGCATACAAAGTAGTGAACCCTCAAAGCATAACAGTCACCCGACAACAGCAGTGCATCACTACATGAGTGAATTCAAATGAAAAAAATGGGCCAAGTGGCCCTGAAGTCCTTTGGACTAATATGTCTATATGTGACCCCGGCTGACCAAATGAGTGATAAGTCGGAAAAATTGTAACATTGTTTTCTTACATCCTTGTAAAGGTTTGGTAGGATGCTTTACACGGTTTCAAAAAATATGACTGCTACAAAAATTGGCAAAGTTATGGAGCATTGAACATGGTAGGGATCAAAAAGTAAAAATGAAGAAAACGGCTGTTGAAGTTTTACATTATATATGCAAATGGATTGCATGGAAATATTACATGTACAACATTCAAATGTGGCACACAGTATGTAATATGTATGTTATGTTGCAATGATACACTGGAAGTACAAATGTGCTGCTACAAAGACTTATCAAGTTATGCCAGATTATGTCTTCATGTGTAAAACTAAGAGGACAGATTATCTGAGAGCAAAAGGTAGACTCACTGTTTGACACAGTTTAAAACCTACAGGCAACTGTCCAGTTTAACAGGGGTCTAGTGGCTTAATGCTGTCTGTTGACACAAGCTACTGCCAGTGACCAATTACAGATTAGTCACAGCTTCCATCAAACAATAGCAGGCAGAGAATCTTAGCTCCACAGCTGGGTGTAATACACAACCAGAGCCACCACTGATTCATGGTCAAGTAGATTAGCTCAATGCACCAACTAAGACAATACACAACACTGTGAGTGACAGTGTCCAGAGTGAGGCCTAAGCAGTGTCCTCATTGCTGAATAGATCAATTAAACCTGCCAAGTGGGTGACATTCTGCACAAGTGTTCATTAATCCTTAGTGATTGTTCAGAACACCAGACTGACCACATACCTAAACAAAGCGAATGTAATAGGTGAAGAACAGGCAGTGTTCAGATAGGGGTATTGGTTGAATTGTATTTGTCTCGACTCAGAAGGCTTTATTGTGTCTTCATCGATTATAAGAAAGCATTTGATTTAGTAGAGCGGTCCTCCCTGTGGTCTAAGATAATTTCATGCGGTATTAATGGTATTGTGTTGAAAGTTGTATACAACATGTACAAAAATGCTAAATCATGTATAAATGAGGGCCAGGCTGTGTCAGCCTTCTTCTCATGTGTAGAGGTATGGCAAGGAGAAAACTTGTGTCCTTTGTTATTTGCTATTTACATGAATAATTTTGAACACTGTTAGTCACAATTATAACGGACTTGACATGGCAGCTGGTTAAATTTACATATATAGTGTATAGCGGAACTATGTCAACTCTTCTAATGGTTGACATTTGGTTGTTTCAGGTGTCAACTATATTGTGAATCTGTAATTATTAGTCTATTTTGATACAATTGATTTACACAGTACCATGTCTACACAAGGCATGGCAAGCTACAACAGAACAGTAGAATGCATTTGATATAAATAAAGTGTAGGATATTTCACTCTATAGTTGTCCAGAATATTAATTTTCTATGTTTGTCACCTACAGGTTTCTACAGACAATACATCTTTAACCAATAGACACCACAGTCACACCATTTTATAATAATTAAATGAACATCAAAATAAACACAACTTGCAAGTATAGAAAATCAATAGTTTTGAAGATACACTTTAAAAGTGTTAGGCAACTGTTCAGTCTAACAGGGGTCAAGTGTGTCTACTCTGCCTGGGTGCTGTGACCAATTAAAGATTAGTCAAGGTCTCAATGGCCTAGGCTGTAGAAATTAGCCACAGCTTTTGATTTTCTGGCACACTACACAACATCTACTGTTGGGGGTGATCTCAAGGGTCCTTCTCAAAACCACATCACTAGATAATGTAAACCTTTTGCACTTTGGGGGCCCCTTAGGTGACCTTAGAATGATTCAATCAAATACAGATTTCTCGTATATAGTGTCAGCACCCTAAGATACATCTGTGCAAAATTAGAAAAAAAGTTGAACAGTTTTTGAAAAAATAGGCCAAATGTTATATTTTTACCAGTTTTGGGGTCCTTGGAGGCCCTAGGGAGCCCTTAAAATGACTCAATCAAATACAGATTTCTCGTGCATAGTGGCAGAGCCCCTAGATATGTCTATGCAAAATTAGAGAAAAAGTTGCTGAACGGTTTCTGAGATACGACAGCTAACGGCGGACGGTGGACACAGAGTGATGGCAATAGTCCCTTGGACCTTCGGCCAAAGGACTAACAAGCATCCACTGATTCATGCACATCAAAGCGATCTGCCCACCAGATGGCAGCAGGAACATGGAAGAACTGACAAACTGGTGTTGCATTGGTGGTGTAGATGGACCAATCAGCACTAGGTAGGCAGCACAGATCAATAGACATATGCCAGAGGCACTTGGCTGAGGCAGCCAGCGCACTTCCCTCCCACATAAGGTCAACTTTGTTTGGGTGGGCTCATTTACATATCAGGTACCGCCTGGCTAGGTCAGCACTGTGGTGGCTATTAATGGCACAGACCCGTGGCAACAGTGACTGGCGGCGGTGGTGACGGCGGTGGTATACTCATTGCAAGGGACAGCCGTGACAGGCCTCAACTCTTTATAGGACACAAACCACAGTTAACAGGGGGATAAACCACTATGATGATTCACACAAGCCACACTCACTTTAGACGATGTTCTGTTTGTCTACTTTGAAGCCAAAATTGCATTTAAATGAGTGAACAACAGATTAAACAGCCAATGCTCGTTTGCTCGCATTAACACACGTAGATTTGAATTGGTTCTGGGGCATGGTTTTGGAAACAATGAAATCATTTACTACTATAATGATCTTTCCTTCCAACAACTTGTAGTCAATCTCAGTTTAAATGAACTGTATTCATTGGTTAAACAGCCAAATCTGTACCCAGGGGAGGTTGTGACCTAACTCGCTGACAACCTATTAAACATTAGATAAATTGTGTAGTGCCGTGGTGCAGTGGCTAGAGCTTCGGACTCTCAACCGAGAGAACAAGGGTTCGAAGCCTGTGCAGCGGTGTCGAAAGTTCGCAAGTTCGTCCACTATACATTGCTTTGAGCGCATTGAGCAGTCCTGAGGACTGGATATTGCGCTATATAAGAACGTACCTTAACTTAAATGTCACTAAAGCCCTGCAACCATGACATCTAAACTATTCTCAAATCACAGATCTTAGCTGGGGTAAACACCCCGTTAGCAATGTGACCTGTTTTTGCGTAACCCAAGCAAAAGGTGAAGCTATGCTAATGTTGATCTATTGGCAGTTATTGTATAATTGGTCTGTAGGAAACATATTTAAAAAAATATACTTATACAAAGCTAAATCCACAATGTTCACCTTTTTGATACTGCGACACTTCAGCATGTTAAAATAATGCAACAGTCCAAAAATTGTATGGCAATGGTAAGGTTTCACAAACAGATCAAAGCTTTTAATTCTGAAATAACAAATAAAATTAATACTAAAGTTGGTGTTCAACTGTGAAGTTTAGAAATACTGTTTTAATCTAATTACATCATTACGAGACTTCAGAAAACATTCACCTTTATGTTTAGAAACACAACTTTAACAGTTTGTGCCATTGAAACAACATATATTTAAGTTTTTAAAGTTTTAAACTGCTACCATTCTTGCTCCATATCATTCATCATGGAAGTAGTTTATTATTTATTTTCTCTTGACATCATGCAATCAGCTTGTCAACTCAACTACTCGTGACAGTGTTTTCAGCCACATAGGCACGACTTTTTACAACCACACTGCTTTGTTTACAGCCACCTAGAGGCACGTGGCTATGTTTACAGGCACACTGGCACATGGCACTGTTTACATCCGCATAGGAACATGGCTGTTTTTATTGGCTTAGGAACAGGACTACATTTACCACCTTTGTGGACCTGTCTTTGAGTCTAGATAGGCATATCTGATCCTCTGGGGGAGACCGGATCCTGGCTGTGAATATCATTTGCCCTACTAAAAAGCAGTACTGGGTAAAACTGGGCATCAGCAACAGGAATTAGAAGTAACCCAGCCCTGACTGTTATACCGCAGCTCTCTTTTATTTATCTCATGTATGACGCATTCAAAATGTCAAAGCAACAACAGACTTTGATTAGTTTTGCAAAGAAAAAATAATATTTGATGAGTAACCGCACAGCTATGAAATTCCATTTAATTATTTATTGTTTGGCTGTGCATTTGTTAGTGCCACACGTCTGAGTGTTTGCCAGAGATAAGAAAGGAATGTGACCATGAATCATGTGCCATTTACCAATTTAGAAATACATGGACAATGGACATACAGTAAAGCTTTATGGGTTTTACTTCCTTGGTAACAATCCCTGACAAAAAAATTTGACACAAGCAGAGTAGCCAAGTATAAGAATATGGCAGGGATTCCCTTGGAGCACAGAAACGTGTCAATGACGTGTTGTACGCTGGAATGCTGCATACTTTTTGCCGTATGTGCCAAAACGACGCATACAAAAATGTTATTAAGTATAGGTTTGCCTACATATGACACGAATTACATCTTACACCGATGACTGGACAGTGAGAACAGTCTAATCAATACTCCTGTGCCTTGCCTACCCCTTGTCTGTCGTTGACATTGTTTATAAGCTTTAGTCGAGCACCATGAACATCGTTTGTTGCCGCCAATACCATATTATCGCCCATCGTCAACTTTCAACTCTTGCCGAACAGAGTACAATCCGTTCATATAGATCTACACAAAATAATATCCATCCATACATGTACACTATGTGCAAGTTTTTTAATTCATGTATGTTTGCTAAATATTACAATTGGAGTACATCATAAACAAAAAATAAACATTTTTAAAAGCATGTTTATAAATCATGCCTCCGTCAGCAAGGCTCACAAATAGTACATTCATTACAAATGCCCCCATAAACTTTGGAAAAAAAGACAATGCTATGTTATAAAACTCTTACTGTATAGTATAATTTAATTTCCTCTCAAAAGACTGCACCGATGCAATCTCAACCACAGCCTGAGTGAGGCTATTCCATAAATCTTTTCATCGGTGTATCAATTAGTTTTTTAATGTTTAATTAACATGGTTCTTTGAATATTTTTAGTTGGTGCTCTCACGTATGTGAATCGTTGTCAATGTCACAAACTGCTGCATCGTATTTCTCAGTTAGAATCTCCCTATCCTTGGAGCTGTAGACTGTAGTAGCATGACAAGTCCATGAAAAGTGGGGCACACCTACCCAGACTCTAGTTTTGTAACGTGAAAATTTCTGAGCACTTTGATATTGTTGATGCAGACCAAAAACTTCCCATCAGTAATCCGTCTTCCCATTTACACTGATTTTCAGGAATATAGGCCTGCTGTCAGTGTCAGTAATAGTGTCAGATATTGTAAGGAAAAGAACCTGTTACTGTCAGTAATACTTTAATACTGTGACTATGATGATAGTTGTACCCAAAACATAATTGTCTCTAATAAACTGTAAGGCGTTTTGAAGCACCAGTTAACAGGGTAAGGTAGATGTTCATAACCAGCATTGGTGGAAATCAAACGTGAAGAAGTGTAACTCTAATGTAAATGCGTCTATACACTATTGGCATAGCTAATTTACAATGACTATAACTGTTTTACTGTCTTTAAGCAACTGAAAGAAGCGGACCTCAATAATTTTGTGTTATTTAATACTAACCATTGTAATTCTGATTTTATGCATCTTTCAAAAACAGCATGCTGACTCAAGATAAATTCCACATTACTGCCATATTATGAAATAAACAGCAAATAACAAATACACCACTCAGAGATTTACATTGTAAACTTGACTAGAGAGAGAAACACACGATCATCAGAGTGCACATTGCATAGTAGTCTGAAAATTCTAAGTTCAGAATCAACAGGTGCAAGTTGGATGCACGACAAATTTTACACTGCACTGTTGCGACTAGGGCACTTGTGTAGTTCCTTCATTCAACATCATCCCAGGTATATTTATATTACGAAAATATTGTGTCTTAGCACACTTTTGAAGTCCAAATAGCGACCCGGTTTGCGCTAGTCTGCACCACTGGGGTCGTGCGTTACCGCATCGCGTTCGTAAAATGGGCGATATAGAGGCGTATGTTGGTGCAAACCGGGGTGCTATTTACGCCTCAAAAGTGCTCTAAGACGCAGTATTCTGAAAAGTAAATATGTCTGGGATAATGTTGAGTAACAGAACCAACGCAATGAGTCTAAGGTATCAAAGTTAGGCAAAATTCAAGTTATAATGGCAAAATCGAGGTGGGTCCAGATTCTACACAACTGCCACGATTAGTTGTGTCCACACAAGACAAATCTGGTTAGAGTGCCGTCAATATGCTGTTATAAACTTTTGCAGCACACATTTCTTCTTGGCTGGTGGTGTTGTGCCATTTCGATCTCCGTCATCATTTCGTGCCGCGTGACTTCTTTTTATTCGAGCACGGAAATGTGAATTTCTCGTAACGCTGTTTCCTACTGGTCAGATTATGACCAGAAGCAGCGAATGAAAAACCATGTCACAACAAGCTGCGTATATATGTGCTGCCACGTGTTGAATATAGTGGAAGCTAAATTTGAGGAGCACCTAAGTGATTGACGATCATTGTGATAAAGAAAAAATCTAATATTTTCATCCCTTGCCGTAATACCATAATTTGAGGTGTGTTTCTGGAACAGGGCCTCACCCAGAGACCCGTCCTGTGGACGGGTATATTCATAAATTGCGTTTTTTGGACGGGGTCAAATTGATTGTGGACGGGTCCGTCCATGTCGTTTTTTTTGCGCGGGCCAGCCCATCCATGCCATTTTTACGACGTCATTGAAACTGCCGCAAAGTCAGTTACAAAATCTACAGACTGGTTTTGAAAATCGTCCACCCGGATCGCCTGGCCAGCTCCTCGACACACGCCAGGCCTCGACATGCTAAGTTAATTGTCACCTACCTGCTAGCGGCGACTTGCTAGGGTGATTGTTACCTACTCGCTAGCAGTTGCTCCTTGAAAGGCACCCGACACTTACCTATGTCTATGTAGACTAAATAATCCTATTTGAGGTCAACATCAGGGCAGGGAGATACAATAAGCACTTGCCGATTATGACGCGTTCTTGGAAAACGAATGGAATTCCGCGTAATCGACGTTTCGAAACGGGATTTGTGTTTTTCAACGGAAACTCCGTAAACGCTAAGAGTAGAATAACCAACACCGTAAACGATACTGAATTTATTGGAGATATTTTGAAACAAACATGATTACTATGCAACGTTATTCGTTTATTTTGGTGAATTTATGATGATTTTTAAAACGCGCATGGCAAATCGTTCAAAGTACGTAAGTGGAGCGGTTAGTCCACCATTCTGGAGGCACGCCAAGCCAGAACATATGCATTGACGCACGTGGTAGCCTCCCAAATGGCGGGCAAAAACTCCAATTGTAGACTGTCATGATTTCGCTCAGTGACGCCACCTGTCTAAATATAGGCTTGACCTTCGTATGACTAAATAACATAAACCGTTTTGCGAATTGTCTAGCTGTCGGCTATCGTTATAACATGCATGTAAGTGTACATATTCCGGTTTCGAACACAAAACTCGAAGGAATAACAACAGCCTAGGTTACGCTGGCTCAAAGTGATATACCTTGCGTTTTGTAGTTCAAACAAATTCCGTTGGTTGGCGTCGTATATAGCGCTAGCTAAAATGAAACAGCATCAGTGATTTGAACATTTATAATTCTTAATATGATTGCTTGTATAAATTACATTTGTCAATGTATATATTTAGCACTGCAGCATGAGGAACAACCACACATTTATGTTATTGTGTGACAGGAAATATTGTATTATCTAAATTTATTATGTACAGTTGTTATTGTGTTGTAAATATTATTAGAAAAGTTAACCACACAATAAACAGTATTATTTAGATGCAGAGATCATAACGTTGTGATATTTTAAATATTTGACAGAATGTATTATTTTTCAAAGTTAACTTTGAAATAAAATATTACTTTTCTGAACAGAAATGGGATTCTTTTTCCACTTTTAAACAGAAAATGCACCATTTGACACAAAAATTGCTAGTTACAATTCTGATCACACATGAGATATGCATTCAGCCATGTTCTCTGCCTTGCCTTCATAAATGGTAATATGTACACTGGACTTTTAGTTTATTTTTATATTTTATGATTGGACACACTAAGTATGATTACCAAAAAATGCCATGCTGGTGTATATATATATACGTTATGATATAGTGAATCTAAAAACCAATGTTTACATTTTTAAAGGTATATATGGCAGCCATCTTGGATTTTTAGTCCTTTTATTGCCATCACTCTGTGTCCGCCGTCCGCCATTAGCTGTCGTATCTCAGAAACTGTATATATATATATATATATATATACCGGTATATATATATACTCATAGTTGCATGTTTTATCCCGTATCCGATCGCGCGTTCAGTCGCGTGCCCGACCGCACTTCGTAGCATGTCTGAAACAATTTGGACTGGCAAAAATTTGATCCTGGGTGAGGCCCTGTTCTGGAATGATTCTAGACAATCCGGAATGGTAGGCAGGTCTGTTGATGGTTATATATTTTGTACCCAGAAATATGTCACGTAGGCAGTCCTGAATAGAATTCAAAACAGGTTAAAGAATAACATGATCGCATGCCTAATATTAAAATAATTAATGTTCACATTTACCACATTATTTAAGCGATCTTATTACCATGCAAATTAATAAATAAAACTTTAATCAACTGAGTTGGGGCACATCAAATTTCAAAAAGGCACATAGTTCTATATCTGATGTGCCCAAATGGCACATGCATACGTGTCTTTTTCCAGATTGATCCCTGATATGGTACAAAATAAACCCTGAACACATACAAAATGTATGTAAATTTATCTAATTTAGAACTAATTAATTAGCATAATAAACTGTACTGGAAACCAGCATCAGCCCAGCACTCCTTTTTTACTCCCTAAGACTCATAAATTTTGATTGGTAAGTTCCTCGTTCACCAGAGGGCAACACTGTTATCTGACATATCAGACCACATGATGGGATTGGCAACATGGCAGGACAGGACAATTACACACCATTGACCACGAGTACCACCTTCCAACAAACCATGGCATTTTAATTAACACCAGTTGTGGAATCAATTATATATATATAATAAATCTACTTAGGAAACTACAGAAAAGATGTGTACTAAAGATAAACCAGTCATTGATTCAACTGTTTCCAAGTACCTGGATCCTGCTAAGCAGTAGTGTGTATAAAGAAAGCACAATGCTTAAATAAGAAACATTTTCCTGAAATATTTAAATGTATGTGTACAAATGGTGTACATCAAAACAATCAGAACATTTAATAATTAAATCAGAGCCCTTGCTAAGGTTTTGTGGTAAGGTGTAATGTACCCCCTGCTGTTGAAAACAAGGGGTAAAAATAGAAATCAAGGGGTAATTTGTTCGGGTTTTCAACCGCCAGTGGGAGATGGTATGGGAGAGTGACCGTTTGTAGGTGTGAGTGTGTGCATATGTATGTTTTCAGTCCGAACAATGACAGACCGTGCCTGTACATGCAATGTTGTCTTCCAATAAATTTCTGTAGACAGCAGGCATGAGTAGTTCTCCTATTATATAATAAATGATATGAAGAAATGTAAATTTAGCACATCGTTTGCATGTGTCATACAGATGAGATTTTTTTCAGGTATCAATTGATCTTTTATAATTAAGGCCAGACACGGCAGGTGGATAGCATTATTTTATAATTTATGCAAATTGTCCAATTTATTCTACCCAAATTATAGAATTTAGAGGATGTCATATAAGTGAACTCTTTATTGATAGTAAACATAAAAGCTATCATAATCTGGCAGAAAACCATTTTGAGTATTTTGTGGAAAAAACACAATTTCACCTGGGGTGTCTGGCCTGAAGATTGTCATGAAAAGTATCCAAACGATAACCAATTTATTTTAATATTATTTAATTAAAAGTAGCAGCTGCTGCCCTTCAAATGTCCATGTTCTGTTAAATGAGTATCCAATACGTTTAACTTTCTACACAACTTGCCCTGTGAATGTGCATGTTCTGTGGGTGTCCAACACATTATTTATGCAGCTAAATGATATTCTTATTTGGTTTCTTGTTTACAATGCAATTCCATGTAGAAAAACATACTCTTAAAATACTATATTTTATGCGCTTCTTTGTTAAACTATTGCTGTGGTTTGCATCAGCTATGAGCGATAATACAAGCCGTTGGCGTTCCCAGACGGCGAAGACGCTCACCACCGATGTAGTTCGCAGCGCTAGTTGGACTGCAAACATGTGCGCATACAATGATACATAATATTACACGCAATTACACACATTGTCAAGAAGTTAAAATAAATAAGTTTTTTTTATTTAAAAAGCAAACCCAGTTATCATTTTCTTTCTGACCTATATTATAAACCCGACATAAAAATAACCACGTAGTCCGACTCCTCTCTTTTAAGTAAAAAAACAAACCCAGTTATTGTTTTCTTTCTGACCTACTAATTGTTATAACCACGGCACAAAAATAACCATGTAGTCGTAGAATTCAAAAACTTCTTCTACAACACATTTATACAATTATACATATCAACAGGCCTCGACATTAACACTGGCCCGGCGCCTTTTTTGAAGCTGTCGGGCCAGTTCGGGCCACCAGTTCTTATATTTTACTGGCCCGGCGGGCCACTGGTTTCCTGTTCTCGATCGCCGCCGAGACGAAGGGGCGGTCACGGCACGACCGCACCGGTTATCAGATGCAGTTCGCCAGAATTATTAGACCCGATTAAGTTATAGGACATTGTAAAGATAACGTAGATACTAATTCTGATCAATAATGAGTCCAAACTCCAACACTTATCATGCGGATGACGGCGTGCAAAGCCAATGAATAAATTTTCTAACCACCAGCAGCGCAGGTTTTTATGACGAGAGACGCCATTTTTTAAGTCCCGCTGCGTCCCTTGGACACACCTAGTACGGTGGTTGGAAGCTGCCTCGACTTTAGAGTTATGCACGCTTTTTCTTCTCTAGATATATGACAAGAATACAGCTTAAATCTAAATTTAACTAGAGACTAAAGTGACAGAAACCAAATGTAACGCTGCATCAGCAAGGGCAAGGTGAAGGCCACCTATTTTGGGTGGTGCCACCTAGCGAATGAACCGTGAAATAGTATAATGCCTTGATTGACCTGTATATGAAAGCAGCGTCAACTCAACTACCGACTCGGACTGACTAGCTGTCGTCACACTGGCCACACTTTATTTAAACTTGGCAAATACTGTATATATGCATCTGAGTACACATTTGAACAATATTACAATATTGTTAGCTTTGGACATCTCACTTTGAACAATCTATATGTATATAGTAACTTAATTCTAACAACTTTGTTGGTAAAATTATAAAAAAAAGACTAATGTTTTGCACCTCAGAATGAGCGTATTTTTGACGGTAACACAAAATCCGGGCCAGTAACTTTCACAGGCAGGCCATTAACTTTTCAAATCTACTGGCCCCCTGGGCCAGTGGATTCAAAACCTTAAAGGCCTGTTACAACGATCACTATTTACAAAAACGTAAGGCTCGCGGCGTATGCTATGTTATTTGTCTGTCACAGGTCTCATCGCAAACGCTTCCCGCATAAATCTTCGCAATAAGGCGGTTGTTTTCCGACGTTGAAAATTCACGCCTCGGGTGGGTCCGGTTCACAAGAAGCACGCACTCACATGGATTGGTATTATCAATCAGATCACTAGTAAAACGTATCAGTTTCCAGACCAGTGTTCACAAAACTTCACCCACTATCATAATTTTTGCCGACACAGTTTTCTGGTGCGGCGAACCCCAACTGCGTGCACTAGGGCAGGTTAAAAAGATATGTAACTGCCGATGTGTAGGTTCACGGAATGGTGGCCAAAATAATGCGTGAAGTGCTAAAAATCATGCGTATATACGCATAATATTACGCTGACGGGAGCTCTGCTGGGCATGCTATTACAGTCTACTGCTCCAAGAATAGAGATATTCTAACTGAGAAATACAATGCAGCAGTTTGTGACATTGAGTGACAACGATTCACATATGAGAGAGCACCAACTCAAATTATTCAAAGATTAAACATTAAAAACCAACTGGTACACCCAATGAAAATGGAATAGCCTCACTTGGTATGTGGTTGAGATTGCATCGATGCCGTCTTTTGAGAGGAAATTAGATTATAACTTGTGGGAAAATCACCCAATTAAATTATACTATACACAGTAAGACTATTCCATGTAAGACTAGCATATGACAGTGTCTTTTTTCCAAAGTTTATGACCCAAGGTGACGGGAACATTTGTAATGTTGTTTGTTGTAGGAAAATCACCCAATTAAATTAGCCCAATTAAATTATACTATACAGTAAAAGTTTTACAACATAGCATTGCCTTTTTTCCAAAGTTTATGACCCAAGGTAATGGGGGCATTTGTAATGAATGTACTATTTGTGAGCCTTGGTGATGGTGGCATGATTGATAAACATGCTTTTAAAAATGTTAATTTTTTATAATGTACTCCAATTGTAATATTTAACACATACATGAATTTAACAGTGTACATATAGTGTACATGTATGGATGGATATTATTTTGTATAGACATGAACAGATTGCACTTTGGTTGGCAAGAGTTGAAAGTTGATGATGGTCGATAATATGGTGTCGACGGCAACAAACGTTGTTCACGGTGCTTGTCTAAAGCTTATAAACAATGTCAACGACAGACAAGGGGTAGGCAAGGATCAAAGGCATCGATTAGACTGTTCTCAGTGTCCAGTCATCAATGTAAGATATGATTTAAATAACTCCGTCCAGGCCGTTGCCGGTGTTCAGATGCAGACTGGAGCAAACCGGAGCGCTATTTGGGCTTCAAAATGCACTAAAGCCTAAGATACCAATATTTTTATAGCGTAAATATGGGATGATATGGAATGATTTAATTACTGCATCGGTGTGTCAAATTTAGGCAAGACTAGTTAGTAATGACAAAATCAAGGTGGGTCCGAATTCTACACAAGGGCTGCTAAATATTCTCAGATTTTTGTATGCGTCTTTTTGGCACATGCGACAAAAAAGTATGCTGCATTCCAGCAAACAATGCGTCATTGACGTGTTTCGGCGCTCCAAGGAATCCCTGCTTGATTGAACAGGTCTGCCAGGAAGTAATGTGGAAAGAGCTTTGAGCAGTCCTGTATGTACATTCATATAGGACTCAGTGGGTTCAATGATACAGTGAGAAGCAACTCCGGTCCCATAGAGCAAGATCCAGTGGGTCAGAGATAGAGACCGCCACTCTGTGAATCCACAACAGGTTACACGTTTACCCCCAGTGTGGGATTTTTATTTCCCCTGACACAGACACCAGACAGAAGGGACAAACGAAAGACACAGGCAACACGAGGTGAACAAAATTGCCTAAGTTTTGAAATGACAGCAAGTGGAATTGAGTCAATCAAACCACTGTCCCCTCGATCGACTGTCCAGTGCTCTACTGTGCGGCCACCGCTCTCCACTGTCCCAGTGAGTGGATACAGCGCTGTAAGAATGTTTCACCTTATAAAGACATGCTTTTTCTTTATCAATGTACATGTAGCATCATCCGGGGATGGACATTTAGTTACTATAAACAATGTCTAAAAGTTACTATCAAACTATAACTGATGTACACTGCAGAACAGCTACCTTAACTACATGCATAGCCATCATTTCGTCTTTGGTATCTTTCTCACACGAATTTCAAATTATTTGATATCCAAATGGCAAACACCTACAGGTATTATTACTATTCATGAACATGATCACCAAGAATCATATTTGGTTGTCATTGTGAATTGGAAATGTACACTATGTCAGTGTTCGCGTTAGGGTTAAAAAAACAGGGTCCTGGGGCCTCATGAGCCTAAAAAACGGGGTCCAAAAAAAAAAAAGGGGTCCAAAGATGTGTACTATTAATTGGACTAAATTAATGTGTGGCCTCAATACATAAATCAATAAATAAGTGTTCATAATATTAGCACATTTGTTCAACTCCTTCATGATATACGCTGACTGGACGCCATCCTAAAGTCGTTCTACCTAGTTTCCGAATTAGCCGTCAGGTGGTTCTGACGCACATTAGTGGGAACTACTATTCAGTGTTCTATTTTTTAGTTTGCTCGCTAGGTGGAAGCACCATTTCGTTGTGAAATGAAAGTACGGTTGTTGACACACAATTTGGATATATGACGTATTTATTTGTACACGACGTATCTAACGTAAGACTAGAAAAATAACTTTGAAGAACCATAGAATTGCGTCGAAGGGATGCAGCAAAACATGAAAAATGTGGTGAAATTAAAAAAAAAACTGTGTCCCGCCTTGGTAAACCGCATAATATCGCCCCAAAATGGTGTCAGTACGAACACTGCTGTCTCTTCCAATACATTCTGCTGTATTTATTTTTTTTAAATTAACCATACCTTTGAATTATAATGTTCAAGTCATTGCTGGAAACTCCTTAGTTCACCTATTGGTCACATCATCACAAACAAGTCAAAAACATGAAAGAAATAAGGCATGCAAAGAAAAAGGAAGAATGTCACAGGACTTTTAGTGTTCGGGTAGCAATAAATATGACATTGGCATAGGGTCGGGCATCCTGAATAGTTGTTTGAATCCTACATTTAATTCTGTGCAGAATTTTAACAGATTTGCACTGATCACAGGAAGCACAACAATAATGCTGACAGGATAATTGATATTTTTAACAAGAATTATTCTAGCACTGAAACATTATAAAATGTATACTTTAGAAAAGTGTAACTATGAGAAAATGCACTTTCTGGACATCATTTTAACATTTTAGTTTACACAAATTCTAAAAACAATTAATTTCATCTTCGAATACTAATTAAATAATTTTCTAACACTGATTCAATGGCAACGTGCGTACTACACCAAACAAACGAGTACACCTAAATCATATAAGAATTAGCCGTGCTTATGCTATGGCGAATTTATGTTTCTTAACCGTTTCAGTGCCACAGAGCCGATTACCAGTTTTACCAACAAATGCCACACAGGCACTTGCGCCGGTTTCGTTTTGCAACGTCATTGGCTGGTGTCTGACACCACTGTAAACCGACCAATAAGAGTAATCATTACAAAAGGGAGGTGTTAGATTGCTGGTTTTACAGTTACACTTAGATTTGCGCTAGTTTGACGGTGAAAATAAACCGTCGAAACCAAAAAACTAAATTTAATATGTTTACCATGCAAAACGTGTCGGATGACAGCCTAAGCACATACATTAGTGAAAGTACGTTATGTTGTGTCATCTGACTATTATGTTTTTCGAACTAAATAGAAAAGTATCTGTCTTTTCAGGAAATGGATAGTTTATTTGGTGATATTTTAAAACTAAGCGCATAAAATACAAGTTTAGTATGGCGTGCAAGTCTCAAAAATGGCTTGGCATTTCTTATGTCAGCGCAATTTTGGTTGGCACTGAAACGGTTAACTTTGACCTGAAACGATATAAGTCACTATATTTTCGCTCAACCTGAAGTCGGTTCTCGAGCTAATCGAATCAAGAAAATGTGTTGCTTATTAACTAGTGTATTTCTACCATTTTATAAAGAGTAAATACACATACTGCGTCCCGAATGTATAGAAAATACGCAACACAACATTCAATAGACGAAGGAAATGCGTAATAACATTGCCGCGATTGCGACTTCGACTGATAAACATTGCAAGAAAACACCAATAACATGCTCATTATTAAGTATATAACAATCAATGCTTACCTGCTGGAAGTGGAAAATTTGTAATAGATCCAGCTTTGCAGTAACTACTAACTCCAACTGAACGTGTTGTAGTCGCCACAAGTTTACAGTCTGTATTTTCAAGTCCAAACTCAGTTACCAAAATGGCGCGCTACGAATCACATTTGAATTCCGTCGTGGGTAAGGCGTGTTCGTCAGAAATCCTTCACTAACATACCATTCGCAATGGGGTTTTTTTCTCGTACAATATCCCTAGCACTTCGCGGTGTACTTTTCTCCGTGAATTAATAATCGATATATATTCAACGAGGCAGAATCTCTTGAAATTCCCGCTCGGTAAAATTCGGAACAAAGATGGCAGAAAGATGGCGGGTCGTTTCTATTCAGAGAATTCAAATGACGCGTAGGCCATGTTACCATGGTAGTTGTCAATCAACTGGCGCGTCTGGTATGACGTCAAGGTCAATCTATAATACCCGTATGATCATGTGCAGTTTGTTTATATTTTACTACCATTGTTTATAACCCAGGGACGCATAACAGACATTTTCCAATTAACGAATTATTAGGGAGTCAGTGTCCGTATCACGTGCCCGACGAATACTTCGCGTCACAGAAAATAACGGTCACACGCAGAGCGGGTCTGACCGACGAAGTAGGCCTACGTTAATTGTTGTGATTCACGAAATGCGCAGTTCTGATTTTAATAATTGCTTTTAAACCAAATGTATTCATTTCAATAATGGTAGGCCGAACAATGCATGTAGTCTTTATATGTTTAAAATGGTACTATTTGTATAGATCTGGATCATATTTTGAGAGAATGTTTGTGAAAAATCATAGAACGAATATATATATATACAGGTATATACATAGCCACCCTTTTTAAGGCAATGTTTTTGTTCAGAGTACGTAGACATGACCAGCCTCTTCTTCTCCTTGTTCTTCCTCTTCTTCTTCTTCTTCACATTAAAGTGGTGACATCCGTATAGACAAAAACAATAGTTGTGTTTGTTTAAGTTTTTGTAAGATGAGGATGCTGACCGAGGACGCTTCATAGGGATCTTGTTCCACAAACGGATGGCTGAGGGGAAGGAGTGGAGGAGAGTGATTGTCCTGGACTGAGACAGGAGGAACTTGTTGGACTGTCCCCTGGAGAGGCGGTTATTCATTATCAGTGTGCCCTCGGTTGGCGTGAACTCCACAGGCCCACTCATTACTTTTTATAATACACAAAGGTGGCCTTGTTTGCAGTTCTTCTTTCACGAAGGGTCTGTCGGTTTAGCCTATTGACGACGAGTTCTGTGGCGCTGGTGGAGTGGTGGAAATCATGGAAGATTCTCCTTGCGGAGCGATGGTGTTCGTGTAGGCCTACTGGCTGTTACATCTGCTCGACTGAGGTACGTATCATTGTTGTCTGAGAGGAATTAATAGGCTGGAGGTGATGGACTTGGTGTCTTCTCTGAAGGCTTTGCTGTTGGCCTTCTTCAGTCCTCGTGGCTGGCCTCACCTTCGGTGGCTATCCGTAAGGATGATGTCATGATCGCCTAGGCCTGGGATGACGTTGATCCTGGTGATGAGGTTTGGTTTGTTGGTCAAGAACAGATCGAGAATAGCATCTCATCTAGTGGGTTCTTGGTTTGCCTGGTGGAGTCCAAGATTGTTGACCTTGTCCAGGAATAGGCGGTTGACAGTCCGTGGGTAACTGTTTCCTTGTAGGTTGTTGGTTTCCCAGTGAATACCAGGACAGTTTACATCCCCTCCGATCCTGACAACGTTGTTCCTCTTGGAATGGGCAGTGCAGTGTCTATAGGTCCTTCATCAAGTCGGACATCTGGTTGTCGCGGGTTGCTGATGGTGGACGATACAGGGAGCATAGGCGCGGGATACAGGGATCATAGGCGCGGGAACAACTACCCCCTGACATTTCGGTGGGGGACAGACATGATTCTGCCGGCCCCCCTCCCCAGTAAATGTGAGCGTAAATGTTTGTTTTTGTGGCGAGTGTCAATGGCGGGTGGAAATCGATGTTTTATGAGAGGATTAAGATGTTTTCGCGACAGTGAAAGATGGGTGCAATTTGAAGGCATACATGATTTTTCTGCCCGCCCCCAGTAGTAGACGGCGCCGCAGCGAAACATTTTCAGTAACAGCAACGTTGGCAAGTTTAAGTGGGCCGACGTTGGGTCGATGAGCATCTAGCCAAGTTTCATGTTTGCATTGGGCCAACATTTGCCCAACGTTAGCATGTTATCTGAGTTGGGAGTACCTACGTGGTTCTGGGTTTTGTTCAATGTCAATATTTTGTTGACGCTCTGCGTAAATGACTCTGTGTTAATGAATATAAATGTATGTGACATAATTCAGATTGATGAATGACATCTGAATGCAGTGGATAAGTATACACAGACCTACCACTGTTCTGGATGCAAACATCAGCCAGCAAGGAGAAAGGGTGATGATAATTATTACCAACATAATAAAAAAGCAACGACGTATTTCTTTAAATGAAGCATACATTGAACTCAAATGTATACTCTGAGCAATAAGTTGATACGATGCAATACACTAGTGAAATCAATGTTTTGTACGGATGTACGAGAAACGTGGAAAGTAAAATGAATGAAAGTGATACGCCGAGGACCATGACAATTAAATGATCGGATGTAGTGTCAACGAATATATCCTGATTAGAACAAGTACAGAAAAGATGATCGCAAACGTCACGGGACGGGGGAGAAGCTGTCTCTGAAACGATTTGTTTTTGATTTTGACATTTCAATCCTCCCCCTCCCTCCGTCCGTGCGTCCGTCCCTCCCACCGTCCGTCCGTCAGTCTCTCCGTTCGTCCGCTCGTCCGTCCCTCCGTCTCTTCCTTCCTTCCTTACTCCCTCCCTCGCCCTCTTCCTCCTCTCTCACTCCCTCCCTACCCCTCACCTCCCTCGCCCCATCCCTCTCTCCCTCCGTCCCTGCCTCCCTCCCACCCGAATCACTCACCCACTCACTCACTCACCCACCCACCCACCCACTCACCCACTCACTCACTCACTCACTCACTCACTCACTCACTCACTCACTCACTCACTCACTCACTCACTCACTCACTCACTCACTCACTCACACACACACACTCATTCACCCACTCACGCACTCACTCACTCACTCACTCACTCACTCACCCACCCCACCACCCTCCCGCTCACTCACAATGTCCAGTGATCGTGGAACAGCTGAACTCAGAAGACACTCAGAACACACAAGACTATTCTCATTTCTGTTAATCATATCGCGAACATTCTTACCACAGATACCAACGTAGTTGTAAAGTCACTGCACCGTACTGATGAGCTCAAAATATGGCGTGTACTGCCACGTATCACCCGCCCCAGTCACCGCCGCAACACACACCTTCACGGAGATGTCACCAAACATCATTGTTTCTACTCAAGTCGCCTTTATGTCTTATCTTTTTATGAACACTTGATGTTACACTATCTTGATTTATCGCCTTAGTGAGTCTTTCATTGTTGTACATCATAGTTGACTCTTTAAAGTTTTTTTGTCTATAAGATTGTGGTTTAAGGTTTATCTATAGTTTATTCAGCCCCTCTTAATGAACTACGTAGACACGACACTTTGCAAGTTTTCTTATTACTTGTTATTTTCAAACTGTACACAACAAATGAATCGCCGAAATTGCTGCTTCAATGCATGTTCATAGTACATACTTGTACTTAGTACAGTGTATTACGCCTACTAAGTCGCCTCTCAGACACAATCGAGCTGTGGATTTGTGGTTTAACTTTTGATACTAAAAGGCGTTCGGTAGCATGGCGATGCCGTTTTTCCCGCCTTAGATTTGCCAGGAAGAATCGACACCATCGCGACAGCACGAGGTTCTTTGTCTAAGATGGTCATCGCGAATCACTACATGTACATGTGCGGCGACGACGCGTGGACTAAATTTAGTTCATCTACATACCTGCCAGTTCTGGTCATAGTCAGACAACTAGTTTAATTTGATGTTCCAATTAAGCTTGGGTAAATATTTTCGGTTTAGGCTCTATCTTTTTAAAGCATTTTCGCTACATGCGCATTATTCATCTTTCAGCCCACCGCAAAGAAGGTTCGTTGTTGATGTTCAAATTCGTAATTATTATTATCATGCTACTTTATGTTAACTAGCAAAAATGCTCGTCACCTGACAGGATGCATTGGTAGATGACAGTCGTGATAGTAATATTTATCAATTGGTAGAAAACACACAGCATCGTTACATAAACAGCATAATGCGCATGTTGATACTCGTTGTTTGTTCAAAATGAAAGTGTAGAATTGTCATATATTATGTATGTTAGTATGCCGTTGTAGACATAGACATAAGCATTATTATGTCAGCGCCTACACCATGTTGCCAAGTCTATGACGCAGAGGCCGTATTCCCGAAATATTTGCCGCGCGTGCGTGGTTCCAGGATTGTTATGCTACGTTTTATGTATTACGTGCACATTACGTTTTACGTTCCGAACAACTGATATACCGACAAAAGGTGACATATGTTTTTTTTTTTAAGTTTTAGGTCTTACGTCCTATTTAGGGGTCGTAGATTATTCCCTAAAAGTTTGATGTTCGAAGTTCGAGCTGTCTAACGAAATGACGGTATATACACGGACCCAAGTTATTGCAAACATGTGAATGCTCGTAGGGTTTTCATACATATGGGTTAGTGTTTGTGAAAAGAAATCTGTAAAAGAGAATCTAAAATACGACGAGCGGAAAAATCGAAGTAGGGACTGGGAAGGCAGGTTTAAAGGTACTCAACCAATTTAATTGTCTTGCTCCTCGCGTTTCTTAGTAATTTCGCAAAAACAGAGGAATCAAGTACTCCCCAATGATATCCTAGTTCGTTTATGCATACGTATTAGTTCGTTTTTATAAAATTAATACAAAAACTGCGAACTCTTTCGTTTTTAGTAAAAACCGGATCCGGTTTTTTGCTTCGATTTTAGCTGAGTATGGACATTGAACTCGGCGTGGAATCGCGTTCTTGTCTTCTCGTGATCACGAATTATGGGCGATATTGACCTTTGACCCTTACCCTTTGGCGCTGTTGATGTTATGGAATTCCGAGTTTAGGCAATGAGTGAATGTCCACGAACATACACCGACACAACAGAATGGGCTAAATTAGACAGATAAAAACAGTACCCACGCATTAAAGGTGTATTTCTATTTGGGAACGACTATGGAAGAAACAAAGCAAACAGAAGGAGTTGGCAGTGCCAGTGGACTGTGGCCGTGGGCCGTTGCCCGTGTCGTGGTGTCAGTCACAATATCAACAGACGAGATGCAGCGTTCGCAAAGGTTCTTCCAGACAGGTTAGTAATTTCGATTTATTCAGCTATAATCACGTATATTTAGACGTATGAGTATATACATTAATGTTGCTTGTACTAAATTTATTTGATTGTTTTCCTTTTAGTCATTGGCAATGGCGGGACTCACGTCGATCTCGGCCCATGTTGACCTCGGCCCACGTCGATCTCGGCCCACATATTCGACCTATTTATTTTGTAAATTAGTTACTTGTACAATGTATGCCGTCGATCTCGGCCCATGTCGATTTCGGCCCACCACCATTTCAAAGTTAACTACAGCAGGATATAGTTTTATTGTGAATTAGTTTATTGTATAATGTATAGGTCGTCGATATCGGCCCACCTATATAGTTGTAATTTAATTAACGATAGTTGTTGGGGGATATGTGTAACGATATATGGACTCCGATATAGGTATAATAATTATTATGTTTAAAAAATAAATTAAATGTTACTTATGTTACGTGTTGTTTATGCTTAACCACGTCGATGTCGGACAACGTCAATCGCGGCCCACCTATTTTAATGAGATTACTCGCACAGTCGTTATGCTTCTAGTAAATGAAAAGGAACCTAGTTTATAGACATTTAAATTTGACTAAAAATCATGAAAAAACCCAAAGACCCTAGTAAGCTTAATTGGTGCTCTTGCATTGTTTCGTTGAGCATATCATGTTATGGTGTTTATCTTTGTTTTGTGTGTTGTAAGTACTTGTTGAGTCGGCAGAGGCATTACTAATCGGCTTGATGCTCTTGCATTTTTACACTGAGCAGATCCTTTCATGTTATTTGTCTTTAATTTGTGTCTGTTCAGAAAGTGTGACCATAGCAGTCCGCTAGCTCCTCGTATTGGTTCTTTGAGCAAATGTATTGTTTAGCAAATAGTAAGAATTTCAATTATCCAAGTTAAAGCTTTGTTTCTTCACACCTGCCCATTGTACAAAGTACATCGGAACAAAGCTTCCGACATCTGCATTTACTGGATCGTGAATGTTTTGAATGAAGATGTGAGCAGATCTTGCGTGTCAGGTCTTCCTGTGAAGTATAAAACTGTTCAGGGTAGCTTCTTATATCTATCTTGCAAAATTGGTTATTTCTTGTTTATTTAACAGACCTTTATTAATAGGTACAGAACAATTCTGTAGGGATAGTAAAACACAAGCAACCCAGCTAACAAAACCAGGTTCCCAGAACGTTACCAGAATGTGTGTGTGTGTGTGTGTGTGTGTGTGTGTGTGTGTGTGTGTGTGTGTGTGTGTGCGTGTGTACTATATTTAAATCGAGGAACGGAACCAAGGCTAGCCTCACCCCTTAGTACATGAAATCAGGAGGAGAACAACAACTATTTATTTCTCATTTCTACATATACTCACCTATTCTGATAGCATAAAAACGTATGTACTGTTAGAATACGAGTTGCATATCGTATTTACAATATTTGATGCGAGCATGCACAGTTTCAGTTCCGGTTCGACCACGCCAACACGAATTTAATAAAAGTCATTTCGTGATACATAATCGGTTGTCAACAAACAATTATTGAAACATGGTGTCAGAAAGAGCGAACTAGAGGTGAATTGGAACTCAGAGAACGTAAAGTCGCGGTGAAAGAAGGTTAGTCCGTTCTATTTTGACTACAAAAGTGATGGAACGATTCCTTCTCCCCGACCCGCTTCCCGTGTCCGGCAATCTGCCAGAGCAATGGCTGCGTTTCAAAAAGCAGTTCACGCAGTTCATCGACGCCAGTGACAAAGCTGACGCGAACGCGAAGACGAAAACGGCGATTCTACTACGCTGTATCGGTGACAAAGGGAATGACATCTATGACAACTTCACGTTTGAAGGCGTTCCAACGTTTGATGACGTCATCGCGAAGTTTGATGAATTCTGCCGTCCTAGAGTGAGCGTGTTTGCATCCAGACATCACTTCCTCACCATGAAGCAGAACGATCGCTCTATTGATGACTTCATTATGGCCCTAAAGAAGCAGGTCCGTGAATGTGCGTTTGGAGATCTGATGGACGACATGGTTCTTCACGCGCTAACGTTGGGGTTAGACCAAGAACGGACGCGTCGGCGTCTGTTTGAAACAAAGAACCTAGACCTGGAGAAAGCCATTACCCTATGTCGCCTAGCGGAGGACACGGAAAGCGAAATGCGGAAGCTCAAACTGAACGAGGAAGTGCAGGCGGTCTACAAGACGAGACAGATGAAGGCTAAACGCAGGCCGAGATCTCAACTGACTCACACGTCGAGCAACAAAGCGGACAAGTGTGGGAAGTGCGGCACAGAGCACCCGCCGAGACAATGTCCAGCATTCGGCAGTGAGTGCTACGCCTGTAAAAAGAAAAATCACTACGCCAAGTGTTGCCGAGCGCCGCAGGCACAGTCAAAGGCGAAGCGTGTCTACCTCGTCGACGGTGACAGCGATTCCAGCATTCTACGCATACAAGTGGACAAGGAGGGTCGACGTCTGATGGCAACGATCAACGTATCATCGGAGAGTCGTTCAGCTCCTACTGCACTGAGATGTCAACTCGACACCGCCGCAACATGCAATGTCCTCAGCGTCACCGACTATCGACTACTGGGCTCTCCACCACTACGCGCGAGTACCTCGAACTTGACGATGTACGATGGTTCGCAGGTGCCGTCGAAGGGTAGATGTTCCCTAACACTCCGAGAAATCGACCAGCGTGAGGAGATATTGATCTTCGAAGTCGTCAAAACGAGGCACGCCACACTGCTGTCCCTCGACACGTGTCTGAAACTCGATCTGATCGCGGTGAGTGAACACGTCAGCCTGGTCGAGGATCGAACAAACGACATCGATGCTGCCATAACGGAGTATGCGGATGTCTTCACCGGACTTGGGTGTCTTCCGAGTGAGTACAACATCGAGATTGACACAACTGTCGCTCCCGTACAGAATCGACCACGGAAAGTCACTTACGCACTGAAGGACGAGTTCCTAAAGAAGATCGAGGCACTGGAGGCACAGGGCGACATCGCGAAAGTCGAGACACCAACTCAGTGGATTTCGAGCTGTCTGGCAGTACGTAAGGCGAACGGCTCGGTGCGAGTTTGCATCGACCCCTCTGACCTGAACAAGGTGATTCGACGCAACCACTTCTCGCTACCTGCGATCGAAGAGGTTCTGCCAACGCTGACGAATGCGAAAATCTTCTCGCTTGTCGACGCGAAAGACGGATTCCTGCAGGTGAAACTGACAGATGAAAGCAGTTACCTGACGACATTCTGGACTCCGGCAGGAAAATACAGATGGCTGCGTATGCCATTTGGCATCTCGTCGAGTCCGGAGGAATTTCAACGTCGTTTGCAGCAAGCGCTGGAGGGTCTCGAAGGGATCTCCACAGTAGCTGACGACATCTTGATCGTCGGTCGTGGTCAGACAGAGGCAGAGGCCCGCAGAGACCATGAGAGCAACTTCATCAAGCTACTACAGCGTGCTCGCGAACAAAACTTGAAATTGAACAGATCCAAAATGAGGCTTCACATGAAAGAGATCGTGTACATCGGGCATGTGTTGTCTCCGGACGGGGTCAAGCCCTATCCTGATAAAGTGTGCGACATCAAGAATATTCCGACGCCGATGGACGTCGAACAAGTACGACGGTTCCTGGGCTTCACGAACTATATCGCGAAATTCATGCCGAATCTTTCTGCAGTCTGCGAGCCCATACGACGTTCTGGTGCAGAAAGACGCCGAGTTCGTGTGGGGATCAGACCAACAAGAAGCGTTCGAGCGAGTGAAGGACATCGCAACCGTAGAACGTTCTCTCTCGTACTACGATGTGACGAAACCGGTGGTACTTCAATGTGACGCAAGTACGCAGGGGCTAGGAGTGACACTTCTACAACACGAGATGCCAGTCGCCTATGCTTCGCGTTCACTGACAGCGAGTGAACGCAACTACACACCGATCGAGCTTGAATGTCTTGCCATCGTGTTTGCCTGCCGCAAATATGACCAATATATCTATGGACATCCAGACGTGACGATTCACAGTGATCATAAGCCACTGGAAACGATCTTCCGAAAGTCACTCTTGGAGGCTCCGAAAAGACTTCAACGCATGAGGATATAACTTCAGTGCTACGACATGAAAGTCGTCTACAAGCCAGGACGTGAGCAACTCGTCGCAGACATGCTGTCGCGAGCGCCGTCGACACGTAGACAACCAGTTGAGCTGACGAAGGAGCAGATATTCCAGATGACAACGGAGACCGCCATCGCTGAGGAAGTCGAGACAGTCGACCCCAGAGAGTACGTCAACTTCAGCGAGCCGAGAGTAGACGCGATACGTCAGGCCACAGCCGACGACCCGGTTCTGCAGAAACTACTCGTGCTGGTCGCATCAGGCTGGCCACAGGACAGATCACAGTTACCGTCTGACCTGAAAGTGTACTGGACGTTTCGAGACGTCATCGCTGGGCACAACGGTATCCTGTACAAAGGAGAGCGTATGTTCATCCCAAAGTCACTCCAGAATGACATGTTAGTGAGACTACACAGCAGTCATCAAGGCATTGAGTCGACTCTACGCAGAGCCAGAGACAGTCTCTACTGGCACGGTATGACAAACGACGTAAAACAGACGGTCGAGCGATGCAGTGAGTGTTCCAGAGAACGACCTACGCAACAGAAAGAAAGTCTTCGTAGCCACACGATTCTACCGCGAGCGTGGGCTAAGGTCGGAATGGATCTCTTCGCGCACGGTCAGGACACATACCTCATAATCGTCGACTACTACTCCGATTTCTTCGAGATCGCGAAGCTAGATGATTAACGAGCGGTCACTACGATTGAGGCGTGTAATGAGCAATTTGCACGTCACGGATCTCCCAACATAGTCCACTCCGATGGTGGGCCACAGTTCATAAGCGCTGAGTTTGAACGCTTTGCGCAGAGTTGGGAATTCGAACATTCGTTATCGTCACCCTATCACAGTCAGTCGAATGGAAAGGCGGAGGCCGCTGTCAAAATTGCAAAACAGCTGCTAGCGAAATCTTCCGACCCCATGAAAACACTCCTGGAATGGCGCAATATTCCTACGAGTCAGATGGTCAGCAGTCCGGCACAGCGCTTGATGAATCGACGCACACGAGCATCGCGCCGAAAATGACAACTCCCACACCGAGCGTGTCCGCGTCTCCTGCGAAAGTCGTCTCGCCAGTGAAAACGCGCTCTGGGCGAGTCGTCACAAAGCCAGCACGGTTCCAGTGAAGACCAGCCCCAACCCCCTGTTGTCCAAACCTGATCATGTGCTAGTAACCTCTGATCATTATAGTATAGTGGCCCAATTGACTCTAGTGTTAGATTGCATTATGTTGTTATGTTGCCATGGGCTCATAAAGCCAACATTTTTATTATGTTCCTTTTAAAAAAAGAGGGGATGTTAGAATAAGTAGTTATTCTATTTGGTCGCCAGATGGCGCTATTGACGTTTATGTTAAGTGACATTTCTTAGAGTTGCATATCGTATTTACAATCTTTGATGCGAGCATGCGCAGTTTCAGTTCCGGTTCGACCACGCCAACACGAATTTAATAAAAGTCATTTCGTGATACATAATCGGTTGTCAACAAACAATTATTGAAACATGTACCTCCCAGGATAGTCATCATATGGAGAAAAAAAATTCGTTAACCTAAATATAACACTCTGCTAACGTTAGCGGAACGTTATGTGTTTGCTGGGAATAAATTGAAATAAACAACAGTGTTCTCGTAATTAATTCTAGTTCAATTCATTACTTAGGTTGCTGCCGGTGAATTGATCAATTTTGCAATTTCATAGAACAACCACGTGAAATATATTCGTACTATTGCTGTTAGATTTGTTTCGCCTATATGTTATATGCCCCTATCTCCAACAGCTTAGGCCTAAGGCACGGTCAGTACTGGTACGGGTACCGTTTCTACAATCCACCAATCCCGACACTGGAATTAGCATACATGGGCTTAAAATGTTTTAGGTGTTCTAGATAGCCAGTTAGGGTGTGTGACAGGGTGTGACTCTTTGAATAGATGATTACCGCAGCCAATCACGGCATGGTGCAGGTGTTGTGTTTCTATAAATAATGCGATACTGTAGTAGAAAGGCTATTCACAACTCAAGCAATGCCGCCGTTACACCCTTGCGTTGAAGAGTACAGATAAATTCCAAAGCCGTGCAGTGCGAATCCTGCGAGAAGTGGTGCCACATAAGATGCGAAACCAGAATAGATGCCACGACATACCAACTGATAGTAGAAGGTAATATTGATCTATTTACTATCATTGTATTATGGCCTAGGTAAACAAATGGCTCATTTTCATATGAAGTTATCAAGTCATTATACATGTTAAGTTAAAAAAAGCCAATGCTGGAGATTTATACGTAAATCGGAGGGTTTCGAAAAAAAATTCTTGGAAAAATCGGAGGATCTAAGAAAAACGGGCATTTCTACGTAAATCGGAGTAAAATATCACAAAAAGAAAACTTTCATAATACGGTAACAGCCAAATTTTAGTAAATTGGAGAGTCTTGTGGTATAAGGAAATTGTGCGTATTCAGTCTCGGCATCAGGGAATTTTGGAATTGGATTTAAATCAGTGCATTTGACGAAAATGGTCATAAATTAGCTTTCCAAATGTGTTAAACTAAACAAATTAAAAAACGTGGACAAGTAAACCAAATATAATTATTTTTGGTGAAACTTGCATATAAGGATCAGAACTTAGCATTGTAGTTGGCGATAGTAGAGAACCTGCGGCCGCAAGCGCGGTTTATGATGCTTGTCTAAAACTTATATGAACTGTCAGCTACAGGTAATACCCAAGAAGAGTATAGTTAAACGATAGTTGTTGTCTAGTCAACGCAAAGCGTGATTTAAACAACCTCTTTGTTGTCCGTGCAGCCTTGGTCCATCATTGCAGCGATTGCAACTAACTCGCTGGCTTTATCAGGCCACAAAGCGTTTCCTTTGTTTCATTGACCACTTTCTGTTGATCCAGTCAACGAGTCAGCCGGAAATAAAATTACGTCATAAACTACCCTTTTCAAGTAAGCCTGTGGGTTTAGTGATTGCCTATAATAATTATAGTACACACAATTCAGCCTTAAATCATCCTGATGTATTTGTACTTTCAGCATAGGTATAAAAAAATGACAAGTTAGATTTTGCAATCGTCTGTCTTGTTTAACTTCTTGAGGCGAAATTATAGTCACGTATGAAATATTCGGGGGATGTCAAAATTCGTGGCACTGAAATCTAGCTAGCTAACATTTAAATTGTCAGATGAAATGTTCATTGTGGTTTGTGTATCAAACATCAAAAACTGTGTTTATAACTAGATGCACAAATTTCAAAATATATATACCAAGTTGAACAAATGTGCTAATGTTATATGAATATTTATATATTTATTAACATGTAACCGATTCATATGCTAATGTTCTGCATTTCAACATGAACTTGATGAAGTGTTGTTTATAAATTGTTTACAGCCTTCCGTCGCTGAACCCAACATCTTTTGTGCCGTGTACAAGACTCTATTCTGCATTACTCTCCACGGGAGTCAAGTGCACAGTGAAGAAGCTGCTCACAATACTGTCTTTTTGCAATATTCATATTTGAATGTTTCATAAATCAACGCCAGGACGCTGCCAGATCTATTCAACAATGTTCATATTTGTTCATGGTCTTTTTTATTCAACATATGATATCTATGAGTAATGTATGTGTCATGTTTACAGGACACTGTTGATATGTTCAGTGCATTGAGATATGTTTATTACGTATAAAATTCAGTGAGATGATCAGCTGGGGAGATCGTCGGAGACCTGGTGTCCGAATTCGTTCCGATCACACGCCCATGCCAAGCACTTCTAGTCATGGTAAGTATAGCTGCAAACGCCAATTACTACTGTAGACGCAACCGACCGCAGCACCCACCAGACCTGGCGTTCGCACTAAACAACACTCACATTCCAGACAACTTCCTTCGCCGGGACATCAACGTCGACGGGGCACGGCTTCTACTCTTCGCCACGGATCTTCAGCTGGACCTGCTAGAGAAGGCGAAGACGTGGTACGTCGACGCGACGTTCTACGTCGTCCGCCAGCCGTTTACCCAATTATTTACTGTGAACGGGTTTGTTCGACAAGATGGCTGTACAAAGCAACTCCCACTTGCAATGTGTGTCATGTCACGCCGACGCAAGAGTGACTACACAGCGGTTTTCAGATAATTGTCTGCCATGATGCCACATCGACGAGTGGAGCGCATGGTGCTCGACTTCGAGGATGCGACGTGGAGAGCTGCTCGGGTCGTCTTCCCAGCCACAGAGTTGAAGGGGTGCGCCTTCCACTTCACGCAGGCGATCTGGAGACGCACCCAGGAGTGTGGTCTGCAAGTCCCCTATGCCAGTGACGACAGCACCTTCAAATTCCTTAGGAAGGTCATGGGCGTTGTGCTTCGCCGACTGGAACTGGATGCGACAGCCGCGCTGACTCCACTTCTACAGTACGTCGGCCGCACCTGGATAGAGAGCAACATCTGGCCACCAGCATGCTGGAGTGTGTACTTCCAGTCCGTCCGAACTAACAACGACCTCGAAGGCTGGCACACTCGTCTGAACGCCAGGGGTCGTGCTCGGATGAACTTTTATATGCTGGTGGCGTTGCTGTACGACGAGTCCAGCGCGATCCCCGTCCAGGTTCGGCTGGTCTCCGACGGAAAGTTGCGGAGGCACCAGAAGAAGGTGTTCGTCGACCTTCAGCGGAAAATCTTCGGCTACTGGGAAGAATACGAGCGTGGCGACCGCTCTGCTCTTCAACTCCTCCGAGCATGTGCCCGCCTGTACGGCCCACGCGTGTAGAAAGATAGAGCGGGATTGTCGAGTTGTTGTAATACTGACACGTATTCTATATGGGTATGCAGGACCGACTGCATTTTTTAACGTACAATAATTCTAGGGGTGCATTTTTGGTATTATTATTACTTAAGTAACTTTTATAAAGAATATTATATATGTTTAGAAGTTTTTTGTATTATAATATAAGTCACATTGTAAGAGTAGGTAGATTATTTGCAGAATGTGATACTGCTGTGTACTATATAGTTCATGGGTAAAAGTATTGAGTATATACTTGGTTAACTTTATTGTAATTTTTGCGGGAGTTCTACTATTATTGTGATTGGCCGTGGTGCTCAACAAGAGTGTTCTTAATACTTTCTTTGGTGTTGTTAGATATGTCACAAATGTGAATAGTGTGCATATGTAATGAGTCTATGTACATATATATATATAATTGCTGTTTTCATTCATAATAAACGGTTTGGTATTTATATCACATGATTACGTTTTGATATATTCCTGTACAACTACTGTATTATTATTAAATGTATATATATATATGTAATCGTTACAGATAATTTATAATGCATTTACACTATTACTATTTTCCCAAGCCTACTTAGGCTACTAGCCTACTACCATATACGACATAGACATAATACAGTCACTATCATTGACATAAGTATATGCCATAGGCATAGCGTCGTACTGTAACTGATATTAATCTATAGTAAACAGGGCCCAGCCAGGCCGCCCATACCGCCATTGGTGTCCGTCGATCTCGGCCCATGTTGACCTCGGCCCACGTCGATCTCGGCCCACATATTCGAAATTGTAAATTAGTTTCTTGTACAATGTATGTCGTCGATCTCGGTCCACCTAGGATTCGTGTATTTTAGTGTGTGTGCAATATATGTCGTCGATCGCGTTGATTTCGGCCCACCATAAATTAGTTTCTTGTGCAATGTATTCGTCAAAAAATTAAATGCTGCCCTTTGGTTTTATTTTAAGCTTACTATGCCGTCGATCTCGGCCGGCCTAACTTTTTTAGGATGGCATTATTCGTACTACAACCAGAGGATGGGGTGGATATATTATAATTATATATATACATATATATATAATGTGGGCCGAGATCGACGTGGGCCGAGATCGACGAGAGCCGAGATCGACGGACACCAATGGCGGTATGGGCGGCCTGGCTGGGCCCTGTTTACTATAGACTAATATAAGTTACAGCACGACGCTATGCCTATGGCATATACTTATGTCAATGATAGTGACTGTATTATGTCTATGTCGTATATGGTAGTGGGCTAGTAGCCTAAGTAGGCTTGGGAAAATAGTAATAGTGTAAATGCATTATAAATGATCCGTAACGATTATAATTATTGAACCAATATGTACATAATTTACTAACAACAGTAATGTAATAGTAATTTAACAAATTTATTACTTTTATATTAAAAAATACTATTATAGGACATTAAAAAAAATTAATTTGAATTCAATTGTATATAGTCTTGGTATTTAATTATTTACAAGGAAAAGAATATTCCAGTAGTTTCACGAAGTTTTTATTGTCCATTCTGTGAGTTTTTGTTATGTTCAGAAAACCAGCGCTCCTCAATACCATGGACATTAATGCCCATAACACGTATATATTATATAGATAGCTTTTGACCGTTGGCATTGGTTGCATTTTGCAGGTGGTCATTCATTGCATTGCAACTTTTGCAAGTACATTAAAATGATTATTGATAGAAACAATCAGTGCTGACTATTAATACATGTACTATATTTTCAGAACTCGAGGTGTGTCAACATCAGATGCAGATGTATGCATCAAAGCTCTTCACCTTCAGGTAAACGAGTGCTGTCAAATGTGGTTACTCTGTCACCAAACCTGTTACCCAAAATTATAAATACAAGCAATAAACAAGTATGTCATAGACGGATCCAGGCGGGCCTGGGGACAGGTGCCCCCCTAGACCATAAGAATTTGGCGTGTCTGCAAATCTTTTATAATGGGCCCACGCGACTGTGTCCTCCAAGACCATTTGAAATGTGCCCCAGTTTAGGTGATAATAATAAGCTGAAGTTGTGGCGTCTTCCAATATTACCATTCCAATGGAGCGGATGATGTTATGGCAGCGACAAAATTTAGACTACACCATTTGGTTTGGCCGCCAGTGGAGGTTTTTGTGCCTCCCATACTCGATTTCTGGATCCACCCCTGTATGTGATAGTTTTGTTTGTCTGCATGGGGATTTTGCAGTAATGTGGTGTCCTCGTTAAATTGCATATTGTTGTTAGAAATGCATGTGAATTAAAGTAAAGACAATGTAAAGTAAAAACATTTTATTGAAACTATTTGATGAGATTGACTACAAAATAATGAAAAGTACAATACAACTACAGGTACAATCACTGCACTTGATGTGTATAATGCAATACTTTTTAATATCACATGCACATAAAATGCAAAACGACAATAGAAAACAAAATTAGGAAGAGGTTGAAAAAATGTCAGGTATATATAAAAAAACAACCATACTTTTATCAAGATTCTTTGTTACAAAAAAACCCCACTAGTACACATGATGTCAAATGCTAGTTGTAGTTATACATGCTTTGTATGTTTACAACTCACAAAATTAGTGCCTAAACAAATGTGTATTACATTTTTTTTAAAATATCACATGCCCATAAAATGTAAACCAATGAAAACAAATTACTTAGGAAGATGTTTAGTTGAACAAATGTAATATGTACATATCAAATAAAAATAACTATTATGAATCATAATTGTTTTTTAACAAAGAATAATAATTTATGGTTCTTTGTTAAAAAAACATCAATGATTAGAAAATTCGAAAATTTTGTAGTTTATGCAATGCTTGGTATGTATGTTTACAACTCGCAAATAATAGTGACTAGACTAGTCAGGGTCATCGCCATGTGACTGAGAATTACATGTACAATCACTACATGCAACATTGCTCAGGTTTACTCAGTTGTATGAAGAGTACCGGCTACAGACTGCAATATTTTTGTACAAATAGTCTTCGCATATTAATTTCAGTGTGGCTGAATGCTTCCCACATAAGTCGAGATGGTGTTTGAATTAACAGGTCTGCCAGGGAGTAAAGTTTAAAGCGCTTTGAGCAATCCCGAAGACTGGATACTACACCATATCAGTACAGGTGTATAATCTTCATGCGAAGTGAAAATGTAATGTAAATTATTTGTGAAAATATAAAACAGTGATAAAAAAGAATTATTTAGAAATTTGAAACGTGACATGAAAAGTATAATACCATTCCTCATGATACATAGAGAACTTAAACAAGTAAAATGCTCCTGTCAGTGTATCAACAGATTGTTGTTGCAAAATGTGAAAAGGCTTTCAATACCATTACTTCATCACAAACTTGTGTTGTACATAACAAGTACCTGGTGTACGTTGCAAGAACTCAGCTGGCTGCCACTGACTATCAGCAACACAAAGACAATGGAACCTTACCACTGTAACAATGCTGGATAATTGATGTATTTTGTCATAGACACTGCTAAAAGTTAAAGTTGAATTGAATACAAATACCGTGTATTATTGACTTTTGATAAATGTGTCATCACATATAAAATATAATACATGTCAAAGCCATGCTAATTGTCACTTTGTCTCCGGTATAGGTAGATGCGGATGTACAGCAAAATGTCAGGAGGCTGGTATGCAGTACCATCGAAGACAGCGAACACATACATGTCATCGATATCCAAACTGATGTAGTTCACCGAAGAATGCTCGACACTGAACCTGTCTCACAAGCTAGTCAGGCGTCACCATATTCGTATGTCGAGCAACCTGCATTCTACATTGGTTTTTAGTCAGTTAAGCTAACTGACTGACCTGGAAGCCAGTGTACACCCCATCGGCACTGGGGAATCTGTCACAGATGCAACACACGACACAATTGGGATCAGTCGGTGGACATTCACATGACAAACCATTAATATGCAGCATGCTGCATGGCTGTAGAATCTCGTCCGAGATCCTGGACAAATACAGCTGCCCAGTATGCCATATTAACTTGGAGAACTAGTGATACTAAGCACACTAGTCCAATCTCCTGTAAAGAAAAGCATATATTCAGTAAACAAAAACAGGTATTATTGTAGTGTTGGTAGTAAATAATTATGGAATGTTCATTCTCATAATCAATAAATGTAAAATAATGTTTCATGTGTGACCTGCAGCATTTCACAAGAAAAACGGCAGCAAGAAATGTGCTACTACAGCTGCATCTATACATGTTGATATCTTAGGAACAGTCAGTGTTTACCGGGGTTGTTCCGGAGGAGGGAGAGTGGGTTGATACAGCATGCAGACATTAGTAGAATGTGCTCTTTTTCAAAACAGTAAAACATTTAAACTATTTTTTCTTTATAAGGTGTTCATTGTCATTAAATGAATTAAACATTTTTTAATTTCATTACAGTGATGCCTGATCTTAGTCAATATTATAGACTGATTTGAATTCTGCTAATCAGTAAAGCATCAGTAAAGAGCATTTATATTTTTTGTTTTGTTTTCAGTATACAAATGCATGTCAGTGTCTGCCATGAGTAACTACTACACATATTCATGTTTGACATTTTAAGGTTCTGCTTGAAGTTGAATGGTCAAGGTGAATGTTGGAAATTACAAAATGAGGTGTTATTGTGATGCTAACAGTATATTTTCCTGACCAAGTATTCAAAGGTTCATAACATGTATGTTTACCTTCTTCAAAAATGAACAATTTATTTTATAAACTTATTTCTGAGTCATCGCTGTATGCTAAATACTTTTAAAGGAGTATTAATATGTCTGTGGGTATAATATAAGTGCAGAAGTCAACTGTTCTCCACGTCCAAGATGTTATTATTAAAATGTGTATGAAAACAAATATATATGTAAATGTGCACATTAACATTTTTTGATAACTCATGTGGTTGATTGTTATAAATTAAAAATTACCTGGATTGATCAAATGTGGGCCTCCCGCAGACTATGTATCCTCCCTGTGTCTGCTTGACCCAGGTGACCGCCTTAGCTCCTCTTCTGTCTCCTCTCATTCCCATTCTTGGATTGCAGTGTGGCCTCTAGCGACATCATAATTCAAGTTACGTATTATGCATTCATATGTTGCTGTGGTGAGAATATATACACATATTGGTAAATACACAAGAATAGCTGGCATATGTCAGTTGAAAGGTATCACAGGATACCAATTACATAAACTATAGCCAGGCACCAAGGACCACAATGGAAACAAGTGCGAGCATTATCTTGTTTAATCCTTATATATGGTGTACTTTAACTGTATTTATATTTTATGTGTTTACATTTTTATATTTAATAAAATCATGGTCGTCAATATAACAAATCTCAATTATTTTACATAAACTACAATGCAAATCGACAACATTCTGCAGTAATAGTATCAAAATGTGCGTCACAAAACACTGTTTTAATAATTATGATCACCAATATAATACTCCCGTGTTTGACGTTCTGTTGCACGAAATTACGGATGCTCCCTGACTAAGTTACTTGCACGATCAACAGGGACCTATTGCCAAACCAATGTTATTTGTAATTTCGCAGCCTCACGTCATCTATTCTCTACATGTATTGTCGCAATAATATAGTTTATTACCAAGATCATAAGTAACCAAATACAAATTACAATGCATATCAAATATTATGCTTGTTGTCACAGCCTCTGACTGAATCTCTGGCTGATAATATGGACTGGGCTGGTGTCAGTGGTGACTGGCTTAGCCTTAGGCTTAGCCTTAGCCTTAGGCTTAGTCTTAGACTGTCTCGAGTCGAGTGTTGACGTTCGCAAGTTGAAATTCTCGTTGAATTAATACGCGGCTACGCGTTCTTGTTGCTAAATGCGATACTGTAGTATACGTACCTTCGTACAACCACTTTGGAATCTTCATCTTGATACACCAAAGCACGTGTATGTTGTTATTATTTTCGAATACGTGGGATGTCGATCTCGCGTAAAGCACGTGACCGAAATGGCGCAGGAGGTCGACAGCGCAATTGGCTTTCGCCAGCTATACCCGGTGTAACGACAAATCTTTTTTTGACGATTAAAAAAACAAGTACGCATTTTTTATTAAACTGACTGTGCACACTAGTTAAACTATTCACACATTACACATCTGGACCTAAAAGAACCGGATTGGCGATGGGCAAACGAATTGGTTGAGGACCTTTAATATCTCGTTCCCGAAATGGACACCATCGCGCGAAAGTGCCGCCACCTATCGAATGAACGGTCAACGTATTTGTGCGTGCGTGCATTGTGTGTGTGTACGCGCGCGCTTACGCGCGTACATTGTGTGTGTGTGTGTGGTGTGTCGGGGTGAGATAGTTGGGGTTGTGATGTGTGTAAATGTGGGACGCACGCGTGTATGCGTAATGTGAAAGAGAAAACAGGCTGGTATGTGTATGTCAAAAATAAATGTGTTTTAATGGCGATTGTGTCAATGTGTGTGTTCTGTGTGGTACTGTGTGGTTTTATCCAACACCGATTGGTAATAGATTGCGACTTGGCCTGTGTGGCCAATCACTGCAGCCGTTTCAGTCAGCGTCTGTCTGTTGTCTGGGCCCGAGGTTATAAAGCGTACTCGGTGCTTATACTCATCTCCAAGCTCAGACTCGAGATTTCTTGCTCACCGGAGAATCCATGCTCACAGTGGTTACACAACTTCTTGAGTACGTGCTCAACTGCGTACGCCGTCTTGAGTACGAGAGCAAAAGAAAGAGCTCTTTCGGAGCTCTCTTGGTGACGAAGATAACAAACCTACACGCATTTATAAACAATATCAACTTCCGACTATAAAACGGTGATGGATGAAGACCTACGCCGTTGTGAATGTGTTTATTTTATGGTGAAATGCGCAAAGGAATAGCGACTGAATAACGTTGCAAGGAAAGTACTTCGCTGTGGCTGTGCAGTGCACGATGGAAAAGACATGGCACAAGACAGTTCAACAGATAAAATACCATAAAACAGTAGTAACATGCACTGGTCAGTCACGCTGTATCATTTATGATATTTTGTATCATTGTAACAGTAAGTAAGTACGATTACTTCGGGCTCGACGGCGTCGATGTTACCGTGTTTATAATAAATACATACCATACACACATCAAATTGAGTTGGCATTCGTGCTTGTGATACAACTTACATTATCTGCAACAAATGAACTGACAAAGTAGTTGTAGGGACACTGATTTTCCGTTTCAAAAAAGACAAATTTCGTTTCAGAAAAAGGCAAATTCCGTTTCAAACGACGTATTTTCTGTTTCAGAAAAAGGCAAATTATGTTTGAAATGAATTGTTTTCCATTTAAGAAAAAGGCAAATTCCGATGTATTTTCCATTTAAGAAAAAACAAACTCCGTTTCAAATTATGCATTCTTTGTGTCAAATGACACATTTTCCGTTTAACAATGGTATCCCGGCTAAAGAAGCCCATTTCTGTTCAGAAAAGAAATATTTTATTTCAAAGTTAACTTTGAAAAATAATGCATTCTGTGAAATATCTAAAATATCACAATGTTATGATCTCTGCATCTAAATAATACTGTTTTACGGTGTGGCTAAATTTTCTAACAACATCAATTTGTGCAATATTTGCACCAAAGTAACAGCCGTACATAATCAATTTAGATAATACAATAATTCCTGTCACACAATTACATATACATGACTGGTTGTTTCTAATGCAGCAGTACTTAACATAAGTTAGCAAATGTAAATTATACCCGCAATCACATTAACAATTATGAATGTTCAAAATCACTGTTTGCTGTTTCACTAATAATTTTGTTAAACCATTACATTGTTAGCTGGCACTATACATGGCGCGATCCAACGGAATTTGTAAGAACTACGAAACGCGGACTACCTCACTTTGAGCCAGTGTAACCTAAACTGTTGTTACTCCTTCGCGTTTTGTGTGCGAAACCGGAATATGTACACTTATGCGTGTTCTAATGATGTGACAACTACATTTAATTAGCAACATGTCTTCCATGCGATTAGCGAACACCCAGACAACGATCGCGAAACGGTTTATGTTAGCGCCTTCTGCGCGTGTCCCTGTTTACGTCGATTGACATCAGGTAGCACAGGCGCCATGACACTTCGCAACGATTTGCCTTGCGCGTTTTAAAAATCCACCTTCATAAATCCACCAACATAGATTAACATCATTGCATATTAAACAGTTTGTTTCAAAATATCTCCAGTTAATATCTCGATGAACGAGGTGGTGCTTCTGCTCTTTTTCCGCGATCACGGAAGATCCTTTCGAAAACGCAAATGACGCGATTTTGTCCTTTTTGTGATCACGGAATTTACGTTTTGTAAAGGCAAATTCCGTTTTAAAACACCGATTCCGCGAATTATCCCGTTTTCCGCGATCGCGGAAAATCAGTGTTCCTATAGTTGTATGGGAGCGGCCATTATTTATCAACTGTGCCGGAGGATTCGGGGACATACATACTCTGATCCGAAATTCAGCTCACCCCACCTCCAATCATATCGTTGTGTGTCCCAAATTCGTGCAAGTCTGTGGCAATAATTTCATAACCGTTTCAGTAAACAATAATTATTATTTGCAAAGCCTAAATTAAAAATAGTTATTTGACCCAAATCCGTGTTATACACAACATTTGTTTTTATACTGATATGTATATATAATATGATATTTTGCTGTACAAATACCCGTGGAGTGAAATTATCCCACCACGCGGCGCTGTGATTTGACCAAGATTTAGTTACAATTACGGTCGCTGCGATCATGAGGCGCCAGGCGTCTCCCCTGAAGTAAACATAAAGCACGTGGTTGCCATGGGATGCTTGTTGTAATGATCCCTTTACAGCTGTTCACAGCTAAACTGGGATTTGTGCGGTGATGGGATGAGGGCAGTCGAACAAAAAGGGAAAAATCGTGTAGAAGGATGTTCAAAATAAATAAAGAAAAACAACGAAAACCAAATAAAAGCGCGGATAAAAACAAGTGGTGCACTCTATACATAAGTTTTGTAGCTTTAGAGGATGTGGATGCCATGCAAGGGTTGCATTTCCCTGATGGCTGGCATGGCGACACACAGGAAGGCTGGCAATGATGGCGTGATGTGTAGAACAGCAGATGGTGGTAGTCTGTTCCATATGGCTACTGCTCTGGGGTAGAATGCATATTTATATGCATTGATGGTTGAAATTATTGTGTTGGTATATTTAAGTGGATGGTCGATTCTGTTAGAGATATGCGTGGCGAGCTGGAAACATGACGGAGGGCTGATGTTAACCATGTGGTAGTGGATTTTATAAAACATTGATGCTTGTTGAATGAGGCGACGTGTGTGGAGCGAGTCCCAGTTGATTTTGTTTATGAATGGTTTAAAATATGTTTCTTTTCGGTAGTCGGAGAAGATGAATCTTGCAGCATTTCTTTGGATTTGTTCTATGCGGTTAATCACAGTTACAATGGAAAACATACCCAAATCACAGAGGAAACGCGCAAACAACAACGAAAGAAGGTTGCGGAAGCTAAAAGGAAGAAGAAATATGACAGCCGACGCATTTATCTGGGGCATGTTTTGGATGAATGGGAGCGACAACGACGTTTGGCTGGACAAACCCACTCGACATTTGCCGAGCATCTGCTGTCTGTGCACTCCCAGCACTGTGGCTGTGCCCAGGCCGGGTGTACAGATTATTTCGAAGCTGACAGGTCAGTGACGTGATACTGGTCAATGTATAAGCAAATTGAGCATGATGGGCAACTGGTAGGGGAGGGATGTATCAGGATGTGGAAAGTGGAAGTAAAAATTAGTAATATGAAAAAGTGGAGATAAAAAAATGTGAAAATTAGGGGGCGGACGTAAAATGAAGAAAATGGGGGCCCTTATAGGCTTAGAGTTATACCCCGCTGGCACTGATGATTTTGTGTAACAAGCAGACCTACTAAATTATTTCTTTACGTAAAAGACATCTAGGCCAACATAGGCTCAGGTTTTATAATATATACTTTATAATTATACACTCACTATACTTATACAGTGAGTGTAAAGGTCGTAACACTGTACGGAAACAGATCCTGAGGCCCCCCATAGACCAAGTCATTCAGGCTCATACCACAATAATTTTGTTTTGCAAGCCATTTGGCATACACAACACATGCATAGGTCTCCTCCGGGTGAGGGATACTGCCATAAATGGTGAGTTTGGAGAGGGAGGGTTCCTTGTGTTGTGTCCTCCTAGGGGATTATATGCGGTTGCGAGCAACAAACTTTTTAGTTTTCTTCTATCTTGTTACAAGGAAACTCCAATTTTATCAATAATAGAACTCCTGTTTTTGATCATCATTTGACGACTTGAATGGCACAATATTTATAATAAAAATTAGGCAAATTTAAGGAATTCTTGCATTTATCATTATGATTTATAACAGCTATTGCTTTACAAATTTATGAGGAAAATTATTTTAAATTACGATGATAATAAATGGCCATTTAGAGTTTGTGATAATGAATATACTTATTTGACCTTACAACAATGAAAACTACATGTAACCAGCGATACTGCTACTAAGAATTGCTCTACTATATGTATGCATGTAGACTTAAGACAAATCTGGAATTAAAGTGAAACAGTTGACATTTTTAGTATCTTGCTAGTTTTCTCATGACATACTTTTGGCCATTGAAGAACTTTGAAATGTATAAATATTAAATGTGACACAGAGGAGATATGTGTTCTGTTATTTTGTTTTCAGCAGTGATGACATAAGTATGGAGATACCTCTTATGAGTAAAGAAGTTGTATATGCAATGCCACAGAGAAACCAAAACAAGTATTCGAAACATAAATGTCAGAAATATATATATTTTCGTGTGTTTCCATTATTATGTAGTAACCGCAAGATTAAAGCATGTAATGTAATGCATATACATTATAGTAGAATATGATATTCACCCAGAGCAACACATTTACCACAGTAATGTACTGAGTAATCGTCATATAATTTCACAAGACAAATAAGAAATCCTATTACAATGTCATTATTATAATGTTTCGTCTCTGCAGAACAGCATCAGGGGATAGCTACGCTTTTCAGTCCGGGTTTGAGAACCACTGAAGTAAGTCATATTGTTTGAGGTCTGTTGTATTTTACTTCTACCTCCACCTCCTCTCCTCCTCCCTAGCCATGTCGATTGTAACAAGCAATTGTGGTTTATTCTCGTTTGCTATCAGTTTGTCACTTGGGCGGGTTGCCCCCTCACCTTTGATGACATTGTGTAAAGTAGCAGTGTCTTCACTGTATAGTTATCTATTGTTTGTCATTGTGTATATCAATAACTTTGCATTGCATTGTTGTAGCAAACGTTTATGTATGCAATGCTTTGTATGTGAATTACATATTTCTGATATGATTGAATTGCATACCAGTTGGCAATAAAAGTTGCCCGTTACCAACCTTCATTATATGTATCCATGGTTTCTTTATTACGACATCAAACAAGCTTTGGCCACATTAATGGTTGTATTTTTTACTCCTCCGTGACAGATGACATAACTATATATATATGTATATCTTTATTGTAAGTGATAACGTCGGCTTTTTCTACAAAATTGTTCATTTTTATTGCAGAAAAAGATGACAAGTACATATATATATATGTATATCAATTAAATTATTTTTTATAAAGGTGTTATACACATGATAATGATAAACATAAAATTATATATCATCATTTCATAAACATCAAAATAATGTCTTTTGCATTATCAATTACCTGGAGAATGGGTACATATTTTTAAATGAACTGACTGTGTCAGTGTGAGTGTATACATATTGTGTTGTTTACTCAATGAAACCAATCGGGCAACCTTAAAGCCATACATACCATCAGGTGATGGAAACCTATTCCTTATAGCCCACACAACACAACTGGGTATGACAACCCTGTTGCCACTTCCCAAGTGGTCAAACAGCCATATAACAAATTGTCTGTAAGCTGCATGATGAAAGTTGTCATTTGTTGGCTGGACATTGTATGCAAACAAGTCATTCACATCTCGTAGAGCTACAAGAACTACCGACCTTCGCAGCACTACATCATTTATGTCTCTTTCAGCAGTCTCCAGAAGGCAACGACCACGACTGTGACGGCAGCATAGTTTTTCTTCTGGTCGTGGCATTTGTCCACATCGACCGCAGTCACACCAAGGGATGTCCTCACTATCCGATGGAGGTGTTAGCTCAGTAGGAGCGATGTTACCGGGCAGCAGATCCCGTAGGTGTGGATGGAGACTCACAGCAGTTTGGATGAAGTCAAGTAGTGCATTGCGATTAACATCTTTCAACTGTAAATGTTTTAAAACATGCATTTTATTGCCAATACTGATAAAGACAATGGACAACTATCCATATTTATAAACATACGTTTTTAGGCAGCACATTTTTAGAACCGGTCACTTTATCTTTGGATAAAAATCCAGTTTATTCATGTACAGATTTCACAACAATGCTGGACCAATAGATTTTTTGCCTCAAAATATGATAACGGTTTTGTTTTATTAACTTTATTGAATGCCAATTATGTTATTGAGCAAGAGATTGTTCACTATGATATGAACCGAACACCAGTGGCAGCTAACAACATACAAAATAGGATGGTATCTTGTTCTGTGTTCTCGTCTACTAGCTGTTTAACACTCAATGCTTGTCCAGGTATGAATAGGCTTCTTGATGACTTCTGTAACAATACGTACCCATTTTGTTTCGAAAGCATTTCTGTAAATGTAGTCTAATGTGTTGCAGGAAAATAATGTGTTGCCTAAATGTAAAAAAATCAATACAGTTTCTAAAAATAAATGACCCAAGAGTTTATCATTAAATGTTGAATATGTCCGGTACATAACAAATTCAAATTTGATTCATTGCATATCGCATACAATACAGCTATATAATAGGAACTAACATTCTTTGCAACTTGTTTTCGTTTCTTTGGTGTTATTGCTGGCTCCTCCTGTAATAATCAATAAACTGCTTAAAATCATGCATCCGTACAATAAAATAGAGGAGTTATGTATAATGAGCACAATGTATATTGCTGGCAAGTGTAAGATTGTGGGCTAATGTGGTATGTGTGTGGTGGAGGTTATGTGTTTGTTGTAGATTGGCCTTGCTGATTCAAGTCCTCAGCCAGAGACTGCAAAGATCCAGTGAGGTCATCTGATACAGGAACACGGATTGTTGATATATATTGTGGCCTTCTTCCTCATCTTCCACAAAGGCCACCATCAAGTCCTGGTTTATAATTAAGTAATGATTAAATATGGCTGCGCCCGCAACGAAATAAAATTTGTGCGGGTGTCGTTGTTTCATCACGAGTATCTGTATGAATCTTGACGAGTTCGCAAAAGCAGGTATTTTTATAAAAAAAAATACATATTTATGTTTCTTTTGATATAAAATATTACATTGATCTTGCTGTAACTAACTGCATGTATAAACATTGGCTTGGTGGTGGTTTTTTGGGGTTGTTTTTTATTGTATCTTCCTAGAACTATTTGTATATGAATATATAACATGATTTAACATTTCCTGGTGGTGGTACGGTGCAACATTTTGCTTCAGCGGTGATGGGTATGCATGCTTTTTTAACATTTTATTTTCGAATGCTAGGAAGCAATGAAGTGCGGTGCTTTCTAAAAAAAACCAAGGTGCGTCAAACAGGTTGTTGAAATCTGTTCTAAACGACTTAGAAACGCCACAGTTGCTCGCTTGATGTAAAGCACTTAGACTTACTAGGAAAGTGATCACCTGCCCCCTCTGATGCATGATCGAAGACAAGAGTGTTCACATCTTGGACATGAATATTCACTACCAGCAACTCGTATCATTCTGTCGGGAGTCATGCAGAAACATCAATGAGTTCATGAGTGGGACGAGTACGCCTATCTTTGGAGACTCTACTCGCATCAAGAAGGACAAGGTGTTTGGAATGCTGACAACACTTTCTGATGTAGATGCAGATGTGGAAGTGATTCTTCATATCCTACTTCCAGCCGTCGCTGTTCTCTGCAAACGGATCTTTGTAGATAAAACATTACATCAGATAATTCAAATTTGCATAGCTATATATATATATATATAATGTTGTACATGCATACTATGCAGCGGAATGCTTATTGTTGCTTGCAGTAGTTGGCTATCCTTCTCACTTTACTAATTTCACACACACACGCACACATAAACAAACCTACATATGTTTACATAATTATATGGTGCAAGGCCACAGCAGAATGTTTACATCAATGCATGCACTATTTGGTTATGCTTATACTCTCACACTCATTTTACTATGCATACATGCCATGCAGATATCCACATAATTTAACAAGATTGCCACCCAGAGAATTAACTCTAGGTGGCAGGTGGACAAGGAAGCCCTTTGGCTTATCGAGAGTCCGACCCTTTTATCTTTTACCTTCTGAGGTATGTGTCGATTTTATTTTTAAACATATTCACGCTACTAGCACCCACACAATTAGCAGATAATCTGTTCCATTCATTTACTGTCCTTTGTGAAAATGAGAATAAATAACACCCTTGTGTATTTGCATCGATGTTTATGTAGTGTGACAACTTACACGCATCTTCAGCAATGAATAAACGAGTCATAAAGCATAGTACTGAATTGGTAGATACAATAAACTGTAGCGTTGTCAAATGCTCGAGAAATGATGCAGGTTCAGTTCTCCTATAGTCCGCCAGGGGTACACTCCACTATGCCCCCCAAGTCCTCGAGCCAGAGGGCTGACAATGGAAGTGTGACCCTCTATATTTCCTCCACTAGTCTCCTTGGAGGTCGCCGGGTGCGACCGCCAAGTCGCCGAACAGCGGGTGTCGGAGCAGGGATCGGTGGCGGAACCTCAGCGGCCGGTGTGGGTGGGGGCGCTGAGGTTCTGGGGGGTACTGGGATGAAGTCCCGGATGCGGCGTCCAAAGATGATCTCGGCAGGACTGACCTTCAACATCGGATCTGGCGTGTTTCTGTAGGCTAACATGGCCCGTTGGAATGCGTCGGTGTTCAGGGAACCACCTGGGCCCGTGCTGCCAACCAGCATCCGCTTGACCGTTTTCACCTCGACTTCCGCCCTGCAGTTGCTGTGTGGGTTTGCTACGCTGCTGATGCGGTGACGTATACCCCAGTTCTGGAGGAATGTCTTTGTAGCGCCTGCCTTGAACTCGGGTCCCCCGTCCGAGGAGAGCTCCTCGGCGTGGTGGGTCTCCCTGGTGCCGAAGGTCACGAACACTCTTCGGAGCGCGGCAATGAGGCCTTTGGAGCCCTCTGCGTTCTCTTCTACGATAGGCCAATTAGAGTATCTGTCCACGGCGACGAGGTAGTGATGGCCGCCGTAGCTGAAGTAATCAGCACATATCGCCTGGAAGGGGTAGACTGGTGTTGGTGGTGTAGGCGGCGAGTTTGGTTGTGACGGCGCCATGCGGTTGCACGCTGTACAGTGTGCACGTGTCTCTTCAATTGCCGAAGTCATACCTGACCAGAAGAATGACCCCTCTGCTCGCGACACCATCATCGAAATACCCTGGTGAGCCGAGTGGAGTGCCTGCAAGACACGTGCTCGGAGAGTGGGTGGTATGACGATCTGTCCTTGTAAAGGATGACGCCGTCGTACTCGGTTAGCTTCTCCCGGTACTGGTGGTACGTGCGGATGGCACTGAGCATAGCTGATGGCGTGTCAGGAAAGCCGTTGTGGATGACATCCACTAGAGCGGACATGTCGGGGTCGCTCGCCGTGGCAGTGCGCACATCGTCCCATGTGACCGACTTGATGAGTTCCGTGGCCGTGGACGCGCAAGTCTGTGAGCAGCGAGGTGGCGCGGATCGTCGCGGGATCGGAGGGCTGCGGGAGCTGCCGCGGCCACATCATCGGGCAGGTCGGGAGTCTCGGCATCGCCCACTGGGTGTCGTGATAGGGCGTCGGCGACGGTGTTGCGGACGCCGGGGATGTGGAGCACGCGAAACCGTTACCGCAGCGACTTTTCCTTAATGTTCCGCAAGCGAGGGTTTGGGATGTCGTCGAGGGCGCGGTCACCCAGCACCTTGAGTAGTGGCTTGTGTTCTACTGCTACCATGAGGTCCGAACATCCCAGGGTGAAATGTCGAGCCTTGTCAAGGGCGTCTACAACTGCCAGCGCCTCGCCCTCGATGGGGGCATAACGTGACTCAGCGCCGTGTGTGAAACGGCTGCCCATCAGCACTACTTTTCAGCCCAACTTGCAGTAGAACGGTCGGACACCAGCGCAGTCACAGTGTTTCTGGACTAGCCAGTACCCGAGCCCTTCCTTAGACCAGTCTGTGGCGAGGCACGTCGGGCGTGACTGGTTGAAGATCTCGACTCCTTGCCTGATCTGGTCGATGATCACGACTTTCGACTGCCTGAACAGGTGATCCAAATGTTCCGTCCAGGCGAACGGCTGATCTGGCTTCAGGAGGTCGCGGAATGGTTGCATGTGGTCCGCTACGGCGAAGGCATAAGCCACCTGGTTAACGAGGCCGAACCAGCTTCTGATGTCTGTGACATTCTTCGGTGTCGGGAAGTCCTTTATTGACTGCAACACCTTCGAGCATGGTTTCACTGACGTGGGTGATATCTCAAAGCCTGCAAACTCGACGGTGTCTTTACCGAACAAACTTGTCCGGATTCTGCGTGATGCCATTGCGGCCACACGTGTCCAGTCACTGCACTGCCTGCCAAAAGGCCTGCTCGATGTTGTCCGCCCACAGTAGGGTATCGTCGATGCATTTTGTCTTGTTGGGTATGTGGGCGACGATCTCATCGAACCGCCGTGTGAAGCCATCGCCAGACGCTACATATCCTTGGGATGTTGAGCGGTATCGATAGCAGCCCCAAGGCGTTATGAACGTCGTGAGGTGGCGGTCGTCGGGGTGGAGTGGGACAGCGTGGTAGCCGTTCCAGGCGTCACACACCGTTTTCTTTGTTCCATGAGGCACCGATCTCGCTTGGTGAAAGGGTCTCTGGGTGTGGTGGATCTCCCTGGTGGCACTAGCGTTAAGGGCCTGGAGATCCACAGTCCGTCGAGGCTTTCCGTTCTTCTTTGCGCCGATAACCATGCGATGACACCAGGTGACAGGGGTGCCAGTTGGTACCTCCTCGATGACGCCCATACTGCAGTCTTGGTCGAGGCCGGCCTTCACGTCGCTTCGCCAGTGAATCGGGACGTCGATCGGTGTGTGGCAGGCGACAGGCTTGGCGTCTGGGTCAATCATTAGCCGGAGTGGCGGGCCCTCCATCGGGAGAAGAGGCTGGTGGTGACACGTGTTGAATGTGGTAGCCTTGTAGTGCGACAGCAACCACTGCTCCAGTTTTCTGCGGTTGTCCTCAATGGCTGGATAGGGCAGCTCTTGCGGAGGCAGTGGTGGAGGTTGACGGCGGGGGCACTCACAGGCCGCGGTCATCGACGACTCTGAGGCGGCGCTGCATGTGTTCACCTCCGCTGAGGGCTGTTGGCTTTGGCCGACGTCAGGGAAGTTACGCGACACAATGCCTAGCACCACACATGCTCCTCGAGACAAGAAGAAGTCGCTCGTGTCTCGACATATGTAGACAATTTGGCGTGTTTCTGTGCCACCTAGAGAAGCGGAGTCTGATAGGCGCAGGGCGATCGCCCCGATTATGTCCAGATTGTTTCCGTTGGCAGCTGACATCTGCAGACGTGTTTTGCTCAGGCATTGCTCGGTGAGTCCGAGCTTGGAGAATAGATTCGTCCCAGCCAGGCACGATTGGCAGCCTGTATCAGCCACTACCGACACCAATGCAGCCTTAGTCGGGCGCCGCACTGGCGTGCGGAGGCCGAGAGCGCGAGTGTCGCACGGGTAGTGAGTGATGTATAACGACAGTGTAGGTTGTGGGGCCGAGGATTTCTTCACCCACGTGTCTTGAGTGGCGTCGTAAACGCAGTGTTCGTGTTTGAAGTCCCCGAGGTTGCAGACGATCTCGTTGTCGACAGGCGGCGCGTTCTCCACACTGCATAGTGACTGGAAGAGAGCTGTAGCGGTTTCCCTCTGCGGTGACCGGCGCGGGCGGCGTTGCACATAAAGTGTGCCGGCCGTCGACTTTTGCCTGCATACGGTCCCAAGGTGACCTTTCTTGCCGCATTTGGTGCAGGTTTGGCCGTATGCCGGGCAGTTGTCAGAGCGTTCGTCCCTGCTGCTACCATGGCCGATCGGGCCGCAGTGTGTGCACCGCGGAGTAGACATGGGTGTGGGTGGGGTATGTTGTTTGAAGACCGCTCTCTGCTGTTTCCGGAATGAGCTGATCTGGGCAGCCGCCTCGGATCCGTCGCTCAGCTGCTGGAGGGAAATCTTTCCCGATTCCTTGCCCTCAACAAACGCCTCAACCTCTTCGAAAGGTTTACTCGGTCCCTTCTCGGTCAGACAATCCAGTTTGATGTCATGATCGGCGCAGCCCAGGACGACCTGGTCCCGCACCACAATGTCGCTGTAATCTGCCCCAACGCATGCGTCGTGGTTCGTGCAGCTCGGGCACTGACACTTGACGACGAACTAGCAAACTCGCGCTTGCCCCTCGAGTCGAGCGCTGTAGGCGCGGACAGGTTAGTCTCGGTCCTGCCGCATCTTCGACAGCACGTCCCGGGCTACCATCGCGTTCTCGGCGCGCACCGCCAACTTCTTAATGTTGGCCAGTAGGTCTCGTTCGCTGCAGGAGGCCAGCGCATCACGGTGAACCCGCACGAGGTTCTTCCGTAGTCACTCGGGATTGCAGCAATCCAGGAGCTGGTAAGTGAGGTCGGAGCCGGCGACTCGCGTAGCGTCTTTATATTCACGCCAACGTTGCTCGAAATATATCTTCCAGGGAGATCCCCTCATCAACGGTCGGGCGGCTAATTTTCTCCACCTTGGCCGTGGCGCCGGCAGCGTGGCTGGGCGCGGGTGTGGCGACATGCTGACTCTGCGCGTGGATGGTGAGGAGTGTGGCCGCGAGCGTGGCGTCGGTGACATTCGGGCGGTATTCGCATCTGTCGACGGGACACTTTACATCTAACGTGGGCGTGGCCGGATCCATGATCACAACGGCAGATTATGCACGAGGAGCGACCACCGTATTCGCGTATTCGAGCGTGAACGATAACAGGCTGGATTGTCGACGAGTGCTTAATACAATGCTGCAGATTGTTCGTTTATTCATAAATAACACCCTTGTAGCGCCGTGGTGCAGTGGCTAGAGCTTCGGAGTCTCAACCGAGAGAACCCGGGCTCGAATCCTGTGCTGCGGTGTCGAACCTTGGGCAAGTTCGTTCACTATACGTTGCTCCAGTTCACTCAGCTGTATGAATGAGTACCTGGCTATAGACAGTGGTGGATATTTGTGTACGAATAGTCTTCGCGCAATAATTGCAGCGTGGCTGGATGCTTCCCAGAGAAGTCGAGATGGTGTTCGGTTGAACAGCTTTGCCAGGGAGTAAAGTGTAAAACGCTTTGAGCAGTCCTGAGGACTGGATACTGCGCTATATAAGAACTTACCTTTACCTTTGTGTATTTGCATCGATGTTTATGTAGTGTGACAACTTACACGCATCTTCAGCAATGAATAAACGAGTCATAAAGCATAGTACTGTATAGGTAGATACAATAAACTGTAGCGTTGTAAAATGCTCGAGAAATGATGCAGGTTCAGTTCTCCTATAGTCCGCTAGGGGTACACTCCACTAGAGAACTTCCTTATATCTAATCTACACTGCTTCTTTGCTAATGTAACTTCATGTCCTCTAGTCCTTCTATCTTTCTTAACTGAGAAAAAAATATTTCTATCAATATTTTCATAGCCATTCATTATTTTAAACACTTCTATCTGATCTCCTCTCAATCTCCTGGTCTCTAGTGTTGTTAAGCCGCATTTTTAGGCGTATTTCGTAACTAAGATCTCTCAGTTTTGCTATCATTTAGTTGCTCTCCTCTGCACTCTTTCTAGCATATCTATCAGCACTAATGGTTAACCCTAAGTCCTTTTCTTTTACAGTAGTACTTAGTACAGTACCCCACCCCCCGTTGTATATTCTACCTCTTCGTTCCCATGTACTGCGTGGAGGCATTTACATTTCCCAAAATTGAACAGCATTTGCCACTTTTCAGACCATTTGATCAACCTGTCAAGATCATCTTGTAAATGCTGTCTATCTCCATCACTTTTAATCCTTCTAAATACTTAGAATCATCCGCAAATTTCAACACCTTGCTTGTTATTTCATCATCCAAATCGTTGATATATATTAAGAATAATACAGGTCCTAGTACTGATCCCTGTGGTACCCCACTCAATACCGATTTCCAGTTTGAACCCTCCCCATCAACTACTACACGTTGTCTTCTGTCAATCAGCCATTTTTCTATCCAGTTTATTATACCATTTCCTATGCCATGGGCCTTTAGTTTAAGCAGTAATCTTTGATGTGGTACTTTGTCGAAAGCTTTTTGAAAATCTAAGTAGACGATATCTACTGGTGATCCCACATCTACCCACTTAGTGATGTCTTCCAAAAAACATAACATATTTGTTAAGCATGACCTCGCTTTAACAAAACCATGTTGAGATGGGTTTATCAAGTTTTTTTTAACAAGAAAATCCACCATGTGATCTTTAATAAGTCTTTCTAATAATTTGCTAATCACTGATATTAAACTCCCTGGTCTATAGTTCTCTGACTTGTTTCTCGAACCTTTTTTAAATAACGGTATAATGTTTGCCTCTTTCCATTCTAAAGGAACCATTCCCTCTTCTAATAACCAATTGAAAACTATTGCAAGCGATACGATAATTTGTTCTACAATTTCCAGTAGTAGTTTGGGCGGAATCCCATCCATTCCAGGTGATTTATTAATCTTCATAGCCCTTATTTTCTTAGCTACCATTTCCGGGGTTACAATTAATTGTCCTAAATAGTATGAATCTGCCCCCTTGAACTTAGCCTCTGGTACTGGCAGTGAACTAATATCTTGCCTGGTAAACACTGAACTAAAGTACTCATTCAGGTCTTCTGCCATTAAGAATCCCTCTGATATTATATTTCCAGCACTATCTTTTAAAGGACCGACCTTATCTTGAACTGTTTGCTTCGAACATACGCATCAAAACTCTTGCTGTCATGTTTTATATTACTAGCTAATTGTTGTTCATAGCTTCTCTTTGAATTTCTAATTTCAGCTGTAGTTAAATACAATCAATTACGTTACGTTAAGCTGCTTTATTTATTTAGGTTACGCCGCCCGACTATCGCCCTTGCTTAATTTTAACAACAATGCTACCTAATCAAAATATCTAGCAAGTACTGGCTTACACAGATATTATCTTATGTAAGTAGTTTGATGGTTGTTACTTTATCTCCTATATATTCTACCACATAATCAGGTTTGTTAAATCTTGTTTACAACTTATCGAAGGCTAAGTTACCCTATTATCACTCACTATACTAAGGTTTTCTAAAATACTTTAATTAACTAACTTTAAGCACAACTGCTACTCAATATATGTTTATTGTAACTTTATGAATGATATTAAGGCAAGAATAATACTTATCAATCAGTAATTCCCCTTGTTTATCAACTTTTCTGCACCACCAATTTCTACGATCTATCTCCGCCAAATATAGCCTCGAAAAAAGGAAAATGGAAACCATTAAAGCATATCCTCCAACCTGTGGGTAGCAGACTTCCCAAGCTGGTTCAGTGTGGTGTATGACAATGAGCCAGATATATTGTGTACACGCATATATGATCGATGACGATTTGAAAGTGGGGGACCTGGAGATACTTTTGTAAGCTTTTCCGAAAGGTTAGTTGCTTAGTTAATTAACTTAATTTTATGTACAATTCCTTCTGTAAATGATATTTAAAGGAAATACATAACATATCAACAAAGAGTTAAAACTATCTCTTAAATAGACCTTTCCAATGGTGTATCACATTTGCCAATCTGATGATTTATTGCATTTTCACCGACCTCCCTACTATTGTGATTTGAATTTTCTGAAACCTAAAAAGTGCACATAGAATTGTAACACGCTAAGTTTATTACCAATTGGAGCTGCCAGTGCAACATATTACATAGAGTTTCACCGAAGCATTCAAACAGAAGACACAATACCAACATCGAAGTGGACGACGCACGAATTTAGGACACCGCAACCATACAATGAACATCACTCACCAGCGCTTCTTCTCCTGCAGACCAGTTGTCTGATGCATCCGACGGGGCCTGTTCTGTGGCTATGGCAAGTTTTGATCCCTGTCTTCCGACACTGTTTGTGCATATTTGTTTTTTCGTACCACAAGTACAATTCTTCGAGCAAAATGCTCCTCTGGCTCTGACAGCCGCTCTGAATCTGATCAAACAGGGACATGCCCCTCTCTTCACGGTTCTATTAAAAATGTTTGAACAATTGCAATGTCCAGGGTCAGATTGAAAATCCTGATAATTTCTTTTACTTGTCATGACGTACTGTTGCAAACTAACAACACTAAATTAATCAATCCTTATAAACACAACATAATCACTAGATACAGCGCACGCTTTTCTTGCGTTCCCTAGAACTAACGACGGCAACGTATCGCCTGCAACGAAACCGAGACTGTTCTATGAATAGCCGCAGACGCGAAGCGCCGGCCGACAAAACACTTCTGCCGTGGAATAGCGCAATCTATACAGTGCACCAACACAAGTAATGCACACACACACACACACACACACACACACACACACACACACACACACACACACACACACACACACACACACACACACACACACACACACACACACACACACACACACAATTTTGTAATGTTTGTCATTAGTTTTATTGCAACCTTTGTTGTATTGTTAAGTAAACAACTACTACACATTCACCATAATGATGGCTCAAAATATTGACGACCAACCTAATATTATAACTGAATTACTCAACTTTTCCCGAGATGAATCGCAGTTGTGTCATACAGTTGGCACATGAGGGTCATCAGGGCATCTGCAAGACCAAAGCTCTGATCACAAGCAAAGTGTGGTTTCCAGGCATAGGCAAGGAAACGTATGATGGCCGAGAAGGGCCATCGCGTTTTTGTGTGGCAACCTGCAGCGCCATGGGGCGATGACGCGATGCGCGATGCGATGGGCGATGCGATGAGCGATGCGCGATGCGATAATCCCTGGGTCAGGAGCTATAATTAGAACAGCACCACCTCCCAAAATTGCAGCAGTGGACTAGAATGATGCTATTTATTTACATCGTCTGGTCGTAGTTGCGCCTGTGGTTAATTGTGTCTTTGATATGACTAGTCGACACAATTGTTTCTGAACAAGCATAAGCACGAGTCCACTAAGATGGGCAGGGCTTGTAGAGAAAATGGGAGAAGAACGGATGGCAAAGAGAGCAGATGCACAGAGACTGGAAGGGGAAAGGAGACGAGGAAGAACTAGACTACGATGGGAAGACTATGAAAAAAAAGCTTTTGAAGGATTGGGAGAAGGGTGGAAAACGAGAGCGAACGATCTGGTGGAGAGAGCTGTGCAGGATCAGCGTGAGGAATTTTTTAAAATATCAGACATCGAGCATCGGAATCGAGGCCAGTTTCACCCCTGACAGACATGAATATATGAGAAGTTAAATTTCATGTTTGTGGAGAGCCTCAATGTAGATATTTGGGAGGGGGTGCAAATCGAGGTTTTTGAAAAGCCTCAATGGATGTGCAAATTATGACGTTGGAGAGCCTTAATGTGGCTGTTTTGGCTAGCCTCAAGAGGGGGAGTGCAAATCGAGGTTTTGGAGAGCTTCAACCCACCAAATATCCACCATGTTCCGACGCCAGTGTTTTGAGTTTGGCTTTGTTGTCTGGGCTTGAACAAATTCGTGACCTTAGGCAACACTGGATGCCTTTTATGTTCAACGCATGCGTCCATGGTTGATGACTTTGAGTGTGCGAATACTGTTACCATCTAGTTATTGTGCACATGTGATTGTACTTCTAAATATTATGATAGAAGCCTAATGCGATTGAGTTTAGACTTAAGATAAATGGGGGCATGCGGGCAATCACTTTAAAGAATGTAATCTAGGTTCTCTCACCAAAACCGGAGACCAAAATGAATTACTTCATAGCATGAGGTGTGTACCTCTTCTACCACTCCCCATTTCATTTTTGAATGGTTTCATCTGAATATCCTTGATCGAAAATATAAACGATAATTTATGTACCTCCACACATGAAAAACAGGGATGTTGATGGCATTTTTCAGTTGAACATTAACCGTGGGCTTTGAAGTATACATTTCTTGAATATTTATTCATTAATGACATGATATATTTCCATAGGTGTACATATCATGTTCATTATGTCTTACATAAATAAAACAATATATATATATATATATATATATATATAACTATAATCAGTTAGACCCTACTAAACTTTAGTGTCTTTATTTTATGATAAATATATAAATCGTAAACTAAAATAGTATTGTCTCTAATTATTTTACCAAACCTACGTATAAAATGTACACACGAGATAGCGAATCGTTGTTCCTAGAGTGTAGTTCCATTTTTGCTAAGGGATCATCTCGGAACGTCGATGTCCGATATCAAGCGAAATTATTTTTGTTTGGGGGACGGGGCTCTGAGGCAGTTTCATCTGGCGTCGGACATCGACCGACACTCTTAATTATACTGGTATCATCATATTAATGTTTAAAAAAATCGTCTGACGGACGGGGTGGGGGGGGCTGAGGCAAGATGAAAGTAATTTCGTCTGATATCGGACATCGACCTTCTGAGATGACCCCTAAGTGAATCGAATTGTAGACGCACCGCGCTCACCGTGCACCTCCTAGTAGACATACTACAAGTTAACCTCCTGTCAATTTCGGCTGTTTATTACGTGGTCCAATTGCGCTGGTAGCCTGATTTGAGCGGGCCTATTTATTGACACCGCGTTATTCGTACTTGTATTTCGGCGCAACGCTGCTTTTATGTGCTACTACGGAACCCACATTAAGTCATAAAACATCACTGCATTTGTATCAAAGATCGTCTCACGGAATATGTGTCAATTTTTTCCAGACATGGAAGTATTGGGGACCGAGGAGTAAATCAAGAAGCAAAAATTATGAAAAGTTTATATTTTAATTTATATAAGGCATAAATAACATGTTTGCATTCTGAACAGATAGTATGTCATTAATTAATAAATATAAACAAATAGGCTTCAAAACTGTTGGTTAATGTTAAACTGAGAAATACCTTAACCATCCCTGGTTCATCGTGTCTGCAGGCACACAAAATAGTGTTTATAATTGCGATCAGGGATATCTAATTATTTAAAAAATAAAATTTTGAATTGGTACATATTTCATGTTATAAAGTAATCTATTTCAGTCCCTAGTCTAGTTTTTGCGAAGAGGCTGCCTGCCTGGCACCCGTTTTTGTTTGGCTAAATTCAATCCCAGTAGATGTCCAAGACAATATTTAGAAGAATAATCACATAATCTTTTGTGCACAATAACTAGATGTGTAACCGTATACGTACAGTCAGCGTCATCAGCCATCATCACATGCTCTGAACACAAAAAGAAATGTGTTTAATACAAATAAATAAAAACTGCTGCCTAAGTCTCGTTTTCGACGTACTCATTGCGGCACCGTTATAATGTATACCATCGCATCGCGCATCGCATCGCGCATCGCATCGCGTATCGCGCATCGTATCGTCCATCGCATCGCGCATCGTCCATCGCATCGCGCATCGCATCGCGCATTGCGCATCGCATCGCGCATCGTCCATCGCATCGCGCATCGCGTCATCGCCCTATGGCGCTGCAGGTTGCAACATAAAAACGCGATGGCTCTTCTCGGTCATCATAGAAACGGAAGCAGTCGTCGTGGGTTGCATTCCGTTGTGACGCTTACATTTATCCGGCAATAAATAATATCCGGGTGACGTTTCTGCGCATGCGCGAGTCGGTTGTTGTCATTAGTTGCCATTGGGCACGTTTACGCTTCCCACCCCGTGGCACCCCCGTTAAATAATATCCGAGTGGCGTTTCTGCTCATGCGCGAGTCAGTCATTTCCGTTTACCGCCTAAACTGATAGTATGAGTTGTGTTAAAACGAACGCAGAAATGTTTTACGAGCAGCTCATGCATACATTAACAATGGCGTACACCATCCAACGGTTGCAAACAATGACAGCAGGAAGAGGAGGATACGCTATGCGGCATCGAAGTATGTCACAAAAGGTGCGTTACAAAGGCAATTTAAAGTTTTGTTTGTCTGTCCTAGGCCCAACTCTCTTTGTCATTTACATCAACGACCTGTGCAATAACATTAAAACCAAGGCTAGACTATTCGCTGATGACACAATACTGTATCACACCATCCACCGCACAGCACAGCCGACACTCACCAACTACAACAAGACCTCAACACCTTGGAGAAATGGGAGAGGAAATGGCAGATGAGCTTCAATATATCCAAGTGTCACGTCCTAACTGTCGCAAAGAAGCGTAAGCACATTATATATTTATAGCAACGTATTCACTCCATCAGCAGCCCCTGGACTGGAGAGAGTCACCAGCGCCAAACACCTGGTATAGAGCTGACCGCTGACCTCCACTGGGGAAACCACATACAGACCACCACTGCCAAGGCAAACCGTACAAATGCTTTCATATACTGAAACCTTAAAGGGTGCCCTCCACAGGTGCACTCACATTGCTACAAAGGACTGGTCCGCTCCGTGTTGGAGTACGCCTTTGTCGTGTGGGATCCCCACCAGCAACACTTGGTAAACACCATCGAAGCTGTCCAGCGCCGTGCCGCGAGGAAAATCTACCATGATTTTAACCACTATACAAGTGCCACAGAACTTGTAAACAGACTACAACTACAGACCCTCCAAGAAACAAGAACTGTCAACAAGGACACCTTTATGTATAAGATAATGAGTGGACTTGTGGATATCACGCCAGTAGTAAAGGAGGTTAAGTAGCGTAGGCAGCTGTGGCGTTGCGGTGGAAGTGGAAAAGTACCCGGATGTAGGTCAAGGTCAAAGGTCAAGGTCAAGTACCCGGATGTAGGCCAAGGTCACGCGGCGCCCCCTACCGGAATTTTTTGGAACTAGAATATTTCTAGCGGATTTTTTCGGAACTAAAATATTTCCCGCCAAAAATATCATCGCGCCCCCTGGCGGATAGTTGGTGAACTAATTAGTTCCCGCCAAAACCAAATAGCGCCCCTGGCGGATAGTTTGTGAACTAAGATATTTCCCGCCAAAACTAGATATCGCCACCTAGCGGATTTTTGTCTAAATACAGTTTGAGACTGGAGGATCCTGGCGGATAGTTGGTGAACTAATTAGTTCCCGCCAAAAATATCATCGCGCCCCCTGGCGGATAGTTGGTGAACTAATTATTTCCCGCCAAAACCAAAATAGCGCCCCCTGGCGGATAGTTGGTGAACTGAAATTATTTCCCGCCAAAACTATTGAAGCGCCCCCTGACGGATAGTTGGTGAATTAAAATAGCTCCCCCTGGCGGATAGTTGGTGAACTAATTATTTCCCGCCAAAACTATGGAAGCGCCCCCTGACGGATATTTGGTGAATTAAAATAGCTCCCCCTGGTGGATAGTTGATTAACTAAAACAGTGCCCCCTATCGGAATTTGTCGGTACTAGTTATACAAGTGGTGTCATATTGTGGACAAGTTGTAAATTAAATATTCTAGTACTGCAAATATTCGTGTCTCTTGCACGCTTGCGTGCAATAGAGCCCCCTGACGGATACATCACGAACTACAAACATCATCCCCTAGTGGACAAATGTTCGTTCGGCACGACCACGTGACCTTTATGTTCTGTCGAACTGTTATAAAAGACCTGCGTCTGTTTGTTGTGGTCATTATATCTTACATTTTGGAAGATGAACAACATGACTAGTGATAACGTCCGACAAGGGTCAAAGGAAGCAAGATAAACAGCGGCGACGTAAAGAACAACTTGAAGAACAGCTTGAAGAACAACTTGAAGAGATAACAGTAAGCTTCAATTTTTCATAGTGTTCAAATGGTATTCGTGCTATTTTGTTAGAACATTTTTCAAAAGACCATAATATTATATTTTTTCTTATACATATCAGTTGACCATTCATTACTAAGCTCATCTCGTTACTGTTTCAGCGACAAGAAAAGGAGGGCATCGCTACTGCTGACAGTGTTCCAACTACCTCTGCGTCACGAAAACGCCGACGGCCACCGTCATCTTCAGCATCACCATCTGTCAACCGACCACCATCACAGTTGTACCACGATAGGACTATGCCTAACGTCATCCTCAAATCACACATCACGTCCATGAACTAAGACCAATTAGATGGTGAAAGATTGTTTGAGCGTTTTTGTTAGACGCAGGTGTGAAACTATCCGACGTGACAGTCGAACAGTTGTGTAATATCAATACTTGGTTGCAAGAATCCGTTTCGAAACAGTGGCGAAACACTATGAAACATATGGTTCTTGCAGTTATGGAACGTGACATGTAAATACGTTTGTGTTGTTCACGTATAAACTGTGCAAACCTCATATTGTGTCTTTTTCATAGTGTAATGCAAAGCATATGTTGGGAACCTTACTAATAGTCTTACACTTCACAAGTATGTCTGTGTAGTTCAGTAGAGATGATAGCCACTTATGTCTGTGTAGTTCAGTAGGGATGATAGCCACTTATTTCCGTGTAGTTCAGTACAGATATGTTAACCACTCATGTCTGTGTAGTTCAGTACAGAGATGTTAATGTACTCAGACCAACTAGTTGCGCAAACGAAACAGAAACTAAACGCTGCAAACACTATTCTTTGACCAACACATGTCACAAATTGAACTCAGATCAACTAGTCACACAAACGAAACACTATGCTTTGACCAACACGTGTCACGAATCGAACTCAGACCAACTAGTTGGCAAACGAAACACTATGCTTTGACCAACACGTGTCACGAATTGGACTCAGATCAACTAGTTGGACAAACGAAACACTATGCTTTGACCAACACGTGTCACGAATTGGACTTAGATCAACTAGTTGTACAAACGAAACACTATGCTTTGACCAACACGTGTCACGAATTGAACTCAGACCAACTAGTTGCACAAACGAAACACTATGCTTTGACCAACACGTATCACGAATTGGACTTAGATCAACTAGTTGGACAAACGAAACATTATGCTTTGACCAACACGTGTCACGAAAACGAAACACTATGCTTTGACCAACACGTGTCACGAATTGAACTTAGATCAACTAGACACATCACACGAGACTATGACCGAGATATGTCACGAGACTACGGATGACAATTTTCATGTAGTTCAGTACAGATATGTTAACCACTCATGTCTGTGTAGTTCAGTACAGAGATGTTAATGTACTCAGACCAACTAGTTGCGTAAACGAAACACTATTCTTTGACCAACACATGTCACAAATTGAACTCAGATCAACTAGTCACACAAACGAAACACTATGCTTTGACCAACACGTGTCACGAATTGAACTCAGACCAACTAGTTGCACAAACGAAACACTATGCTTTGACCAACACGTATTACGAATTGGACTCAGATCAACTAGTTGGACAAACGAAACATTATGCTTTGACCAACACGTGTCACGAAAACGAAACACTATGCTTTGACCAACACGTGTCACGAATTGAACTTAGATCAACTAGACACATCACACGAGACTATGACCGAGATATGTCACGAGACTACGGATGACAATTTTCATGTAGTTCAGTACAGATATGTTAACCACTCATGTCTGTGTAGTTCAGTACAGAGATGTTAATGTACTCAGACCAACTAGTTGCGTAAACGAAACACTATTCTTTGACCAACACATGTCACAAATTGAACTCAGATCAACTAGTCACACAAACGAAACACTATGCTTTGACCAACACGTGTCACGAATTGAACTCAGACCAACTAGTTGCACAAACGAAACACTATGCTTTGACCAACACGTATCACGAATTGGACTCAGATCAACTAGTTGGACAAACGAAACATTATGCTTTGACCAACACGCTGAACGAATCGAACATTGAACTCAGACCAACTAGTTGTGCAAACGACACACTATGCTTTGACCAACACGTGTCACGAATTGGACTTAGATCAACTATTTGTACAAACGAAACACTAATCTTAACGTGTTATCGCGTCAAATCCTTCTTTTTTCAGGAAAATAGACGTGTTATTGCGTCAATTCCTTCCTTTTTCAGGAAAATAGATGTGTTATTGCATCAATTCCTTCCTTTTTCAGGAAAATAGACGTGTTATTGCATCAATTCCTTCCTTTTTCAGGAAAATAGACGTGTTATTGCATCAATTCCTTCCTTTTGCAGGAAAATAGACGTGTTATTGCATCAATTCCTTCGAGATATGGCACGAGACTACGGATGACACATCACACGAGACTACGGATGACACGTCACACGAGAGTACCGACGAGACAAGAGACGAGACTATGACCGAGATATGTCACGAGACTACGGATGACACGTCACACGAGAGTACCGACGAGACAAGAGACGAGACTATGACCGAGATATGTCACGAGACTACGGATGACACATCACACGATACTTCGGATGATACGTCACACGAGACTACGGATGACACGAGACTACGGATGACACATCAGAATAAACGAGTTACAGCGTGAGATTCCGTCAAAAAGATGGAATTCCAGGCAATTCGACGTGTTATCGCGTAAGATTCCGTCAAAAAGATGGAATTCCAGGCAATTCGACGTGTTATCGCGTAAGATTCCATCAAAAAGATGGAATTCCAGGCAATTCGACGTGTTATCGCGTAAGATTCCGTC